>CM038679.1:284043261-284450267 GCA_021605205.1 Aegilops longissima | reverse complement strand
CGTGGAGGCTAGCGGCTGACCATAGACGCCTCTGCCACGTACGGTGCCGCCCAAGCCACTAGCGCTCGCCAGCTGCCCCCTGGAGCTGCTCAAGCTCATCCGCAACCTCGTCCGCTAGCACACGTCGCCGCCACGTCGCCCTAGCTATAGAATGGCGGTCGCCGGAGATCTTGTCCGCGGCCACCGTCGGAACCGACCACGATCGCCTATTTAAGGACCCCCGAGCTCGTCCAGGCCCTCAAGCAAACTCAGACCACCTCCCTCACTCCCCCACTGATCCTCCCGTAGCAATAGAGAGACCAGAGATGGTCGCCTTCTTCTTCTCCGGCAACCACAGCCGCCGCCACTGTCTCGATCACTCCTGCGCCACCAGGGCCTCCCCCTCTCCACTCTCTTCACCAGTAGCCCCCTCTTCATCTCGTGAATGCATCCCCCTGCTCGATTTTGATCAGGAGCCGCCAGAGGCAAGAGCCCCACCCTGCCCGCCGGCCACCGTCCGCTGCGGAGCTCGCCGCCGGTGACTCCTTACACCCCAAGGACCATAGCGACCATCGAAGGGACCACCTCGACCCCCTGAGCCCGCGGATGGCCTCGGTTTCTCAAACGGTGCTGCCGTTCACCGGCGAGCATCGCCGTAGTCCCGCCACTGCTCGGGCAGAGGAAGAGGAAGGAAAGATGACTAGTCAAACCTGACCAGTGGGCCCGCTGGACCCACTGTCGGTGACCCAGCCCCGCCGCCACGTGTTTTAAGTGGAGGCGTATCCCCAAAGTACGTCTTCGACGTGTACTCTTTTCGAAACATTTTTCTTTTTTTTCAGTTTCATTTTAAAAACAGAAAGTTGACTAAACTTTGACTAGCTCTAACTTTTTAAATATAACGCCAAATGAGTTGATTCTTTTTCCTACCTCTCTCAAATATTGTCTAGTTTATTTTCAGATTTATTTAAAAAAAATTCAGACAACTTGTTTTGTACCATTTTGAAACTATGTGTTAATTTGAATATTTTCAAAATAGGATTTTTGGAGGAGAAGAAAACTTTCAAAAGTTTTGGAGAGCACCTCACCTCTCCACACCTTGAAGGCAAGCATTCTGAACCCTGGCATGATATTTTTGTGTGTTGGTTAATACGATTATAACACCACCTTAATACGGAGAACTCATTATTTTATGTGGTGATACGATCATTTGCATGAATGCATATTGGAAACTTCCTTGCTGTTGGAAGTGGATATACTTGTGATGGAAATCGTCCTCGTATGCCTTGCATGCATGCCGGAGAGAAATCCGGGAAAGCCTTTGCCTTGGGTAGGCGTGAGCTTGTCTCCGATCTCCGTCGGGACGGTTACGTCCGGTATGGCATAGTAAGGTATAATGAGTGGTGATTCTGTTGGTTGAAATATTTTGTTATACATATCATGCAGGGAATCTTAAACCTCCAGGGTCGACCATAGATCGAGTCTTGTTCCAGTAACCCCCCATACTTGTTTCGTACTACCACTTGTCCCTTCTGCAGGTAGGGTACGGTTTAGTAAATTGTAAACCCCTTCCTAGCACACACCGTACAGAGAGGCCATGGTGGAAGATACCACCAGATCCGTAGGCATGCCACCTGGTCCGGGTCATGGGTGTTTTCCTGTTGGGACCGAGAGGGGCACCCTTAGAGCGCGATATAAGTTTGATCCCATGCTACGCGAGGTTGTAGCCTCCCACTTAGAGTTTTGCTTAACAGTGTCGTGGGTGATTCCATACACGGTAAGTTAAGCTCGGTGTGTCTTGAGTTAGGCGTGTTTTTAATTAAAAGACCGTAAATGGAATTAGTCCCGGTGGACTAAAGGAATCCGTTACTTGTGGGTAAAGAGTACACCCTCTGCAGAGGTCAAACCTATTCGAATAGCCGTGTCCATGGGTAAGGACTACAGTCTGGGATGGGTCAAGTGTCGGTCTTAGTGTCGGTCTTCGAAGGAGAATCTGCTAAACCAGAACATGGATCATGACTTGTGACTTGTGTGGATTTTGATGATTGTGATTATTATTATTATGGACTAACCCATTATATTATTTGAAATTATTGAGTATCCCTGGGACGGTTCTACCTCCTGGATACCCATTGTGATTATTTCCTTAGAAGCCCTTTATGTGGTGTCACTCAGACGCCCGACTATGGCGTGTTTGTTATTTATTTACTTTATAAGCCCTTTATGTGGTGTCGCTCAGACGCCCAACTGTGGCATGTTTTTTATTTATTTACTTTATAAGCCCTTTATGTGGTGTCGCTCAGACGCCCGACTGTGGCCTGTTTGTTATTTATTTACTTTATAAGCCATTTATGTGGTGCCGCTCAGACGCCCGACTGAGGCATGCTCGTTATTTACTATCCTTTCGAGACGTTGCTTCAGACATCCGATCGGTGCATTTTATTACTACTCTGTTATTACATATTCATTGTTGCATAGAAATAACCTGCTTGCATGCATCAGGGATTTTTTTTATGACTGACGTTGTGATCATAGAATATTTCAGAGCATGATTATCGGTTGTTATATTATACCCGTGTTTATAATGTTTGCGAGTACATTCAAAAGTACTCACTGGCTTGTCCCTGGCTATTGTCTTGGCCAGATTTCTTGCTTGGAGAGGAGCGTTGCGATGACAACCCTGGAACCTAAGCAACGGTGATAGGAGCCTCGTGAAGATAGGAGTTAACCTGGTCAGCTGTTCCTGTGGGAAATGGAGTCCCATAACGCTGACGATCCACAAACCGCTTCCGCCATCAACCACTAGAAACCATTTGTTGTACTCATAGACCAGAATGGTCTTGTACTACATATTATGTATTTTGCTTGGAATTTCTGTATCAAGTTGGCGCCTCATCAGCTAACAGTAATCCTGGGGCTGGTGAGCACAAGGACCATTTTCTGGAAATTAATATCCCGAAAAACCGGTCCTTACAAACTTGGTATCAGAGCCAGCTGACCATTGGCTAATCCTATCTTAGCCAGGTCGAAAACCTAGGTAAACCAACCCACGGACCTTAACCTAACCCCAGCCAAAGCTTCTCGTGCAAGATAGCCACACAAAGGACCCCGACACTTCGGCAGTCGGTACCCAACCTATCAGCCTAGCCTGTCGATCACGCGCTAGTGACCGACACCTATATTGTCCCATTCGCAAGCGTGCGAAGGAAGACTTCGTCCCCTTTTTCTATAAAAAGGGCACGCTAGCATCAACACAGCACAGCACAAACTCTTTCCCCAAACCGAGCTATAATGCCTGGCCCCGTCGTGCACAATGAAACCACGGCAAACAACCTTGGAGGTTTTGTGACCGTGCTAGCAAACCTCCCCCGCCGTGCCTTTGCATTAGAAGAGCCCCCAGAATATGTTGTGTACCAAGGACCCATGAGCGGTGAGAGCCGTCAATTCTGGGCCACAATGCACATCTATGGTAGGGGTCTGTCCCCAGAACGCCCCTACAGGTTCACCGGAGGGACAACTTCCTTTGAGCCACAAGGCATCCAACTAGCCGCGCAAGAGGCTATAGTTCAACTCCGGCACTTGTCGCCCAGAGTTAACTCTCACTCGTTGTACTACTACCCCAGCCGCGACGGGTATGGTAGACCACCCCAAGTTGCCAACGGAGATCACGAGACGGATCCTGCATTATTGCATCTGGTGCGCTATGTAAGTGCACTAGAGGATATGTTCGATCAAATCACCCTTGATCTGATCGCAGCTCGTGGAGAACTGATCCGCCGAGCCCCAGCAAGAAGAGAAGATGACCCCGACACCGAAAACTCAGTCGTGCTGTTCGGACAACCGATGGAGACCTTGAGGTCAGCCCCAGCCATCAACCAAGGTGCTTTGATGACCCCAGAAGTGCTTCGTCACCTTTTGGGAGCACACTCCAACGGGATTGTGGCCAACAATCCCCGCGATGGTCATCATCGCTACCCCGACCCTGCAGTTCCTCAACCCCCTCCAGCTAACCCCGACGGTGACGCCAATGGAGAAACCTCGACGTCCACGAGGCAAGCCCGCTTAGATATTAACGAGGTAGATTAGAGTTGCTCGATTAGTACCGAGTCTTAGTATGTCCACGCCCTGTAATTGTGTGATCTTGTATCACCGTAATTAAATGTTGTTTGCTTGTACGCCCCTATTTTAATAATAGTCGTGCATAAGTACGTTGGTGTGCGTTTGCAATTTTAACCCGGGCATAGCTGCCAACCCCGACGACGCAAAGTTTGTGCTATGAGTAAACTTTTTGGTTTCAACTAACAGGAAAGATATTTCCGAAGACAACTCTTAACAAATCTCGAGGACGAGATTTTTTCTTAAGGGGGTAGTGTTGTGACACCCCAAAAATTTAACTATGTTTTATTTATTAAAATTTTGCCAGGAAATTAAATTTTTATTTTTCTGGATTTATTCTTGATCTCAGAGCCTCTCTTTTCCTCTAAGTTGTGGAGTTTTCACCCCAAGTAAAAACTTTTCAATCAATATTGGACTTATTTACCCTCTCAAATAAAACAATTCTTTTATCAGTGGAATGATTTATATAATTATTTTTCCCTGAGCTTTATCTCTCTAAAATGGTTTTTTTATAAGTTTTAGGGTTCCATTTGCACTGCAACCCTTTGATAAATTCAATTAAAAATCCCACCAAAATTTGGGGATGTCCTGTGATGTTTTTAAATCACTTTTATGCAAAAATGTATTTCATTCATTGGATATTTTGAGTTCTACACCAAGTTTTCAAATCTGATCCAGTGGGCAATTTTGCACTACAACCTAATTAAATATTTCTCTAAAACTTCCACCAAAATTATGGGATGTTAATAGGAGTATATTATTCAACTTTATGCAAAAAACCAGTTATGTCCTTTGAAAAATTGAGTGAATCATCCTCATTTGCATTCTGGTTCAACTTGATGTTTTGTACTGCAACCACATTTTTGCTTGCTCTTTTTCCCTTGATTCATTCTGGTTGGACTCATTGGAGCATTTTTGGTACATGATATTATACCCTTTTCCCTTCTGTCCAGAACCGGAGTTTTGCAAAACTTACACTAACAAGTTTCTAGATTTGGCCAACTAACCTTGCCATCCTCTCCTACATCTAAAGAGACCTTGATCTGGAATATTTGCTCACCCCAAGAGTTGCCTAGAGGCTCCTGAACTTCTGTCGAACAACTTGAATTCATGAACAGAATTGACATGCTCATGAGTTTACATTACAGACATGCCACAGCAGCCAAACGAGCATGCCCACTAAACCCCTAGGTGACCCTAACCCAGATCTGTTGAACCCCAGCCTCACCCAAGACCTCTGGCACGCCCTGGCATTGCATCAAGCACCTGGTGTGCGTCTTGTACTGGCGCACCTAGAGCGTCATGTTCTGCATGTCGTCGCCGCGCCGCCGCGTCGTGCCCCTGGCCCTTGCTCACCTATAGAGCCACGCCCGCCCTCATCCACACACCGGAGCCCTCCAAGACAGCCACTGGAGCCCTACAGCGTCGCCGTCAGGTCGGCCGTGGCGGCTAGCGGCCGACCATAGACGCCTCTGCCATGGACGGCGCCGCCCAAGCCACTAGCGCTCGCCAGCTGCCCCCTGGAGCTGCTCAAGCTCATCCGCAACCTCGTCCGCTAGCACACGTCGCCGCCACGTCACCCTAGCTATAGAATGGCGGTCGCCGGAGATCTTATCCGCGGCCATCGTCGGAACCGACCACGATCGCCTATTTAAGGACCCCCGAGCTCGTCCAGGCCCTCAAGCAAACTCATACCACCTCCCTCACTCCCTCACTGATCCTCCCGTAGCAATAGAGAGACCAGAGATGGTCGTCTTCTTCTTCTCCGGCAACCACAGCCGCCGCCACTGTCTCGATCACTCCGGCGCCACCAGGGCCTCCCCCTCTCCACTCTCTTCACCAGTAGCCCCGTCTTCATCTCGTGAATCCATCCCCCTGCTCGATTTTCATCAGGAGCCGCCAGAGGCAAGATCCCCACCCTGCCCGACGGCCACCGTCCGCTGCGGAGCTCGCCGCTGGCGACTCCATACACCCCAAGGACCATAGCGACCACCGAAAGGACCACCTCGACCCCATGAGCCCGCGGATGGCCTCGGTTTCTCGAACGGTGCCGCCGTTCGCCGGCGAGCATCGCCGGAGTCCCGCCTCTGCTCAGGCAGAGGAAGAGGAAGGAAAGATGACTAGTCAAACCTGACCACTGGGCCCGCTGGACCCACTGTCGGTGACCCAGCCTCGCCGCCACGTGTTTTAAGTGGAGGCGTATCCCCAAAGTACGTCTTCGACGTGTACTCTTTTTGAAACGTTTTTCTTTTTTTCAGTTTTATTTTAAAAACAGAAAGTTGACTAAACTTTGACTAGCTCTAACTTTTTAAATATAACGCCAAATGAGTTGATTCTTTTCCTACCTCTCTCAAATATTGTCTAGTTTATTTTCAGATTTATTTAAAAAAATTCAGACAACTTGTTTTGTACCATTTTGAAACTATGTGTTAATTTGAATATTTTCAAAATAGTATTTTTGGAGGAGAAGAAAACTTTCAAAAGTTTTGGAGAGCACCTCACCTCTCCACACCTTGAAGGCAAGCATTCTGAACCCTGGCATGATATTTTTGTGTGTTGGTTAATACGATTATAACACCACCTTAATACGGAGAACTCATTATTTTATGTGGTGATACGATCATTTGCATGAATGCATATTGGAAACTTCCTTGCTGTTGGAAGTGGATATACTTGTGATGGTAATCGTCCTCGTATGCCTTGCATGCATGCCGGAAAGAAATCCGGGAAAGCCTTTGCCTTGGGTAGGCGTGAGCTTGTCTCCGGTCTCCGTCGGGACGGTTACGTCCGGTATGGCATAGTATGGTATAATGAGTGGTGATTCTGTTGGTTGAAATATTTTGTTATACATATCATGCAGGGAATCTTAAACCTCCAGGGTCGAACATAGATCGAGTCTTGTTCCAGTAACCCCCCATACTTGTTTCGTACTACCACTTGTCCCTGCCGCAGGTAGGGTATGGTTCAATAAATTGTAAACCCCTTCCTAGCACACACCGTACAGAGAGGCCATGGTGGAAGATACCAGCTGCATCCGGTAGGCATGCCACCTGGTCCGGGGGCATGGGTGTTTTCCGGTTGGGACCGAGAGGGGGTCACCCCTTAGAGCGCGCGATATAAGTTTGATCCCATGCTACGCGAGGTTGTAGCCTCCCCACTTAGAGTTTTGCTTAACAGGTGTCGTGGGTGATTCCAGACACCGGTAAGTTAAGCTGGTGTGTGCGAGTTAGGCGTGTTTTCAATTAAAAGACCGTAAATGGAATTAGTCCCGATGGACTAAAGGAATCCGTTACTTGTGGTTAAAGAGTACACCCTCTGCACAGGTCAAACCTATTCGAATAGCCGTGTCCATGGGTAAGGACTACAGTCTGGGATGGGTCATGTGTCGGTCTTAGTGTCGGTCTTCGAAGGAGAATCTGCTAAACCAGAACATGGATCATGACTTGTGACTTGTGTGGATTTTGATGATTGTGATTATTATTATTATTATGGACTAACCCATTATATTATTTGAAATTATTGAGTATCCCTAGGACGGTTCTATCTCCTGGATACCCATTGTGATTATTTCCTTAGAATCCCTTTATGTGGTGTCACTCAGACGCCCGACTGTGGCATGTTTGTTATTTATTTACTTTATAAGCCCTTTATGTGGTGTCGCTCAGACGCCCAACTGTGGCATGTTTTTTATTTATTTACTTTATAAGCCCTTTATGTGGTGTCGCTCGACGCCTTGATCGTAACCTGTTTGTTATTTATTTACTTTATAAGCCCTTTATGTGGTGTCGCTCAGACGCCCGACTGAGGCATGCTCGTTATTTACTATCCTTTCGAGATGTCGCTTCAGACATCCGATCGGTGCATTTTATTACTGCTCTGTTATTACATATTCATTGTTGCATAGAAATAACCTGCTTGCATGCATCAGGGATTTTTTTATGACTGACGTTGTGATCATAGAATATTTCAGAGCATGATTATCGGTTGTTATATTATACCCGTGTTTATAATGTTTGCGAGTACATTCAAAAGTACTCACTGGCTTGTCCCTGGCTATTGTCTTGGCCAGATTTCTTGCTTGGAGAGGAGCTTTGCGATGACAGCCCCGGAACCTAAGCAACGGTGATAGCAGCCTCGCGAAGATAGGAGTTAACCTAGTCAGCTGTTCTTGTGGGAAATGGAGTCTCATAACGCTGACGATCGACAAACCGCTTCCGCCATCAACCATTAGAAACCATTTGTTGTACTCATAGACCAGAATGGTCTTGTACTACATATTATGTATTTTGCTTGGAATTTCTGTATCAAGTTGGCGCCTCATCAGCTAACAGTAATCCTGGGGCTTGTGAGCACAAGGACCATTTTCTGGAAATTAATATCCTGAAAAACCGGTCCTTACAAACTTGGTATCAGAGCCAGGCTGACCATTGGCTAATCCGATCTTAGCCAGGTCGAAAAACCTAGGTAAACCAACCCACCAGACCTTAACATAACCCCAGCCAGGCTTCTCGTGCAAGATAGCCACACAGTGACCCCGACACTTTTGGCAGTCGGTACCCAACCTATCAGCCTAGCCTGTCGATCACGCGCTAGTGACAGACACCTATATTGTCCCATTCGCAAGCGTGCGAAGGAAGACTTCGTCCCCTTTTTCTATAAAAAGGGCACGCTAGCCTCAACACAGCACAACACAAACTCTTTCCCCAAACCAAGCTATAATGCCTGGCCCCGTCGTGCACAATGAAACCATGGCAAACAACCTTGGAGGTTTTGTGACCGTGCTAGCAAACCTCCCCCGCCGTGCCTTTGCATTAGAAGAGCCCCTAGATTATGTTGTGTACCAAGGACCCATGAACGGTGAGAGCCGTCAATTCTGGGCCACAGTGCACATATATGGTAGGGGTCTGTCGCCAGAATGCCCCTACAGGTTGACCGGAAGGACAACTTCCTTTGAGCCACAAGCCATCCAACTAGCCGCACAAGAGGCTATAGTTCAACTCCGGCACTTGTCGCCCAGAGTTAACTCTCGCTTGTTCTACTACTACCCCAGCCGCGACGGGTATGGTAGACCACCCCAAGTTGCCAACGGAGATCACGATACGGATCCTTCATTATTGCATCTGGTGCGCTATGTAAGTGCACTAGAGGATAAGTTTGATCAAATCACCCTCGATCTGATCGCAGCTCGTGGAGAACTGATCCACCGAGCCCCAGCAAGAAGAGAAGATGACCCCGACGCCGACAACTCAGTCATGCTGTTCGGACAACCGATCGAGACCTTGAGGTCAGCCCCAGCCATCAACCAAGGTGCTTTGATGACCCCAGAAGTGCTTCGTCGCCTTTTGGGAGCACACTCCAACGGGATTGTGGCCAACAATCCCCGCGATGGTCATCATCGCTACCCCGACCCTGCAGTTCCTCAACCCCCTCCAGCTAACCCCGACGGTGACGCCAATGGAGAAACCTCGACGTCCACGAGGCAAGCCCGCTTAGATATTAACGAGGTAGATTAGAGTCGCTCGATTAGTACCGAGTCTTAGTATGTCCACGCCCTGTAATTGTGTGATCTTGTATCACCGTAATTAAATGTTGTTTGCTTGTACGCCCCTATTTTAATAATAGTCGCGCATAAGTACGTTGGTGTGCGTTTGCAATTTTAACCGGGCATAGCTGCCAACCCCGACGACGCAAAGTTTGTGCTATGAGTAAACTTTTTGGTTTCAACTAATAGGAAAGATATTTTCGAAGACAACTCTTAACAAATCTCGAGGACGAGATTTTTTCTTAAGGGGGTAGTGTTGTGACACCCCAAAAATTTAACTATGTTTTATTTATTAAAATTTTGCCAGGAAATTAAATTTTTATTTTTCTGGATTTATTCTTGATCTCAGAGCCTCTCTTTTCCTCTAAGTTGTGGAGTTTTCACCCCAAGTAAAAACTTTTCAATCAATATTGGACTTATTTACCCTCTCAAATAAAACAATTCTTTTATCAGTGGAATGATTTAAATAATTATTTTTCCCTGAACTTTATCTCTCTAAAATGGTTTTTTTATAAGTTTTAGGGTTCCATTTGCACTGCAACCCTTTGATAAATTCATTTAAAAATCCCACCAAAATTTGGGGATGTCCTGTGATGTTTTTAAATCACTTTTATGCAAAAATGTATTTCATTCATTGGATATTTTGAGTTCTACACCAAGTTTTCAAATCTGATCCAGTGGGCAATTTTGCACTACAACCTAATTAAATATTTCTTTGAAACTTCCACCAAAATTATGGGATGTTAATAGGAGTATATTATTCAACTTTATGCAAAAAACCAATTATGTCCTTTGAAAATTTTGAGTGAATCATCCTCATTTGCATTCTGGTTCAACTTGATGTTTTGTACTGCAACCACATTTTTGCTTGGTCTTTTTCCCTTGATTCTTTCCCCTGAGTGTAGACCACCCTACCAAACCCTTAAGTCCAGGAGGTTGGACTCATTGGAGCATTTTTGGTACATGATATTATACCCTTTTCCCTTCTATCCAGAACTGGAGTTTTGCAAAACTTACACTAACAAGTTTCTAGATTTGGCCAACTAACTTTGCCATCCTCTCCTACATCTAAAGAGACTTTGATCTGGAATATTTGGCCACCCCAAGAGTTGCCTAGAGGCTCCTGACATTCTGTCGAACACCTTGAGTTCATGAACAGAATTGACATGCTCATGAGTTTACATTACAGACTTGCCACAACAGCCAAACGAGCATGTCCACAAAGCCCCTAGGTGACCCTAACCCAGACCTGTTGAACCCCAGCCTCACCCAAGACCTCACACGCCTACAGCATTGCATCAAGCACACAGTGTGCGTCTGGCGCGCCAGCGCGCCAGGCGTCGTTGCTGCGTCGTGCTTGCCCGCCGCCGCGTCGTGCCCCTGGCCCTTGCTCACCTATAGAGCCACGCCCGCCCTCATCCACACACCGGAGCCCTCCAAGACAGCCACTGGAGCCCTACAGCGCCGCCGTCAGGTCGGCCGTGGCGGCTAGCGGCCGGCCATAGACGCCTCTGCCACGAACGGCGCCGCCCGAGCCACTATCGCTCGCCAGCTGCCCCCTGGAGCAGCTCAAGCTCATCTGCAACCTCGTCCGCTAGCACACGTCGCCGCCACGTCGCCCTAGCTACAGAATGGCGGTCGCCGGAGATCTTATCCGCGGCCACCGTCGGAACCGACCCCGATCGCCTATTTAAGGACCCCTGAGCTCGTCCAGGCCCTCAAGCAAACTCATACCACCTCCCTCACTCCCTCACTGATCCTCCCGTAGCAATAGATAGACCAGAGATGGTCGTCTTCTTCTTCTCCGGCAACCACAGCCGCCGCCACTGTCTCGATCACTCCGGCACCACCAGGGCCTCCCCCTCTCCACTCTCTTCACCAGTAGCCCCCTCTTCATCTCGTGAATCCATCCCCCTGCTCGATTTTGATCAGGAGCCGCCAGAGGCAAGAGCCCCACCCTGCCCGACGGCCACCATCCGCTGCGGAGCTCGCCGCCGGCGACTCCGTACACCGCAGGGACCATAGCGACCACCGAAGGGACCACCTCGACCCCCTGAGCCCGCGGATGGCCTCAGTTTCTCGAACGGTGCCGCCGTTCGCCGGCGAGCATCGCCGGAGTCCCGCCTCCGCTCGGGAAGAGGAAGAGGAGGGAAAGATGACTAGTCAAACCTGACCAGTGGGCCCGCTGGACCCACTGTCGGTGACCCAGCCCCGCCGCCACGTGTTTTAAGTGGAGGCGTATCCCCAAAGTACGTCTTCGACGTGCACTCTTTTCGAAACGTTTTTCTTTTTTTCAGTTTTATTTTAAAAATAGAAAGTTGACTAAACTTTGACTAGCTCTAACTTTTTAAATATAACTCCAAATGAGTTGATTCTTTTTCCTACCTGTCTCAAATATTGTCTAGTTTATTTTCAGATTTATTTGAAAAAAATTCAGACAACTTTTCTTGTACCATATTGAAACTATGTGTTAATTTGAATATTTTCAAAATAGGATTTTTGGAGTAGAAGAAAACTTTCAAAAGTTTTGGAGAGCACCTCACCTCTCCACACCTTGAAGGCAAGCATTCTGAACCCTGACATGATATTTTTGTGTGTTGGTTAATACGATTATAACACCACCTTAATACGAAGAACTCATTATTTTATGTGGTGATACAATCATTTGCATGAATGCATATTGGAAACTTCCTTGCTGTTGGAAGTGGATATAATTGTGATGGTAATCGTCCTCGTAGCCCTTGCATGCATGCCGGAAAGAAATCCGGGAAAGCCTCTGCCTTGGGTAGGCGTGAGCTTGTCTCAAGGTCTCGTCGGGACGGTTACGTCCAGTATGGCATAGTAAGGTATAATGAGTGGTGATTCTGTTGGTTGAAATATTTTGTTATACATATCATGCAGGGAATCTTAAACCTCCAGGGTCGACCATAGATCGAGTCTTGTTCCAGTAACCCCCCATACTTGTTTAGTACTACCACTTGTCACTGCCGCAGGTAGGGTACGGTTCAGTAAATTGTAAACCCCTTCCTAGCACACACCGTACAGAGAGGCCATGGTGGAAGATACCGTCTGCATCCGGTAGGCATGCCACCTGGTCCGGGGGCATGGGTGTTTTCTGGTTGGGACAGAGAGGGGGGCACCCCTTAGAGCGCGCGATATAAGTTTGATCCCATGCTACGCGAGGTTGTAGCCTCCCACTTAGAGTTTTGCTTAACAGTGTCGTGGGTGATTCCGACACGGTAAGTTAAAGCTGGTGTGTCTGAAGTTAGGCGTGTTTTCAATTAAAAGACCGAATGGAATTAGTCCCATGGACTAAAGGAATCCGTTACTTGTGGGTAAAGAGTAAACCCTCTGCAGAGGTCAAACCTATTCGAATAGCCGTGTCCATGGGTAAGGACTACAGTCTGGGATGGGTCAAGTGTCGGTCTTAGTGTCGGTCTTCGAAGGAGAATCTGCTAAACCAGAACATGGATCATGACTTGTGACTCTTGTGGATTCTGATGATTGTGATTATTATTATTATGAACTAACCCATTATATTATTTGAAATTATTGAGTATCCCTAGGACGGTTCTACCTCCTGGATACCCATTATGATTATTTCCTTAGAAGCCCTTTATGTGGTGTCACTCAGACGCCCGACTGTGGCATGTTTGTTATTTATTTACTTTATAAGCCCTTTATGTGGTGTCGCTCAGACGCCCGACTGTGGCATGTTTATTATTTATTTACTTTATAAACCCTTTATGTGGTGTCTCTCAGACGCCCGACTGTGGCCTGTTTGTTATTTATTTACTTTATAAGCCCTTTATGTGGTGTCGCTCAGATGCCCGACTGAGGCATGCTCGTTATTTACTATCCTTTCGAGACGTCGTTTCAGACATCTGATCGGTTTATTTTATTACTGCTCTGTTATTACATATTCATTGTTGCATAGAAATAACCTGCTTGCATGCATCAGGGATTTTTATTTTTATGACTGACGTTGTGATCATAGAATATTTCAGAGCATGATTATCGGTTGTTATATTATACCCGTGTTTATAATGTTTGGGAGTACATTCAAAAGTACTCACTGGCTTGTCCCTGGCTATTGTCTTGGCCAAATTTCTTGCTTGGAGAGGAGCGTTGCGATGACGGCCCCGGAACCTAAGCAACGGTGATAGCAGCCTCGCGAAGATAGGAGTTAACCTGGTCAGCTGTTCCTGTGGAAAATGGAGTCCCATAACGCTGACAATCCACAAACCGCTTCCGCCATCAACCATTAGAAACCATTTGTTGTATTCATAGACCAGAATTGTCTTGTACTACATATTATGTATTTTGCTTGGAATTTCTGTATCAAGTTGGCGCCTCATCAGCTAACAGTAATCCTGGGGCTGGTGAGCACAAGGACCATTTTCTGGAAATTAATATCCCGAGAAACCGGTCCTGACATCGGTACTCCACGTCTGTGCTTGCCCCCTTTGCACCAAAGAGGAAGCAAGGACACAGCGCAGGCCGGTGCCCGCCTGGCACCCGCCTGGTCTTGATCGTCATGGCTTGTGTCACGAGCACCTCGCGAGGTACCCTGCCTTGATCTCTCCGCCTCCTCGCGAGCCTGCCTGGCAAGGCCGCTCCTGAGGAAGTCTTGTGTCGTCCGCCCCCGCGAGGCTTGGCCCCTCGCAAGGGTCTTGAATCTTGCGCTGATGAAGATGAGCCGTACTGGGCCACCACTTGAGCCACGCCGCAGGCCGCATGCAGGCAAGTCTGGGGACCCCCGTTCCCAGAACACCGACACAGTCCGTGTGGAGACCGGAGATGGCATTCAGTTGCAAAACTCATGGAACATTGAGCATCTCCGTAAGTTCTACCCGTAAGGCGCGGCTATTGGACCCTGCCCGGCAGCCACCCTTTTGTAAAAGCTTTGCTGAAGTTGCATGTAACCCTTCGTACAAAGCCAGGCGCAGACCCTGAGCAACAAAGAAATAAACGAAGCGCTGGGGGGCCCAAAGAAGATTGCATGCACGCATAAGCATATTATGAGCATAGCATTATCATGTAGATAAGATTGCATGTGGCACTGTTTTCATCTGCACTAACCTGCAGGGTTCTTGCCGCGGATTTGGTCCCGAAGAGAAGAAACAAAGACAAGCCTACATAGCGATCCCTGGCAAGCCAAATTGATAAGTCCCTTCTTGTCGATACTTGTTCTGTAAAGTGAAACTTGTGCATATGAAAATCTCGCCACCTTCAGAACATAGGAGCTCTCGTCCTTTGATTTGAACATTGCTTCGGTCAGGATGGTTGCAGTGGCCTTTGACGGAATAGGTTTGGCGGGGGGCTGGTCCCTCTTTGTGGTTTTGTGCCCAGCAGGCCTAGCCAACGGCAACAATCTGAGGGTACTGGCAGGATAGCCTGCCGGGGAAAACTTGTTTACTTAAATGTATAGATGCATTTCACCTCTACATGGATGTGATACATGCACAAGTACCCGGCAAGGATTGTCTTTTTCATTAATATGCTGATAAGCAAGTACAGATCTTACAGAACACAAACATGGGTAAAGAAGATTACATAATTTAGAGTAATGTTTGGCCAATGCCTACATGTTTTAGACTAAAAAAGATAAGTGCCCCGTAATTCCCTTTCTTTTCCCTCTCGTCCAAGGCACTGCGCTAGGAGGTGAAGAGGGCAAAAGGAGTGCCTGAGAAGATGCCTGACCCGATCCCATCAGGCCCTTCCGGGCGCAGCATGACAAGATCGGGAGTGGCAAGGTTGCGAAGGACGAGGACGGAGGGAGCAGCTCGGCGGTGCCCTGGAAAGCACCCCCAAGGCCTGCAAGAAGCCCCAACACAGGCACCGGTGGGGAGGGCCGCAGAAGCTCAGTTGGAAGACTGCTGGAGGAGGCGAAGGCACCAAGAGAGCGACCCCCCTCCCTGGCAACCGTTTGGATGAGACCGGTGATGATGGTGCCGGGGAGGGAGGGGAAGAGTGGAAAGACGAGGCAGCCAGACGGCAATACGAGACGAAGGCGTCAGTGCCATCGTACTCCGACCTGACACCCTACCACCCGCCTTCTCCTTCCTCCCTCATTTTCCCCATCACCACTGCTCCAGGGAGACGCCAGACCTTCGGCCGATCACCTTCCTCGGAGATGCAGCTGACGACTGTGACGTCGAAAGCGTGTGTGGAGCACCGCTCCCCACCTTGGCGGGCAGGAAGGCACCATCGTCTTTAGCACTAACCCCTGCTCTACTGGCAGGAGCAATGCTGGGATTGCCCATGATCCCGAGCACTGCACCCCAGACAGGTGCCGGAAGCCCCAGGAGCCCCGTCGTTGGAACGACAGGCCTCGGTGACTTGCAGCGTGGGCTAGCGCTCCCTACCAGACGGCCGGCTCAGGCGGAGGAGGCAAGCGTTTCACCATTTTGGAGAAGCTTGGCACCTCCTGCACTGTGAGCGGCTCGACTGCCGGATCTCCTCGGGACCCGGACCAGACTCACTACTCGAGCGTCGAAACGAGCATTTGGCCTCATCGACCCCAAGCTAGAGCCCGGGGCCTGGCCCAGTCCCTCCCGCTCAACATAAGAAATAAGAAGGTAGGGGATGGAGGAGGAGAGGTGCGTGGATGAGCACTTTCACTCCTCCCCACCCCGTCTTTTATAGGCGGGCTAGGGCTGGGGGCTGATCCCCTAGTGGGTAGCCACCGTCCCTCTTCACCAATCCAAGAAGACCGGGTCCCTACCATGATGCTCTCACCCGCACCACGCGCCTCCGTTACCTACCCCACTCAATGCATGCAGCATACGCACTAAGGTATAAGAACGTGGTGGGAACAGTGAACCGGAAGTTACTCCCCCGTGCGTTAAAGTCATTCATGGGCCATTACAAAGATGGCCCCACCACAATTGGCGTTATGCGACACATGGGGAAGCCGGAAGCTGATCCAAGCTCAGATTAATGAAGAAGCAAAGGAGACCTCAAAGGACGAACTGCCACAGCCTCCTCGCATGTGTACTTAATAGGGCCTGCCCCGACGACGCTAGGCAGCGCGTTAAGGCCAGGCCCGGGGGCTCCTTTCGGTGCAACAAACCCCATGTGTGTTGCCCATACTGTACACAAGCCCAAGAGCAAGGTTACAACATCCAAGACTAGACCAGGCAGAAGAGATAGCTCTTTCGAAGGGCAGATCAAGAAGACCAAGACCCAGCTACAGGAGCAAGGCACCACTAAGGAAAAACCTCCCTTGCCGGGCAGGCGAGCCTGGCGAGGTCGAGGTTGCTCCGAAGACAAGTCTCAAGATTGTCCCGGTAGGCCTGCCGGGCACGACGAGGGCGGAGTACCCCGCCAAGACTCCACCGCTCTACCTCACAGCAACGCAAGTCACCGATCGGTGCGGCGTCGAGCACCCAAGTGACTAGGTGGCTATTATTTGGCACGTGGCAGCCACTTCCGAAGGAAATCGCCTCCAAATGACAACCGTCCAGAGATGTGTCACACAGGCAGTCGAGAAGGTGGCCGAACGGCTCGGCAAGGTTTATCGGGCTGCGCTATGATGTGACACTAAGCGGTGCATTTAATGCACCTTATCCTGTGATTCCGCTTGAATTACGTCGGTATTTCCCCAAAGAGGAAGGGATGATGCACCACAGCTACGGTAGGTATTTCCCTCAGTGATGATACCAAGGTTATTGAACCAGTAGAAGAACCAAGCAACACTACATGAATGATACTTGTACAGAAAGAACAAATGCTTGCAACCCGACGTAAGAGAGGGGTTTCAATCCCTCACGGGTAAAAACATAGGTAAAATTGTAGTAGATTGGATAAATAGATCCCGCAGGAATGCGAGATAGAATAAATAACAATAAATTGCAGCAAGGTATTTTTGTGTTTTGTATTAATAGATCTGAAAAACAAATCAAATAAAAATAGATCTCGAAGGAAAATATGATAAAGAAGAGACCCGGGGCCCGTAGATTTCACTAGTGGCTTCCCTCGAGAGAAATAGCATACGACGGGTAAACAAATTACTGTTGGGCAATTGATAGAAATTCAAATAATCATGATAGATATCCAGGCAATGATCATTATATAGGCATCACGTCCAAGATTACTAGACCAACTCCGGCCTGCATCTACTACTATTACTCCACATATCGACCGCTATCTAGCATGCATCTAGTGTATTAAGTTCATGGAGAAACGGAATAATACAATAAGAACGATGACATGATGTACACAAGATCTATTTATGTAGAAATAGACCCCATCTTGTTATCCTTAATAGCAACGATACATAAGTGTCGGTTCCCCTTCTGTCACTGGGATCAAGGACCATAAGATCGAACCCATCACAAAGCACCTCTTCCCATGGTAAGAAAAATCGATCTAGTCGGCCTAAATAAACCAAAGATTCAAATAAGAAATGTGATACATAAGCAATCATGCATATAAGAGATCAAAATAATCAAATATCTTTCATGGATAAAAACATAGATCTGATCATAAAATCAAAGTTCATTGGATCCCAACAAACACACCACAAAAAGAGTTACATCAAATAGATGTCCAGGAGACCATTGTATTGAGAATCAAAAGAGAGAGGAAGCCATCTAGCTACTAACTACAGACCCGTACGTTTATAATGAACTATTCATGCATCATCGGAGAGGCACCAACGAGGATGATCAACCCCTCTGTGATGGTGTCTAGATTGGATCTGGTGGTTCTAGAACTTGCGGGGGCTGGAATTGATTTTCGTTGACTCCCCTAGGGATTTTGGAATATTGGGGTATTTATAGAGCAAAGAAGCGGTGCAGGAGGCCACCGAGGTGGGCACAACCCACCAGGGCACGCCTGGGCCCCCAGGCACTCCCAGGTGGATTGTGCCCCCCTCGGGGCACCCCGCTGGTACTTCTTTGGCCCATCCTGTGTCTTCGGGCCCAAAAAAATTCTCCAAAAAGTTTCGCTGCTTCTGGACTCCGTTTTGTATTGATTTTCTGTGAACTAAAAAACAAGCAAAAAATAGCAACTGGCAGTGGGCACTATGTCAATAGGTTAGTCCCAAAAATATAACAGCATCCCGAAGCTTAACTCCTGCTCGTCCTTGAGTAGGTAAATGATAAAAACAGAATTTTTGATGTGGAATGTTGCCTAACATATTCATCACACAATATTTTCTTTGTAACATGGACATTCGAACTTTTATATGATTCAAAGCAATAGTCTAGTTTTGAGATGAAGATTTTAATACTCAAGCATATCAACAAGCAACTATGTGTTTCAAAATATCAGCACTAAAGCAAGTTATCCCTAGCCCATTATGCTCAATCATTGATCCATTCATGAAACACACTCGCATATTAGCTACACCGAATGCTCAAGTAAAATCAAAGTGCCCCTTAGTTGGTGCTCTATAAGAGAAGCTGGAGACTCAAAATAAAAATTGCATAAAGTAAATAGAAAGGCCCTTCGCAGAGAGAAGTAGGGATTTGTAGAGGTGCCAGAGCTGAAATGTAAAAAGATAGAGATAAAATATTTTGGGAACATAATTCCTATTTGCAAGAAAAAGAACATCATTAATTCTTCCCATAGGCTTTTTAATAGTGGAATCCGCCAAGTGCAAATTTAAAGAACATTCTTCAATATGGGTAAGCACATCACATAAATATTTCGGAATTGTAGAAACACTAGCACCCAAGTCACATAAAAGCAAAACACTCATAATTTTTAACCTTGACTTTGATGGTAGGTTCCCATTCATGATGTAATTTTCTAGGAATTGAAATCTCTAATTCCAACTTTTCTTCCAAAGCTTCCATCATAGCATCAATAATATGTTTAGTAAAAGATTTATTTTGTTCATAAGCATGGGGTGAATTTATCATGGATTGCAACAAAGAAATACAATCAATCAAAGACCAATTATCATAATTAAAGTCTTTGTAATCCAAAAGAATGGGCGCATAACTAGTTAAAGATTTGACCTCTGCAAAACCACTTTTATCAATTTTCTCTGCAAGATTTTCACCCTCCGAATTATCAAGACGCCTTCTAACTAAAAAGTTGACTCTTCTTCAGTCCCTTTTTCATCAATCTTAATTTTACTAAACAAAGAATAAATAGAATAAACACCAATCATTTTAAGATCTTAATCATTTTTCTTAAAGCAATTGCTAGAAAACGCTTTTTCTAAAAATTCTCTTTTAGCTCTAAGCATAGCGGTTCTTTTCTAACTTTCATCCATAGAAACATATAAAGCTTTAATTGATTCTTCAACCTTAGGCACACAAATTTTCATCTTGAGATTTTCCACATCATGAGAAATTCTATCAATGCTTCTAAACATATCATCAATCTTACTCAACTTTCTTCTAACATAGTGTCGTTGACTTAACACGACAGATGTCCTAGCGAAAGGACTTAGTCATGGAGCCATCGCAACTAGGTTAGCTTAAAGGGGTTAATCGGTACAAAGGAAACAGAGAGTTTATACTGGTTCAGCCCCTCGCGGTGGAGGTAAAGGCCTACTCCAGTTTGGGATTGTATTGCTTGGGTTTCGATTACCAGGGAGCGAATATGCTTGACCTAGTTCTCGATCTCTTGTTTCTTGAGTTAACCCACTGTCGGGTCACCCCTTTATATACAAAGGTTGATGCCCGGCGGCTGACAGAGTCCCGGCTGGCTCATACACGACGTGTCTGGCTTGGTGACTAACTAAGCTTGCCTTACGATACAAGTTATACATGTGGCGGTTCATCCTCTTGGGCCTCAAGTCGCCTCTGGGTCTTGGGTCGTCAATAGGCTTGCTATGACCCGCCATCTTCACTGATAAGTCGCCAGTGGTATGACCCGGCCCCTCCTGGGCGGTTCATACCCAGTAGTTATATCACCAACATTAGGCCCCAAGTTGATTTGAACTTGTTCACATCAATCTTCAGTACCTGACTTGTCAAAATCCTGCATCGTCTTTTTAACAAATTTGTTGTAACCAGCCATGACATTAGCTCACAGAACCTCCTTAACCCGCCATGACGTCATTTCGCATTAATTTCACAAGAGGCCCAGAACATCTTTAACTGATCCTTATCTTAATGATCATCCCAAAAATCGAGGCATCCATATAGCCACATGATGATTTCAGCCTCGTCGATTCCCGCGCATGCCCTGTATCCATCCTCTTATAAATAGGGACGGGGGTCCTTTTCATTTCCCCATTACCTCCTCATCTTCGTCTTCCTCTCGCGACTCCTTTGCAGCCTCGAGCTCCGCTGTCCGTCCTCTGTCCGCTGCACCAACTCAGGCCGGTGCATCAACCTGACAGGTTCAGAGAATGCCGGCGCTCCACTGCAGTCCATCTGCATCCGTAAGTGTTCATCTCCTTATACCTCAGATCTGCATTAGGGTTAGCCTTGTTCATCGATATTCTTAGTCGTTCTTCATTTTCTCCTTCAGCTTGAGTAGCTTTTGATCTGAACATGGTATGAAACTTGTGCGGTAGCAGTTTAGCATTCGTTTTTAACATCAGAATACCTCCTCTCCATAGAAAATCTCATCAGAGCACACATACTTTTCTTCTGCCGCCACCTTTGGTTTAGATTTTTACTACTTTTCTCTGAACTGCTATAGATCCAAAATTATTGCTCAAGTCTTTGAAATCTGTTTGTCCATCACTTAGCAAAAATTTCACTGATAAACTTGAAGCATCATAACTGCCATGGCGGCTTATATCATAAACCGTGATCTGCCATATAACATTAAGTCATGTTTTAAGGTGCCAGCATGTGCTTCCTAACCTGTAAAACCCGGTAATAGTCTCCGGCTTTACCATGCTTACTCATTCATCCTTTGAACTCTGGTCGGCTTAAGAGCATAATCCTTCAAGTTTAACAGCATAATCCTTAACCCAGCAGGTATCATTAGTCCCCTTTTAAGCCGCTAATATGAATATCCGCGTACTGCCATGTTCATCTTCCGGCTTAACACATCTGCCGCTTATAGCACTTTACTTTTGAATCAACGGTCCGATTTAGCAACCTTAATCTTAAACCGGCAATATTTCTTTCTTTCAGGCCTTCATCAAAATGGGCAAGACTGTCACTGCCTACAACTTGGTTGTTTCCCGGGTCACCGAGGAAGACTTGAACGAATATGTTCAAACAGGTGTCTTTGCTAAAAAAGACCTCATTCATTGGAGGGTCCCAGGCACTGAAACTCCTCCTGAGCCCAAGGATGGTGAAGTCATTGTCTTCACTGATCATATGCTCCGAGGCTTCAGCCCTCCCGGCTCAAAATTCTTTCGTGATGTGCTGCACTTTTTCAAGCTCCACCCACAAGACATCGGACCAAATTCTGTTTCAAACATCTGCAACTTCCAAGTATTCTGCGAGGTGTACCTTGAACAGGAGCTGATACGTCTCCAACGTATCTATAATATTTTATCGCTCCATGCTATATTATCTACTGTTTTGGGCAATATTGGGCTCTATTTTCCACTTTTATATTACTTTTGGGACTAACCTATTAACCAGAGGCCCAGCCCAGATTTGTTGTTTTTTGCCTATTTCAGTATTTCGAAGAAAAGGAATATCAAACGGAGTCAAAACGGAACGAAATCAACTGGAGAAGTTATTTTTGGAAGGAAAGCTACCGGATGGACTTGGACCCCACGTCAACGAAGGAACAAGGAAGCCACGAGGGTGGGGGGCGCGCCCACCCCCCTAGGGTGCGCCCCCTGCCTCGTGGGGCCCTCGTGGCTCGCTTGACGTGCTTCTTCCGCCTATATAACTCCATGTACCCTAAAACTTCCAAAACAGAGAATAGATCGGGAGTTCCGCCACAGCAAAACCTCCAGAGCCACCAAAAACCAATCGGGACCCTGTTCCGGCTCCCTGCCGGAGGGGGGAACCCTCACCTGTGGCCATCTTCATCATCCCGGCGCTCTCCATCATCAGGAGGGAGTAGTTCACCCTCGGGGCTGAGGGTATGTACCAGTAGCTATGTGTTTGATCTCTCTCTCTCTCTCGTGTTCTGGATTTGGCACGATCTTGATGTATCGCGAGCTTTGCTATTATAGTTGGATCTTATGTTTCTTCTCCCCCTCTACTCTCTTGTAATGAATTGAGTTTTCCCCTTGAAGTATTCTTACCGGACTGAGTCTTTAAAGATCTGAGAACACTTGATGTATGTCTTGCCGTGGTATCTGTGGTGACAATGGGATATCACGTGATTCACTTGATGTATGTTTTGGTGATCAACTTGCGGGTTCCGCCCATGAACCTATGCATAGGGGTTAGCACACGTTTTAAATCGCCATTCTCCCAGAGAAACTTTGGGTCACTCTTTGAGGTTCTATGTGTTGGTTGAATAGATGAATCTGAGATTGTGTGATGCATATCGTATAATCATACCCACGGATACTTGAGGTGACATTGGAGTATCTAGGTGAAATTAGGGTTTTGGTTGATTTGTGTCTTAAGGTGTTATTCTAGTACGAACTCCAGGACTGTTTGTGGCACTTATAGGAATAGTCCAATGGATTGATTGGAAAGAATAACTTTGGGGTGGTTTCGTACCCTACCATAATCTCTTCGTTTGTTCTCCGCTATTAGTAGAAAACTTTGGAGTGGCTCTTTGTTGCATGTTGAGGGATAGTTATATGATCCAATTATGTTATTATTGTTGAGAGAACTTGCACTAGTGAAAGTATGAACCCTAGGCCTTGTTTCCTATCATTGCAATACCGTTTACGCTCACTTTTACCGCTTGTTACCTTGCTGTTTTTATATTTTCAGATTACAAAAACCTATATCTACCATCCATATTGCGCTTGTATCACCATCTCTTCGCCGAACTAGTGCACCTATACAATTTACCATTGTATTGGGTGTGTTGGGGACACAAGAGACTCTTTGTTATTTGGTTGCAGGGTTGCTTGAGAGAGACCATCTTCATCCTACGCCTCCCACGGATTGATAAACCTTAGGTCATCCATTTGAGGGAAATTTGCTACTATCCTACAAACCTCTGCACTTGGAGGCCCAACAACGTCTACAAGAAGAAGGTTGTGTAGTAGACATCAGGAGACCACCGTAGAACTATTCAGCAAATTTTATTATGTAAACCGATAGAACGAGTTCACAGATGGGCCCAGCCTAGAGCTAGGCGGCATTTCTATACAGCGAGGGCAAGAAGCCACTTTCTCAGCCGCCACTTTGCCTAGTCATCCCAAAGACTGGAACCAAACCTGGTTTTATTGCAAAGATACTTCTCCAGAAGGGGAAAATCCACTGTCGTTTTATCGCGCCAGCCGGCTTAGCAACAGGCACCCTCTTCCAGACCGCATCAGTATAGCAGAACAGAAGAAGTATATGCCAATCTTTTCAAACATCCAGGCTTTAATGGCCAACGGCCTGACTGGAATTGATCTGGTTCGATGCTCAGTCACCTGGAGAGTCTTGACCTTAAGCCGTCGTCCCGTCTTAATGTATGAATACACCGGTGAGTTAAAAGATCCTCAACGCCACTGTCAGATTGAATTGACTGACAAAGACATCAATAACATGACCAAATCTCTGTTAAATGAGAGCTTGGAAGACTGCAGTAAAGTTGGATTGAATCCTTTCTGCGTTCTGAACAAATAGCCAACTGTAAGCTTTTAACCAATTTCGTGATTGAATCATACCTTCACTTATATTGCCTTCTCATACCTATTTAATTTTTGCAGGCCAATCCACTGTTCTGGACTAAGAAGCTGCAAGATAAGACGGCCAAGAAACCCCGGACCAAGACCAAGGCTACAAAAAAGCCTGCCAAGAAGAAGTCCAATCCTTCCGATTTATTTGACTTGGATGATAATGATGAGTCGGAGGTAACACTTGACTCCCTTGGCTCATTTTTTACGTCTTACTGATAATGATTGCTATTAGGATGATGCAGAAGGAAGCTAAGCCAATGCTGAAGAGGTAACTATCCTTTCCTCCGACTCTGAACCTCTGCCAAGATAGAAAGTTCGTCAAGCAAGCCAGAAAGTAAGGTTTTCTCATCCTTTAGCTTATTTGGATCCCAACTTTATTTTGAAGAAGCAGCAACATGAAGCTCGCCGTACAACCCGGAATAGTGGCGGCGGAGTCCTTTCCTCCGGCTTACCCAACACACTGGCACCTCGCAAGCGTCAACCAGAGGTTTCAAATATTTCTGTCTTAGCTTATCCCAGGGCAGGTCTTTTTTGAGAACCTCTTAACTCATCTAATTCAAACTATCAGGGAACATCTCATTCCTCCTTCGGCGACTCAACTGGGACTCAAATCCCAGCTTTCAAGACCGTGCTTGGGTAAGGGTGTTAAATCTATCCACTTTGCTCTTTTAATTGTCATATTATCTTTGTCTTGCGCTTCCATTTTCAGTGGTATAGCCAAGCCTAGCAAGAAATAGAAAATTGAAAAACCGGCTGAAGAATCCAAGACTGCGGAACTAGAGAAGCATGTCACATCTGAAACTTTGCATCAAGTGTCAAAAATTGCTGGGGATGATCCCCCTCCAGAATACCAACCCATTACCAAAGATGCCATGGACGTTGATCCAAACAATGATAAACTGCCCAGTCCTGCTCAGCCGGCTCAGGAAACTGATGATGTAATGATTGCTGGGACGGCTTACCAGGCCCCAGGAAACCCCATTACCCTGTCCAAACACAGTGCCAAGGATGAGTTCTCTGTTGTTGACAAGGGAAAATGGAAAGTTGACTTGGAAGGATATTCTCAATTTAGTACTCAAGAGATTCACTCTGGTTATTTGAACCGTCTTCACACCAGCCGTGACTTTGAAGCCGGCTTGGTGACACACCCTGATTTTCATGCCACAACACTTAAGTTAATAAATCATGCAAAATGTGGTTTTACAAAAACTTTTGAGTGTTCTGGACTTTGCTTGATTTGCTTTTTGTGCGTTGTTTGCAAGTGCTCTAAAAATCAAATAAATCCTCCAACTCTTACACTCCTTCCCCATGATCCAAAACCTTGCCCAATGATCATGCCATGTGTATAGAACAGAATAGTATTTTCTTGTAAAAATAATTTTGGCCAAAAAGTATTTTCTAAATTAGGTTTTCCAAAAACCCCTGGGTTAAGGCTTGAACTACAAGTACTTAATCTGGGATGTGAAAAATCTTTCAAAAATTGTATTTGACTCATATTAGATATATGACCCCCATAAACCACAAAATAATTATTTTAAAAGTTATTTTTCTATTTTATTTAAAGGCTTTTTCTTTAAGCCAGAAATGTTCTTTAAGAGGGTAAAATTATTTTAATGTTTCACAAATATTTGCAAAAATTTAGGGAGACTCAATGGACATATATTTTCCATATATATGAGTTTCAACGCATGGTCATGTTCAAAATATTGGACAAAACCCTCCAAAACCATTTCTGTTAGTTTCAAGTATTTGAAATATTTCTATAAGAAATATTTTCAAATAAATCCAAGAAAATTCTAGCAAGTCACATATGCATAGTGTGTTGATCTTGCAAAGTTTCATCTCAATCAAAATCAATTTGGTTAACAAAAGTGCCCCAAAATCCTCTCTGTCCAGAAACAAACTTGAACAACTCTACATTGCCAACTTTCTCCTTTTTACCTAAATTTTTGTGGACATGCCCACATCTCCAAATCATGACACTACACCAAGTGGTGCATCAAGGAGAATGGTTTTGCATGACTAGATCTTGGAAAACCCATTTCTGTTGATTTCTAGGGTTTACAAAAGTTGCACTAGCAACTTTGCCCAAATGAGCACAAATTTGGTGGAACACCCTATTTCTAAGTACCATTCCATCCTATTAATTCTCATGGCAAGTGGAATTCATTTTCTTGCCCAAACCAACAACAAACACCTTCTGCCATTTTTCCAAAATCATAATTTTGACCTCTTCCACTAATCTCCATGAGCCCAAATTTTACCACAGCTGCCCTGTGACACCTCCTACCTCCAAGAACTCTTCCCCGGCCTCACTCAATGATTGAGGGGTGAAACATCCCCATTTACCCTTCTGGACAGCAGCATTCTTCTGCTTTCTCACCTCCCTCCTCATTCCAGTGGCCCTCCATGGCATCCAACGCCCCTCCCACATTCTTTGCTCCCCCCTAGAGCTACCAGGCACCTTTGGCCGCTCCCACATTGCATAGAAAATGGCCATGCCGGCCATTTGGGCGCTCCGAAGTGTGCTACAGTGCGCTCCCGCACTATAGCCGCCCCCTGCCAAGCACCTCCGGCCACCTCGGGCCTCCCCAGCATGCCAGACGATGATCCTCGGCGTCCTCAACACGCCACAGCCTGGTCCCCCTCCTCCTTTCCCTCCTCTCTCCCCAGCTCGCACGCGTGCCCGCCGCCCGTGAGCTCCAATGAGCACGCTCACACACGTGATGCTCTGGCCCTGCCCCGCTCTCCCTCTGCCTTTCCCTTGGCCTAGGCCATGCCTATAAATGCCCTGGACAAAGCACTGGGTGCCAGTTCAGCCCCTGGCACTGAATTGGCCACGGCCGTGGACGCCGCCCATGGTGCGCCATGGCCACGCCTTATACAACCACCCCAGGTCCCTCTTCCCTCTCGGTTCACTCCCTCATCCCCCTAGAGACCTCCTCGAGCAGCCTGCTCCTCCTCCCGCGCCTTCCTTCTCCTCCTACCACCGCACGGCCGCCACTTCGGCTCGCTCAAATTCGAGCAACACCGAGCTCATCTCCCTCCCTTTCCTCCACCCAAAGACTCCCCGTGGTCCGGCGGCCCTCCCAACCTCCTCGAACCATCGCGGTGACGCACGGATGCCGAGAGCCGCGGATGGCCGACGACCTCCACCACCATCGTCAAAGCTGCGGTCACATCGGGCCCCTCCGACGGTCGTGACCTCCACCAGCGGATGCGCCACTCCACGCTGAGATCTCGCATAGGCGGAGCGCCGCGGGAGACGGCCTGAGGCGCCAGCTATCGTCGGACAAGCGCTGGCACGCGCTTTGCCTCCCCTGCTCTGGCTCAAGCGAGAGGTAGAGGACGACCGCCCGCCAGCTGGCAAGGGGCCCGCCCGTCAGCGGCAGAGGCGACCGAGCCGGCCCACCAGTCGGGTTAAGTGGAAACGGCTTCGGGCCGATCAGCTTGCCCCACTGGGTAGCGCCCTCTCGCAGTATGCCTTCGGCGTCACCTCCTCCCTCGCGCAGATCAACCACTGGGCCGAGCCCGGTAGGCGCTGTTTAGCTGGGCTTTGCCCAGTGCGCTTTATAAGGCTGACTTCTTTTCTTCCTTTTCCATTTCGTAAATATTTTAAAATTCCAAAATAATTCAAATGGACTCCAAATTTGATTATTCATGATCTATCACATGGTGCAATTTGCATATTTTTCCATAAAGATTTTCTTCACAAACATTTATCAAATCTTGTTTGGTCCATTTCTGTGATGAACTTTAGAAAATCACAGAGAGCCCATCTTTTATCCAAATTCCATGACTCAAATTCCTAGATACTTCTAAGTCCATAACTTAGTCTTTGAAAAAATTTCCCAATACTTTACGTGCCACATGAAATATTGGTCCATTTCTACATATATTGCCAACTTTCCAAATTCATAGAAAAATCATTTTAACTCGAAATCCAGTGAAACCAACTCCTAGGTGCTTCTAAAATCACCCTTTGTTAAATGGGTGCGTCTGCTCATTTTCAAAATAATGTTTATGTACACTTCTTGCAAATCCATTAATCCCTTGATTCAATCGGATTGAAATGTTCAGAAATATCCACTGATCCAAATCCAATGAAACCACTCTGGTTATTTTGCATATAACCAGAAAAGTCCTAGAAAAGTCAACTTCATATTTTAGAGCACTTTTATTTTTTCCTTGCTGTGTTGCTTATTGTGATTGCTTCTGTTGTTAGTTGGCGAAGTAGACGGAGTACTTGAAGATGGACCAGAAGGTTTGAAGGCTCTGAAGGACAAGGCAAGCAGCCCTTTGACCATGTCTAAGAAACCCTTTTTATGCATGTCATATGGCACTTTTATTGCTTGCATCGAAGTCATGATGATGTGGTGACCACTTAAGGTGGTCTGCCTCCGTTGCTTTTCTCATTGACACTTGCATGATGCATGACCCTGCCTTTCTATGAGGGTTATGTGAGTGGGTGTAGTTAGGATGCTAAGTAGCTGCCGCGCAAATGGGATGGGTATATGCATGGTGAAGGAAACCAAGTTGTTTTCAAGGACTTCTCAAAAAACCCGCCGGGTGCCACTAATGCCCGTGGGAGATGGTGAGCTAGGTTACCGCTTGATAAAGAAGTGGTGTACCGGAGCAAGTTGTGTGGGAGTGTTTTCGAAAACGGATTAGATTTAAGATTTGTCGACTGTCCCAACCTTACATGCGCAACCACTCTACCCTTATATGGGAAAGGGCATTATTGATTACCTAGGCCGATACTAGCATGGTACCCACATTACTAGTGACGGGGGTGTGACATGGAGTCACTCTCGGGACGGGGTCGTGCCAGGTAGGGCGGCCATGACTGTTTTCACAGGGCACCGGACACACCGTTGGTACCCCGTGCCAGTGGTATGTGATGAATATTAAGATATGAAATGTTGGGCACGGGGGTTACTACCTATCCAGTGGAGACTATGTTAGTGTCGTCTAGGGAAATAGTGATCGGGTGCTTACCACGGGTCATGGACGACATAGAAGTTCCCCGGATCTTGTGGGTAAAGTGTGCAACCTCTGCAGAGTGTAAAACTATTCGAATAGCCGTGTCCATGGTGAAGGACAGTTGGGCGGTGCTGCTTAAACTACGTCCAGAGTTTTACAAACCACATGTGTGTGTGTTGATGAAGCTAATTGGGTTAAGTCGGATGACTTGACACGATGATCAAGTTGGACTAGTGTCCAACTCTACTTATGTTGATATCTGCAACTTGTCCATACGGATATCTGTACTCCCATGATACATACTTTACTTGTTGATAGATCATGTCATTGCACTCAAAACTTGCTTTCTGCAAACTACCTACTTAGTGCTATATCATTGCATTATTGTGCCTTGTTCCAATCATGGCTTGCTTGCGAGTACGTTCAATGTACTCATTGGATTGCCACTTGTTATTTAATTGGCAGGCTTGGAAGACCAGGAGTTCAAAGAAGAGTTCTTTGGAGACGAACATGCGAACTAGGACGCTCTCCCAGTCAGAATGCCTATAGGGTTAAGGCATATGGCATGGGTTCTATTTACCTACGAAGATTTCCGCTGCTTAAGTTTATTTGGTATTCAGCCCTTGTGGCTTTATTTATGTAAGACTTGACCATAATGGTCATAATTTGTGTAAGACGGTATGTATGGATGTAAGACTCTTGTTATTCAGCTTCTGTGTGTTCATTGAGCATTGATCTCTGGGATCACTGTACACGTGCATTCGGTGATCACGACTTATGAGTCCGGGTCCCCACAGAGCTGGTATCAGTGCCATCCTGACTGTAGGAAGCCTTGGTTAGCATGGTTGCTTGTTAGGGTAAAACTATTTTCAAAACGATTACTGAATTTTCAAAACTATCTATACTTCTCTTCCCTTAAGAGTTTTCCGAAAGCTGAGGTATATTTTCCTTATCAATCTCTTCCCCTTCAAAACTTTTGTAAATGGTCGCTAGCACCATCATGCCCCTGACCACTGGATTCCTTGTAATACTCGTGGATAATCTAGAAGGAAAACGCCTTGCCAAACATTCACCCACTTCTTCTGAACACAAGTTTGGCGACACCATGACAAGACAGAAGACACCTTCTCAAGGATTAAGGACACCAAGACTCAGAAGATGGTGACACCCTTGACACTGTCCTAGGATGATGCGACCTTGTCCTACGATGATCAGGGTGTAAGATATGCAAGATCATGATATACATCGCTAATAGGGTAACTCTGTCGCTACTGTTGTTGTATCGGCAACCACCGGTGGATGAGAACCTCGCCATTTGGTCCGCCTCACTATAGTGAGCAGGAAAACGGTTCTCTTCATCCCCCACTCTCAGTAACGATATTTTCAACAATGTGTCCGACAGATTGGACCTCTACTATGCCTTGTTATTTTCATTGCATAAAGGATTGCCATCTGTAACCGCCGATGCTTTAGAATGCAAAAGGGATCGTCATGATTAAGAAGACAACAGAAGACCGAGTCAATGCCAGCTATGAGGAGCCACCTTCACCCTATCACTTCAGCAGGCGAGAAGTTGTTGGAGACTCTTCAGCATCAACCCGGATCGCTTCATGAAAGAACTACAAGAGATGTACCAACACCTGAGGAAAACTCAGAAGACTACACGAGGCACGGAGCAAGGCACGACTACCGAGTCCAAGAACCCCTAGGGTAGGATGAGTCATGTACCTCCCTATGCGCAGTCGAGTCCGTATGATGGTTCAAATAGAACCATGATTGTGTGTTGCTTGTATTTATTTGTTTGGTTTGTGTATTGATATCAGTTGCACTTTAGCCCTAGGCAACAAGTACGCAACTATATCACCTTCCTTACCTTGTTTCTTTTGTTTGGCCCTTTTTGCACCTGTTTGTTTGCACTTGCACTATAGAAGCCCCCTTTAGGCATCCCACCTCCTCTATGGTACTTTTCCCTCTCATCTCTCTCCTCAACTGAAAGCCAGCAAGACAAGATGCACCAAGGATTCTACTTCGGCGACCAACTAGCACTGAAGACTTTTTGCTACAACTTCCTCAACCCAGTGCAACCCCGTAGAGTTATGTTTACCCCTCAAAGATCAGAAACCCATCCCTAGACCCCTCGAGACTTCACTCGAATCCTTAACCCTCAGCTTAACCATCAAATTACAAGAAAACCAGTTAAGCCTATGTAACCTTGCACAACACAGGGTCCATTATGAAACTAGTGGACGTAGCGAGCGAGCACATTGTCATATTAATATAGCACAAGAACTAATGATGCCATAGGGAAGACCAATTTGAGGATACAGGAATAGAGGACAAATGACTTGATATCAATGACTTTGAGGAATTATATGAGACTATTTGGTGGATTATGAGGCTTTCATGTTGGCAGATGAACTTGGTGGGATCATGTCAACAGAGTAGCATAGCTTACATTACCCCCGAGTAAATTGGAATTACTAGGGCAAATTATAATTGCAAGCTGAAATTCTTGGAAGCATGAGGATTGGACTTAGCCAAGGGATATTGATAGGAGATAGTTGGCACTACGCTAATGACTTGGGGGAGACATGTAGGAAATTTCTGTTAGACATTAGATTTGGATTTAAATAGGTGATCCTAGTGGAGTATAGGTGGTGAGTAAGTCTACATGGTTCGGAGTAAATTGGATTTAGACTGGTGATCTCGATCTTGATACCATGTTTCTTGGTGGACGATAAATTAGGAGATTGGATTGATTGTCGGAATTGATTTAGGGATCTATATAAGCATGACCTTGGAGTTTACTTGACCCCGATGATGGAAATTGGTGGACTGACTATAGTAAGGTAGCCCTTTCACGTATTTGGGGATTATAGGAACTTTAGGAGATCGTGTGGAACACCGTAGACATTGGATTTGTAGAATTAATGGATTATGTAGTGATTGATGGAAGTAATTGGGCTATTGGAGTTCATCATAGGAAGGAAACAAGATCTTGGAGTGGCTTACGACGTGTTTCCTTAGGATAGAGATGCTCTGTCTTGGACCTTGGGAAGATTGGGCTGAGCACTTGGATTGTGATGCTTAATTCAAGCTTAGCAGCTTGTATGATCTACCCATGGATTCTTAGGGGTGGCCATACATATGATTTTGGGGATCGTAGACATGTATGATTTTGTTAGACCTCCTCTCGGGAGTCATCAGGATATGAATAGCATGAGTGATGATTGGAGTCGACCTATACGGGATGATTCTTTTGGTAATATGATGTGATTTGTTTGGAAGACTAGATAGAACGATTAGCATCTTAGAAACTATGCTCAAGGATAAGATGATAAACGTTCACTCGCAACCTGGAATCCTTGAAACCCTTAAGCCCTACCAAGCCACAACATGGCTAGATCATGACCACAGGCTTTGGCTCTAGGCCGAGAAGACCTTGGCCAATACTCAACCAAGACCACCATCAATGCCCCATCCCACTTTATGTACCCCATGAACAAGTCTTCAAGGAGTACTTGGACAAGTTGGTTGTCATCTTTATTTGGTGACCTACTTGCTTACCCGAAGACGGAAGAAGAACCGTTCAGCTGGTTAGGGAACATCTAAAGACCGCCATGTCAAGGAGGAAGAACTATACCAACCACCGTCGTCAAGAGGTAAACTTCCGCATCGAAGACCATGTGTATCTACGAGACACTCCTCTCAAAGGAACCCAACATTTTCATGTCAAAGTGAACTCACACCAAGATTATCGACCCTCTTCGAGATCACTGCGAGACAATCGAAGAGTAGACGACTTCCAGCTGGAGTTACCACCTGAGTTACCCATTGTACACAACGTTTTCCACACGTCACGGCTCTGGAAGTGCTTCTAACTTCCTAACTAATCCGATCTCTACAAGGACATCAATCACCGAGCCGTTGACATCTAGCCTAACCCGACTTACACAAGAGATCCTTAGCAACCGGGAACAAGAAGAATGTCATACACGAAGCCACGCCCTCAAGCACTCCAAGGATTCAATGGAGCACTACTCGGAAGCAGAAGCAATATAAAGAAGTGAAGACTACCCCAAATCCAAGTTTTTGTATTCCTTTCCACGCCAAGTTCGGGAATATCGGGGACGAGATTATTTTAAGGAGGATAGGTCTGTCACACCCTGATTTTCATGCCACAACACTTAAGTCAACAAATCATGCAAAATGTGGTTTGACAAAAACTTTTGAGTGTTCTGGACTTTGCTTGATTTGCTTTTTGTGTGTTGTTTGCAAGTTCTCTAAAAATCAAATAAATCCTCCAACTCTTATACTCCTTCCCCTTGATCGAAAATCTTTCCCAATGATCATGCCATGTGTATAGAACAGAATAGTATTTTCTTGTAAAAATAATTTTGGCCAAAAAGTATTTTCTAAATTAGGTTTTCCAAAAACCCGTGAGTTAAGGCTTGAACTACAAGTACTTAATCTGGGATGTGAAAAATCTATCAAAAATTGTATTTGACTCCTATTAGATATAGGACCCCCATAAACCACAAAATAATTATTTTAAAAGTTATTTTGCTATTTTATTTAAAGGCTTTTTCTTTAGGCCAGAAATGGTCTTTAATAGGGTAAAATTATTTTAATGTCTCACAAATCTTTGCGAAAATTTAGGGAGTCTCAGTGGACATATATCTTCCATATATATGAGTTTCAACACATGGTCATGTTCAAAATATTGGACAAAACCCTCCAAAACCATTTATGTTCATTTCAAGTATTTGAAATATTTCTATAGGAAATATTTTCAAAAAAATCCATGAAAATTATAGCAAGTCACATATGCATAGTGTGTTGATCTTGCAAAGTTTAATCTCAATCAAAATCATTTTGGTTAACAAAAGTGCCCCAAAACCCTCTCTATCCAGAAACAAACTTGAACAACTCTACATTACCAACTTTCTCCTTTTTACCTAAATTTTTGTGGACATGCCCACATCTCCAAATGATGAAACTACACCAAGTGGTGCATCAAGGAGAATGGTTTTGCATGACTAGATCTTGGAAAACCCATTTACGTTGACTTCTAGGGTTTACAAAAGTTGCACTGGAAACTTTACCCAAATGAGCTCAAATTTGGTGGAACACCCTATTTCTAAGTGCCATTCCATCCTGTTAATTCTCATGGCAAGTGGAATTCATTTACTTGCCCAAACCAACAACAAACACCTTCTGCCATTTTTCCAAAATCATCATTTTGACCTCTTTCACTAATCTCCATGAGCCCAAATTTTTACCACAGCTGCCCCAGGTCACCTCCTACCTCCAGTAACTCTTCCCTGGCCTCGGCTCAATGATTGAGGGGTGAAACATCCCCATTTACTCTTCTGGACAGCAGCATTCTTCTCCTTTCTCACCTCCCTCCTCATTCTAGTGGCCCTCCATGGCAGCCAACGCAACTCCCACATTCTTTACTCCCCCCTAGAGCTACCAGACACCTTTGGCCGCGCCCACATTGCATAGAAAATGGCCATGCCGGCCATTTGGGAGCTCTGGAGTGTGCTACAATGCACTTCCGCGCTGTAGTCGCCCCCTGCCAAGCACCTCCGGCCACCTCGGGCCTCCCCAGCACGCCAGACGATGCTCCTCGGCGTCCTCAACATGCCACGGCCTGGTCCCCCTCCTCCTTCTCCGTCCTCTCTCCCTAGCTCGCACGCGTGCCCGTCGCCCGAGAGCTCCAATGAGCACGCTCACACATGTGATGCTCTGGCCCTGCCCCGCTCTCCCTCTGCCTTTCCCTTGGCCTAGGCCACGCCTACAAATGCCCTGGACAAAGCACTAGGTGCCAGTTCGGCCCCTGGCACTGCATTGGCCACGGCCGTGGACGCCGCCCACGATGCGCCATGGCCCCGCCTTATACAGCCACACCGGGTCCATCTCCCCTCTCGGTTCACTCCCTCATACCCCCAGAGACCTCCTCGAGCAGTCTGCTCCTCCTCCCGCGCCTTCCTTCTCCTCCTACCACCGCTCGACCTCCACTTCGGCTCGCTCAAATTCGGGCAACACCGAGCTCACCTCCCTCCCTTTCCTCCAACCAAAGACTCCCCGTGGCCCGGCGACCCTCCCCACCTCCTCGAACCGTCGCGGGGATGCACGAATGCCAAGAGCCACGGATGGCCGACGACCTCCCCCGCCACCGTCAAAGCTGCGGTCACCTCGGCCCCCTCCAGCGCTCGTGACCTACACCAGCGGTTGTGCCACTCCGCGCTGAGATCGCCCATAGGTGGAGCGCTGCGGGAGGCGGCCAGAGGTGGCGGCTATCGCCGAACCAGCGCCGGCGCGCGCTCTGCCTCCCCTGCTCTACCTCGAGCGGGAGGTAGAGGACGACCGCCACGCCAGCTGGCAGGGGGCCAGTCGGTGTCAAAACCGGCGGATCTCGGGTAGGGGGTCCCGAACTGTGTGTCTAGGGCGGATGGTAACAGGAGGCAAGGGACACGATTTTACCCAGGTTCGGGCCCTCTCCATGGAGGTAATACCCTACTTCATGCTTGATTGATCTTGATGAATATGAGTATTACAAGAGTTGATCTACCACGAGATCATAGAGGCTAAACCCTATAAGCTAGCCTATGGTATGATTGTTGTTGTCCAACGGACTAAACCCTCCGGTTTATATAGACACCAGAGGGGGCTAGGGTTACACAGAGTCGGTTACAACAGAAGGAGATCTACATATCCGTATCGCCAAGCTTGCCTTCCACGCCAAGAGAATCCCATCCGGACACGAGACGAAGTCTTCAATCTTGTATCTTCATATTCCAACAGTCCGGCCAAATGATATAGTCCGGCTGTCCGGATACCCCCTAATCCAGGACTCCCTCAGTAGCCCCTGAACCGGGCTTCAATGATGATGAGTCCGGCACACAGATTGTTTTCGGCATTGCAAGGCAGGTTCCTCCTCCGAATACTCCATAGAAGATCTTGAACACAAGGATAGTGTCCGGCTCTGCAAAACAAGTTCCACATTCCACCGTAGAGAGAATAATATTTCCACAACTCTAATGTGCTGACGTATTATAGCATGACATCATGCCATGGCCCGGTTATTATCGAACCGTGTTTTTCGACCAGCCTTGGCGCATATCGCGAGGCGGTTTCCTTGGCACGTCTTGTCGAAGCAGAGATCGTGTCCCCTTATCACGGGATTCTCATCAATATGGGCGTGGGTAACCTAGTCGTGCCCGTTGGTATGACTCCTCGATTATAGGCAAGTCCTAAACGGTCACGAGGAGTACGCCTGGTATTCACCCTCTTTGTAAAGAGACCAAGGCCTATCCTTTTTTATTCCTCAAACTAAATCGAATCCCTCCCCGCCTCGAAGTTCCAACACCCAAAGCTCAGGTCAGCGCTGGACCTTCAACCATGTCCGGATCCAACCTTCAAGGTCGGTGGATGCCCTCCTCCATCACGGAGGAAGACGCCGAAAGTTAAGAGATGCTGTGTTCTTGACCGCGAGATTAAAGATCGCTGCTGCCCAAGGGCAGGTCATACCTACTCCCAAACCCGGCGAGAGCATAGTATTCATATCTCACTTCCTTCGAGGGCTAGGCCTGGCTCTGGATCCCTTCGTGAGGGGGCTCATGTTCTATTACGGGCTGGACTTCCATGATTTAGCTCCGGATTCTATTCTCCACATCTCGTCTTTTATCGTCGTGTGCGAAGTTTTTCTCCGCATGTCGTGGTATTCTCACGGGGGGCTTGCGAGTCGACAGATGCCACAAGGGCTTAGTGTGAGGGTAAGACTGCTGCTGATAGGACCGGGAGCGGGTATGCGAGTAGCACGCGGTGGTTTACCCAGCTTCGGAGCTCTCCGGAGAGATAATACTCCTACCGCTGCATGTCTGAGTTTATATATCCGGGTGTGCATCGGCAAGACAAAGTGCTCTGAGTTGTATCAGGATCGCCAAGTGCATCCGATCCGGTATATGTATGCGTATGGCAAGCCCTAGTGGCCATGTATGGCCATGGCTTGTGGCCGTGAGTGGCCTTGTGGCCAAATGAATGTGGCCGTGGGAGTCCATCCCCTGGATGGATGGATATGTGCCTTTATATAGGCATGGCTAGCTTACTTCCTAAGCTATGTAGTGGCATGAACAAGTGGGCATGGGTAAGGCATGGTGCAGGTCATGCTTGTCTCCTGGGTCACTTCATGAATAGTGCCCAGGGACAAGTGACACTGTACATGATGGCGTCGCGGTACAGCTGTCTCATCCACGGTATGGCCGTCTTGTCGGAGTCTTGTCGGTGTCGGATCGGGCTGCAGTCGGCAGCCGGCTGGTTGGCGCAGTCGGTCAGCCGGCAGCTGGCCGGGCGAAGCAGTCGGACGGGGAGCCGGCAGGAGCGGCCGGGCTGTCGGACTGAGGGGCTTTGCTAGCCCCGATGCCATGAAATATTTTCTTGCCGTTTTCTGGGTACCCGTGGTCAATTACTCCGTCAGTAGCCTCCAAGCCTCCGGGCAACTTGGCAAAGTTGGGCGGAGGTTTTTTGGCGGGTGTAGATGTAGAAAACGTCGATGACGGCCGGCTGTAGGCCGCAGTCGGCATAGCTTGCTTCGGGCGGGGGCGCGCCCACGCACCCGCTGGGTGTAGCCTCCGAGCCTCCGGGCAACTTGGAAAAGTTGGTCGGAGGCTTTTCGTGTTTGTTGGTGCAGACGATGGCGTCGAGGGTGCCGGGCGCGGACACGAAATCCGCCGGGTGGTGCTGTTGGGCGTGGACGCGGGGTCCGCCGACGGGTGGTGTCGGGCACGGACGAGAGGTCCGCCGACTGATGTTGTTGCTGACAGCCGGCTGCGGGCTGCAGCTGGCGCGGTTTCCTTCCAGTGGGGGCACGCCAGCTTACCCGGTGGGCGTAGCCTCCGAGTGAGGAGGCGGGTTCCCCACGAAAATGATCATGCAAAAAACAAAGTTAGTCCGTGCAGATATATCAAATGTTTGCTTTTAGCATTGCAAGTTTTACGCGGAGAGTGCCGACTCGGTTTCGTCCGAACCCCCTTCAATCTTTCCATGTTCCCTCCACTCTTTGGCTTGTGCTCGCTGTTGCATAACCGCTCTGCGTCTCAGGATCGAGAGTGGGACGCGGTGGAGTGTACAATACTCGACTCGGGAGCAAATTTAACTGAGCAGATACTCATAAAGGAAACGACCGGGTCACCCGAACCGTTTTTCTTCCCTGACGTTTTTCACGTGGGTGGCCTCCAGCGTTCACCCTTGCTAGCCGGACAACCGCTCTGCAGTCTGTGACTAAGAGTGATCCTTTCGTACTGCGCATGCTACTAAGCCGTTTGAGGGAACAAACGTCTCAGGCCAGGCGGCCAGCCTCCGGGCCAACTTTGGCTGGCGCCGGGGTGAACAGTGATGCAACTGTAATAAAAAGCGAAGATGGTCCCCGAGCGTCGCTCAGAGTTATCCGTGTTTGCGTGGTGCAAAAATATGCAGGAGAGGGGCTCACATTGTTTTTGGCGCAGTCGGGTGGAGACGATCTCCAGCAGGCGGCCCGAGCCTCCGGGCGCTCGGGGGATGCCCCAGCCGGTCAGGCCCATCCGGCCAGGCAGCTGAGCGAGAGACGGCCTAGCCGGCGCTCCAGCCGGCAACGTGTTGAAGCGGACAGCGGACCAGCCGGCCGTGCAGTCGGCCATGCATGTACGCATGTGCTTCATACGTAATTTTTCTCATCCGGCTGAGCAGTCGGATGCGATATTCTCTCTTTCTCTTTTTTTTCTTACCAGTCGGCTGTGTGCAGTCAGACACACTCCAGCCAGCCTCAACCATCCGATCTTTGACTTTTTCAGCCGGCAGTCAGCCTCTTCTTTTCTCTCCTTTTTTTAGGCCGGCGTTTTTTTATATCCAGCCAGGTTCTTTTCTTTCTTCTCTGTTTCTTTCTTTCTTTCGTGCCAGCCAGCAGGGGTTCTCGCGGGACACAGCTGGCGCGGGCGCGGTGAGCCGGCCAGCCGGGATGGCGAGCCAGCCGAGGTGGTTGGGCAGCCGGGTCGGCGCAGGGCGGAGCTGGCGCCGGCTGCAGGCGGAGGTAACTTGACGGGGACTCTGAGCCGGCCGGGAGCGCGGAAGCGAGGCCGTCGGGTGAATAGGAGGCGATGAGCGGGATGTCAGAGGGGCCGGGTCACTCGTAGCCGGGTGGACGAGACGGAGCGGGGTGGAGGAGACGGTGGGCGTCCGGGTCGTGCGGGAGGCGGCGACCGGGTCGCGCGGACGGTGCATCGGAGGATTCAGCTGCCGGGTCGGAGCAGGCCGGGCGTGGGAGGCGGTAGACGGGAAGCCGACCCTGGCCGGGTTCGCGGAGGAGGTGGAGGGGGACCGCAGCGGTGGAGACGGCCCGGAGCGGAGCGGGCGCGCGCAGCGGACCCGGAGCCGGCCAGGGCGGGTGCGCAGATGTGGAGGAAGCCGGTTGCGAGGCAGAGCCGGCTCGGGCGCGCGGTTGGACAGCCACGGCGTGATGTTGGAGGCGGAGGCGCTCGCGGAGCGTAGGAGCACGGGAGCGGCCCGTCAGAGGCAACAGCCTGCTTGCGGCTGCGGCCACGGCTGCTGTGTCCACGAGTGCCTGTGCCCAGAGGCCCTTGCGAGCAGAACAGGGAGGCATGGGAGGAAGTGACGCAAAGGGAGTCAGAGTTCTTGGGATCACCGGCGGCGTGGGCCGGAGCAAGCCTCGGTTTGGCTAGTGCACTGGCAGAGTCCGACTCGCAACCGGTCAACGTACATGCACATTATGGGCAGTGTACGGCCATTATGCGGGTGGTGTATGGGATGCATATGGCTATAGTCTAACTAGTGTATGACCACCGTGTGACTATAGTGTTTGGGGAATATATGGCTTGCATATGGCTGGTGCATGGGTAGCATACGAGCTAGCATGTAAGTGGGCGGGAGCAGCTGCAGCAGATGGCAGCGAAGCCCGAGAAGGAGAGCTCAAAGCGGGCGACGAGGCAAGCGGCGCGCGCGGGGAAGACGGCAGCGGACGAAGCAACGCGGAGCCGCGACGAACGACCGGAGTTGCTGCGATAGTGACGAAGGGGGCGAGGCCAATGACGAGCACACACCGCCCCGCGTGGTCGCCTCGGGCGCGTGTGGATGTCGAGCGCCCGAGCGCGGCCGGAGAGAAGATGGCGGATTCACGGCGAAGGTGACGAAGATGGCGAGGCCGACGACGAAGGCGCGCCGTCTCGCGCGGTTGCCCAGCTCGAGAGCTACCGGACAGACGACAGCGACGCCGCGGTGATGATGAATGTGGTCCCGCCCGAACTGCGAAACCAGCAGCAGCGTGGTCGCATAGTAGTAGTACCACCCCATGGTGGGCGCCAACTGTCGTGGTATTCTCACGGGGGGCTTGCAAGTCGACAGATGCCACAAGGGCTTAGTGTGAGGGTAAGACTGCTGCTGATAGGACCGGGAGCGGGTATGCGAGTAGCACGCGGTGGTTTACCCAGCTTCGGAGCTCTCCGGAGAGATAATACTCCTACTGCTACATGTCTGAGTTTATATATCTGGGGTGTGCATCGGGCAGTACAAAGTGCTCCTGGAGCTATATCTGGGATCAATGCCAAGTGCATCTGATCTGGTATATGCATGCGTGGCTCTAGTGGCCATGTATGGCCATGGCTTGTGGTCGTGAGTGGCCTTGTGGCCAAATGAATGTGGCCGTGGGAGTCCATCCCCTGGATGGATGGATATGTGCCTTTATATAGGCATGGCTAGCTTACTTCCTAAGCTATGTAGTGGCATGGACAAGTGGGCATGGGTAAGGCATGGTGCAGGTCATGCTTGTCTCCTGGGTCACTTCATGAATAGTGCCTAGGGACAAGTGACACTGTACATGATGGCGTCGCGGTACAGCTGTCTCATCCGCGGTATGGCCGTCTTGTCGGTGTCGGGTCGGGCTGCAGTCGGCAGCCGGCTGGTTGGCGCAGTCGGTCAGCCGGCACCAGGCTAGGCAGCCGGCCGGGCGGAGCAGTCGGACGGGGAGCCGGCAGGAGCGGCCGGGCAGTCGGACTGAGGGGCTTTGCTAGCCCCGATGCCATGAAATATTGTCTTGCCATTTTCGGGGTACCCGTGGTCAATTACTCCGTCACCGCATCACCCCTCACTTCGGCCTGTGGATCAAGACCTTCCAAGTGGAGCCGAAGACAATCGAGGGGAGGTATGCAGAATGCGGAGGTGGTGTAATAAGCAAAAGCGCCGATGCCCCATGGCCCGAGGGTTCTTTCCAGGAGGTGTCCAGCTTATGGCAACAAGAATGGTTTTATGTCACAGCTCCCAGGGGTAACAATGGGTGGCTGTCGGTGTCAAAACCGGTGGATCTCGGGTAGGGGGTCCTGAACTGTGCGTCTAGGCGGATGGTAACAGGAGACAAGGGACACGATGTTTTTACCCAGGTTCGGGCCCTCTCGATGGAGGTAAAACCCTACTCCTGCTTGATTAATATTGATGATATGGGTAGTACAAGAGTAGATCTACCACGAGATCAGAGAGGCTAAACCATAGAAGCTAGCCTATGGTATGATTGTTGTTCGTCCTACGGACTAAAACCCTCTGGTTTATATAGACAGCGGAAAGCGCTAGGGTTACACAGAGTCGGTTACAATGGGAGGAGATCTACATAGCCGTATCACCAAGCTTGCCTTCCACGCCAAGGAAAGTCCCATCCGGGCACGGGACGAAGTCTTCAATCTTGTATCTTCATAGTCCAGAGTCCGGCCAAAGGCTATAGTCCGCCATCCGGACACCCCTAATCCAGACTCCTCAAGAGTCCTCGAACCAGGCTTCAATGACGACGAGTCCGGCGCGCAGATTGTCTTCGGCATTGCAGGGCGGGTTCCTCCTCCGAATACTTCATAGAAGATTTTGAACACAAGGATAGTGTCCGGCTTTGCAAAATAAGTTCCACATACCACCGTAGAGAGAATAATATTTACACAAATCCAATCTGCTGACGTATTTTGCAGCGTGACAACACACCACGGCCAAGCCTTTATTTGAATCATTTTTACTGTCCCACCTCAACGCGTTTAGCGAGGTGATTTCCTTGGCACGTCTTGTCGAAGCAGAGATTGTGTCCCCTTAATCCGGGATTCTCATCAATACGGGCGTGGGTAACCCAATCGTGCCCGTTGGTATATTTCCTCAATCGAAGGCGAGTCCCAAACGGACACGGGGAGGGCTCTTGGTATTCAACCTCTTTATAAAGAGACAATGGCTCTACTCCTTTCTTTCAATCTCAATCAAATCCGCCTCTGCCGAAGTTCCAACACCCAAAGCTCCAGATTCAGCGCTTGACCTTCGATGATAAACCGCTCCGCCTTCAAGGCCGTGGATGCCTTCCTCTGTTACGGAAGAAGACGTGCTAAAGCTGAGAGATGCCAGGTATCTAACCGGCGAAATCTCGCATAGGCTGCCTGCTCAAGGGCAGGTTATTCCCACTCCCAAGCCTGGCGAGAGCATGGTGTTCGCGTCTCACTTCCTTCGGGGGCTAGGCTTCCCGACGGACCCCTTCGTGAGGGGGCTCATGTTTTATTATGGGCTGGAATTTCACGACTTGACTCCGAAGTCCATCCTCCACATCTCATCGTTCATCGTCGTGTGCGAAGCCTTCCTCCGCATTACTCCTCACTTCGGATTGTGGCTTAAGACCTTCAAAGTAGAGCCGAAGATGATCGAGGGGCAGCCCGCGGAGTGCGGAGGCGCTGTTATAAGCAAGAATGCTGACGCTCCGTGGCCCGAGGGCTTTTTTCAAGAGGAGTTCAGCTTATGGCAACGAGAGTGGTTTTATATCACAGCTCCCAGGGGCACCAAGTGGGTGACACCACCTACCTTTCGCTCGGGTCCCCCACCGCAGCTATCATCATGGATCAATAAAGGATTTAACTGGGGGCCATCCAAGGACGTGCCCTTGTTGCAGGGCCGCATTCGAGATCTCCTAGAAAGAGACATCAATTTGGTCGTAGTGACGCAGGTCATGCTGATTCGCCGCACCCTGCCCTGCAAACGCCGCCCCCTGCGCCTGTGGGAGTTTAATCCGGAGGGACCACGAGCCCTCCAACATTTTACGGGCGTGACGCCCATGGAGATGTACCAATTGTCCTTCGGATCACAAACAGTGTGTCCGGACTCGACCGAGGACGCAGGTCTGAGCTGCAATCGCCCGGATACTCAAGTAAGTAGTCTTGTACCCGGACACGCCATCCGTATGTTTATCATAAAATTGCCCCTAAAAGAGTTGTCCCTTTAACAGGAGTGGATAGCGAAAGCAAGGCTAATCAGGTGTCCGGCCCCCCTCCCTGAGACCACGCCGGATCCCGTGTTAACCAGGATGCTGGAGGTTGCGCCTTTGGAACAAGGCGAAGGGGGAACAAGGAAGCTACCGCCTCCCCGAAGGAGGCTGTCAGGAAAGGAGGAATCGAGAATCCCTCCATCCAAGGGAAGAAGAGGAGCCTCTGAAGACCCGGAGACCATGGTCTCAAAGCGGGGGAAGAAATCTTCACCAGAGTGTCCTGCGCCGGGAGATGCCTCGGACGCACTATGCCCCCAAGGGGATCTGCCCTCCAACGAGCCGTAAGTAGAGATGGGAGTTTTAAAATAAGAGACATCCCTGTTCTATTTTTGAGGAAGATAACCGAATTTTTACCTTGTAGTTCGGATCTTAGCCCTTCTCAGCAGAGCTCATCTTCAGGGGATCTTCGTCCGGAGATGATGGAGAGCGGAACGCCTCCTCGTCGCATCAGCCTTGCGAGGCAGGCAAAGCACCACGAGGTGTCGTCATGGAGGATTTCTCTGAATCCGGCAGGGCCGGAAAGCAGTCATATGGCTCCCCAAAGACCTCCGTGTACCGCCTTCGAAAAAGGCCATCAGATGAGTCCGGCACCGTCCGGTGCACGGTCGGAGGAGCTAAAGGACCTACTCGGGCGAGCGTCTATCTCAGAAGAACACAGTGCATTGATGGGCACGGTGATTGAGAGGATTTCATCCGCGGAGAGCGGGTTGCACGAGGCCGTCAGGAGTTTACTGACAGGTTTTGAGGTACGCGAAATGATGTACCTCTTGACAGTTCCGCATATAAAAGATGCACCCTGTATAGATAGTAGACCTTGAGACTCGGTGCGTTGTCAAAAATGACGGCGCACCGAGGATCATAATCCAAGGTATGATATGTCGCTTTTCCTATGTAGGTGGCGAAATGTCCGGTGGCTAGCCGGACTAATAAATTTGCCGAGCTAAAGAGGCAACTTGACGTGGCAGATGCCGACATCGCGCTTGTCAACAAGCGGCTTGACGAGTCCCAAGGTATGCGATTTCTTCACAGACAACTGGAAAGGGGGCTTGATGCCCATGCCTTACAACTGTTGGGGAACGTAGTAATTTCAAAAAATTTCCTACGCACACGCAAGATCATGGTGATGCATAGCAACGAGAGGGGAGAGTGTGTCCACGTACCCTCGTAGACCGAAAGCGGAAGCGTTATGACAACGCAGTTGATGTAGTCGTACGTCTTCACGATCCGACCGATCCAAGCACCGAACGTACGGCACCTCCGTGTTCTGCACACGTTCAGCTCGATGACGATCCCCGGACTCCGATCCAGCAGGGTGTCGGGAATGAGTTCCATCAGCACGATGGCGTGGTGACGATGATGATGTTCTACCGATGCAGGGCTTCGCCTAAACTCCGCGACGATATGACCGAGGTGGAATATGGTGGAGGGGGGCACCGCACGCGGCTAAGGAACGATCATGAAGATCAACTTGTGTGTTCTAGGGTGCCCCCCTGCCCCCGTATATAAAGGAGCAAGGGGGGAGGCCGGCCGGCCCTAGGGGGTGCGCCAAGGAGGGGGGGAGTCCTCCTCCTAGTGGGAGTAGGACTCCCCTCTCCTAGTCCAACTAGGAAGAGAGAGGAGGAAGGAAAGAGAGGGAGAGGGAGAGGAAAGAGGGCGCCCCTCCCTAGTCCAATCGGACTCGATGGGGTGCCACCTCCCGGGCTGCTGCCCTCTCTCCCCTCAGCCCACTAAGGCCCAATACTTCCCGGGGGTTCCAGAACCCCTCCGGCACTCCGATTTTCTCCAAATCACCCGGAACACTTCCGTGTCCGAATATAGTCGTCCAATACATCGATCTTTATGTCTCGACCATTTCGAGACTCCTCGTCATGTCCATGATCACATCCGGGACTCCGAACAACCTTCGGTACATCAAAACATAAACTCATAATAAAACTGTCATTGTAACGTTAAGCGTGCGGACCCTACGGGTTCGAGAATTATGTAGACATGACCTAGAACTATTCTCGGTCAATAACCAATAGCGGAACCTGGATGCTCATATTGGCTCCTAAATATTCTACGAAGATCTTTATCGGTCAAACCGCATAACAACATACGTTGTTCCCTTTGTCATCGGTATGTTACTTGCCCGAGATTCGATCGTCGGTATCTCAATACCTAGTTCAATCTCGTTACCGGCAAGTCCCTTTACTCGTTCTGTAATACATCATCCCGCAACTAACTCATTAGTTGCAATGCTTGCAAGGCTTAAGTGATGTTTATTACCGAGAGGGCCCAGAGATACCTCTCCGACATTCGGAGCCGAACATAACTTCTAGCAGGAGAGAGCCCGTACAATGGGCATCTGGGCCTGGCGTTACCCCTTGAAAGGAAGTGTTGCTATGGCGAATTGTTGTTGGGTCTATCCACATTTTGCGGATTGTGTCCTGATATAGCAGGTTTAGATCACTGCCGCCGTCCATTAGGACTTGTGTAAAGTGGAGTCCGTCAATTATCGGATCTAATACCAAGGCAGTCCAGCCTGCGTTTTGGATACTTCTAGAGTAATCCTGTTGGTCAAAGGTGATTGGTTTTAACAACCAAAGGGCGGGACTCCTCTCGATAGGCCGATGGCGGTATCTCTATAGGCGCCACTATGTTTTTCCCTTTGTCACGTGAAGTGAGTTTACTGTTTTGACTTCTTGTGGGAAATTTTTTTGTTTTCCGATGCTCTGCTTGTGGGGTTCGTCATCGTCCTCGCTTGGTGTGTCGAGCCCCTTGTGTTTGGCGTTGAGTTTGCCAGATTGCTTGAAGACCCAACAATCTCTGTGGGTATGGTTTGCAAGCTTCTCGGGAGTATTGTGGATTTGACATATCTTGTCCAGGATTTTGTTTAGGTTAGATAGCTCGTCCCTGTTATCCTTGAGGGGCAGCTTTTTTTGATTCTGCCGAGAGCTTTTGAATCCGGCGTTAACTGTCATGCTCTTCGGGCTATTTCCCTTGGTCCGGCGCTGGTCCTTGCTGCGTCGCGGTTTCCCGTTTCCATCCCTAGCTTCGGATGTACTTGGGTCGCTGGTACTGCATCTTGCCAACCAGCTATCCTCTCCTGCGCAAAAGCGGGTCATGAGGCTTGTTAATGCGGCCATTGTTCTTAGTTTTTCTTGGCCGAGGTGTCTGGCGAGCCATTCGTCTCGAACGCTGTGTTTGAAAGCTCCTAAGGCTTCGGCGCCCGGACAGTCGACTATCTGGTTCTTTTTAGTAAGAAATTTGTTCCAGAGTTTCCGGGCTGACTCTCCGGGTTGTTGAGTTATATGACTTAAATCGTCTGCATCCGGAGGTCGGACATAGGTCCCTTGAAAATTTGTCCGCAAAGCATCCTCGAGCTCTTCCCAACTTCCAATGGTGTTTTCGGGAAGGCTTTTAAGCCAATGCCGGGCTGGCCCTTTGAGCTTGAGGGGTAAGTATTTTATGGCGTGGAGATCATCTCCTCTAGCCATGTGTATGTGGAGGATGTAATCCTCAATCCAGACTCCAGGGTATGTTGTTCCGTCATATGCCTCTATGGTTACGGGCTTGAATCCCGCTGGAAATTCATGATCCGGCACCTCATCGGTGAAACATAGGGGGTCTGCGGCACCCCTATATTTGGGTGTACCGTGATGTTCGGATACTTGATGCGTTGCATTGCTTACTAGAGCTTGCTTTCTTGGCCTGTAGATAAATCTAGCTGGGCCATTTTTTGATGCGAATCCTTGTGCGGATCGCGTGCCGGCTTGTGTGCGGCGCCCTTTGCCGCTCTATGTTGGCCATGGGGTTGTTCACCCGACCGGGTGGCTTCCTTATTTTTTGATTATGGGGCTCTAAGGCCTCCTCATCAAATTTCGTAGTAATTTTCGCCGGGTAGTTTCTTTGTCGATCGTCGCCAGATTTGTCTCATGTGTTGAGTTCTTTGCTCCATCTAGTTTTGAGTGCATCTTCCGCTGTTTTGAGCTTACATTGCTTTTTTTCAGGCTACGCGCAGATGGCGACGAGCCTTTTGTGGAGGTACTTCGCTCGTAGCTTGTCCGCGTGAGGTCGTCCGTATCATATCTTCGCTCGGGACGGGTTGTTTATCCAAGTTGCCATGTTCGGACGGTTGCTCGATGGCATGTTCGTCGTCCGCCGGTTCGCCCTACTCTATGGCTGGGTCTGTATGGCTACTGTCTCTGTAGAGGTGGGGTTTGGAGCGGTGCTTACGCTGCCGCTTTGACTGCTTTTCGAGGGAACGATCCCTCGTTGCGTCCCTTTGTTCCTCGTCGTCGTTTCTTTTAGGTGTGTCCACCATGTATACATCGTGAGATGGGGTGGTTGTCCAGTGCCCTATTGGCGCTGGTTCCTGTTCACCTCCTACATCGTCGTCCATACCGTCGATGTCTTCGGGGTCGAAGTAGAGCATGTCGGTTAAGTCATCAACAGTGGCTGTGAAGTGGGTGGTGGGTGGGCTTTGAATTTCTTCGTCGTCCGCATCCCAACCTTGCTGACCATAGTCCGGCCAGGGCTCTCCTGATAAAGAGAGAGATTTTAATGAATTCAGAATGTCGCCAAAGGGCGAGTGCTGAAAGATGTCCGCGGCGGCGAACTCCATGACCGGCGCCCAATCGGATTTGATTGGCAGGGCCGCGGAAGGTTCGGAGTCCGGAGAGGAGTCCGGCACCTTGGAGTCGCAGGCTTCGCAAAGGACAAAGCTGGTGTCCAGCCGCCCGTCCTCGATTGGCGCAGTCGGCTCCGAGCTAAGGGTCGGAGCGGACACTAGTGCGGCCTCCAGGGCACTATTCGGCGGCAGAGCTAGATCATGCCCATCGTGATGAAGGCGGCGCGTGCTTGGCTGTGGCTCAACCCGTCGAAGATCAAGTCTCCGCGACGCCACCGTAGTTCAAACTTCAAATCTGACCGATGGCGGGGCGAGCTTTCGATCTGCTCCAGATGGCCAAGCTTAATTGGCCCGCAGCAAAAGCCGCTGTCAGACCCGATTCCAAGTCACATCGACCTAGCTGGTAACACCTCATATCACTTTGTGGCCTCACGCACGGTATTCCCACGGTGTCGCCTTACCATGGCCCGGACCGCTTATGCGCTTTTGGCTCACGATATGATAGTGTCGCTAGCATCCACATGACAAAGAACCCGGCCGACATGGCTAGTCGTGAACCCAAAGCGGCACTAACCTATGGGGACAGGCATACATGAAACACCTCGAGCATGTCGGTCATCAACGTATGAACTTGGGCTGTAGCACTGGGCTAACAGGACTCCGGTATCCCGGGCTGTAGCAGGCTAGGCAGGACTCCAAGTATCACCGCGTGACATTTCAAGGGACGTATATAGGAACGAAATGAATCACATGCCGCCACCAAGTGTCCAAGCAGAGTCTTGGGCTAGCAGGACTCGTGATCCGGGCAGTAGCGGACTACTATCGCCGTAATCACGAGACTACATTTCCCCATATGAGAGGCTGCCAAGGATAAACAACTAGTTTGTCGGATCCCACACATACCAAGCATTTCAAACATACACACATTATGCTCAATATGCGTAGATACAACATGGCATCACAACATAACTCTCGACTCAAATATTATTCATTAGGCTCAAGAGCGAGATATTACAAACAGGGTCTCATGACCCAACACTCGAAAGCATACAAGTCAAAGCACAAGCGAAGCTAAACATGTCTCGAGTACGATAACTATAAATGAAGAAGGCTGAGAAGCCCGACTATCTACCAAATCTGCCGAGGCACAAGAGCGTAGCTGAGGTAACAAGCTAAACGTCAAGTCCAAGCGGAACTACTAGCGAAACCGACGCGTCTCTCGCAAAACATAAAATAGGCAAACGTGAGTACAATTGTACTCAGCAAGACTTACATCGAACTAACTACATATGCATCATTATCAAAAGGGGTGGTGGAGTTTGACCGCAGCAAGCCAGCTTTGACTCGGTGGCTATCCCGAACTACGATCGCAAGTAACTCTTTTGAGGTGGCGCACACGAGTCCACAAATTCACCATATCAATACACCACTATGGATCCGCTCCGTCTACCTCACGAGAAGCGCCATCCATAGCACTCACGCTTATCTTGCGATTTTAGAGTATCCACTTTCACTTGTCTATGAACTATGCAAGGGGTCCAAGTTTCCATATCCGAGGAATCGGCTATTCAATAGATAATGATAACCCTGCAGGGTGTACTTCTTCACACACTCTAGCCACTTACCGCCAGACACGCCATGTACCTCGGCAACCTTCAAGCGGAAGCCGGGCGAGGGAGTCGGCCACGACCGACTAACCACACAAGTCTCTCGTCCGTGTTTATCGCCTATTCGGGTTCCATCCGCAAGGAGATCCGCCGGGTGTCGCCACGGCCCCAAACGATGTGAGCAGGTTCCCAAGCCCACCAACCGGTGCCACTTGGTACACCGTACATCAGGCCTAGTCTGTCCCAAGCCCACCTGCACGGGTGCCACTTGGTAGACCACTAACACTACCTACAAACACCGTAAACTAGTTGCAACTCCCGGACAGAGATCAAGTTGATTAATAAGTCGAGAGGGTCGAGTTACGGAACCCAATGTGTGGTAGTAACTGTTCATGGATCACAAACACGTAACTCAGTTCACGAGGACGGCTGCAATGAGACAACCCACCATGTACTCCTACATGGCCTCTCACCGCTACCTTTACCAAATCGTGTTCACACACTTAGCTCACACACAAGAGGACATGTTCACCACTTTCCAATTCATTCCCGATGAATCAGACCGACTCAACTCTAAGCAGTAGCAGGCATGACAAACAAGCATAAATGAGTAGGCACAACATGGGCTCAAACAACTCCTACTCATGCTAGTGGGTTTCATCTAATTATTGTGGAATGACAGTCATGCAAAGGATCAAGGGGTTCAGCTACCGCAGCAAGTAACAGTTGAATCGTTGTTGTCCTAATGCAATAAAATAGAGCAGGAGCGAGAGAGTGGGTTTGTATCGAATGAACAAGGGGTTTTGCTTGCACGGCACTTCAAGATAATAGTTCTTCATCGGTGTCATCGAACAATCATCGCTTGTACATCGCTCACCGGAGGGAAGATTACCGCAAACAAGAGAGAGCACAATCAATGCAATGCACATATATGATGCATGATCAGGTTAAGGTACTGAATTTACCTAATGCAATAGTAATCCGTTAGTTGGAGTGGAATTCAAACAAGGTTGAATTCCAACTCAAAATGCTATTTCTAAGATTACCCTAATCATGATTCATCCTATTCAGTGATGTTAACTTGTTCAAACATGCATGATCATGGCATAAACAGATTCTTCATATTTTTCTGATCAATTTTCATATATAAATTATTTCCATCCGAGTTACGGTTGAATTTATATGATTTTTAGAAGTTTTGAATATATTCGAATTTATCAATTAAATTAAATCTATAAAAGGGATTATCATACGACCGACGTCAGGTGACGTCGCAAGTCAAAGGCGCCGACCAGGTCAAATCTGACGTGTGGGGCCACACGTCGATGACTAACTAACTAACCTAGTTAATTAATACTAACCGGGTTAGTTAAGTTAGTTTAAACCTAACTAGAGTGGTTAGGCAAGCGGGGCCAGATGTCGCTGACCCGGTGGTCAAACCCCGGTCAAAAGGGTCGATGGGTCAGCGGGCGCGGCGTTTAGCCGCCAAGAACGAACGCGCGGCGCGAGTGCAATGGCCATTCCGCCACCAAAAGGGCCGGGAGAGTACCTCTGAGAGCCGGGATGCGCCGGGTTCTTGGTGGGGTAGCTGGCCTGGGGCGGCCGGTGTTCGCGGAGTGGAGCCAGGGCGCGCCGGAGTTCGGCTAAGGGCGGCCGCGGTGTTGTGGCTCGTAGGGGAGTGAACGGAGGTGCTGGGCAGCACCTAGAGGGCAGCGGGAGTGCGTCGGAGCTGCTAGGCGAGGCGGAGGCGCTCGGGGGCACGGAGCTCGCCGGCCATGGCGGACGGCGGCTTCGGGTGCCCGCGGGGCAGCGGCTACAGGGCGCGTGAGACAGAGGGGGATGAGGGGAGAAGAAGAGGGGCTCACCGCGGGGTCGGAGAGGGAATCAGTGAGCTCGGGGAGGTCCTGGCGGCGCCGAATCGACCGGAGGCGGCTCGGGTGCCCGAGGTTGAAGACGAGGCGGGTCGGCGCCGAGGGCGCTTGGGGACGCGTGGGTCAGCGGAGAGGTCCGGGCGACGAGGCGGAGCTCTTGGCACGCCAGGCGAGGCAAGGGAAGGGCGGTGGCAGTGGCAGCAGCAGCGGCGCCTTCGGTGGCGTTCGGTGCAGAGAGGAGAGAGAGCTCGGGGAGGGGAGGCGAGAGAGTGGGGAAGGATCCGGGCGCGTGGCGCCGCGCTGGACCGCCCAGAGCGGGCGAGGGGAGGGCAGGCAGGCAGGAGGGAGGTGGCGTGGCGCGGGCGGAGTCTGGCTGCCGGGCACGCTGCCCCATCTTCTGCCGGGGAGGAAGACGACAGGAGGGAGGCGGTGGTGGGCTGGGCTGGCCACTGGGCCAGCCAGAGCCGCAGAGTCTTGTCATGGTGGGAAGGTAAGCCTGTAAGGCTTTTACCTGTTTTGTTTCCTTTTATTATTTTCGACATTTGTTTGGTTTATTTAAAATACTAAACTAATTTAATTAATTATGCCAATTTTTGCAGGAGCTTACTATATTATTCCGAGCTCCTCAACAAGAGGCATAATTTTGGACAACATTTTATATACATAGTAATATATATCCAAGGCAAATATTTATCAGATATTCCAAATGCCCAAAATAAATACTTATGAGATCCTAAAAATATTGGTTAGATTGTTAACTCTGTCCAATATTTTCAGAGGGCCACATGAGCATTTTCTTGGACCTTTTGGAGCGATTTTTATTTAGGTCATTTCCAAAAGTGATTCGAGGGTTTCACAAATCCCCATTTCAATTTTCATGGAAATTAACATGATGACATGAATGCCTTAATGCAACTAATGTCAAGCAATTCTAGGATGTGACAACTCACCCCACTAAACAAGAATCTCGCCCGAGATTCAAGACGGAGGTAAGAGGAAAAGGAGGTCACAAACTATTACAATTCCCATGATCCAATTGCCTTCCTCAAGATGTTGGTTCACTCCATCTTCTTGATCTTGACGCCTTGAGATCTTCACCCGACTCGACAACGAAAGAAGGGAAACCCTACATGATTCGATCTTAATGAAGATCGGTAGACATGATCAACTCACGGACTGAGACGGTGTCACATCTCGAGTTGAGACACAAAATGCACCGAGGGGGATGGAAGAACAACAACGAAGTTTGATTAGTGGCAACAATTCCACGCTTTTAGGAAGATGGTGGATGGTATCATGTTGGCGAGGAAATATTCACCATGATCCCGTAACGGGACACCTCGAGAAAGGTGGCGCAAGGAACTATCCCTTTAAGTGGCAAAAAGAATTACTTTTGATCCATAGATCATTGAAACTCTTTATACCAGCCTAAGGCAATTCACAACGATCGTTTGACGGAGTGCAAAGGAATAGTACACCTGGACTAGAATGGATGATGTGGACTACCTTGTTGAAGACAACGCAATGGATGATTTTGCTTATCACCGAAGGTGGGGGGGGGGAACCCATGGTAAATCCACTTTGAAGATAAACCTGGACAAGAATTGCTAAGAAGACAGTCTATAGCGAGATAGCACAAGGACGGTGCAAGCTGGGAACGAAATGCAGCTGTTGGAATGTTCCAACCATCATATCTGCCTGAGATTCAGATCCGATTGGAAATAGGATACTTCAGACTCAGCATGTCTGAACAGGAAAGATTGCAACACAAATTGACGAGAAGACGTTGCGAGATTCTCGGGACATGAACTACGATAGCAAGCTCCAAAACACGAGCTGGGTTAGCTACAAACATGTGAACACGTTGTCCCAGACAAGCATGACCACATGGTAGTCTTATACTAAAACACTACCGAGTTCAGGTTGGGAACCATCATCGAGGATATCGAAGTCTTAACATAGGTCATGATTAGCTCTTATGGAAGAACTCCTTTTCCTCGAACAAGTCAATCAGTGGCTTGGTGTGCTAGGGATACATATGAAATGAAGATGATCAGTCTATCATGCCATAGAATACTTTGCACATGCATGACGGACTTGGGATGATTCCACAGGAAGCAAAACAAACCTTTCTCAAATTCATGGCGGCAACTTACACCAGATACACATGAATTAGAGGAAGTCACTACTTCCATCCAAACATATGCTTCATGAACGAAACACGAAGAATTGCTTACACAAGTTTCCAATACTACGTTGGTGTTCCACATGACTCATGGGAGAGACAAATTACTGCTGATGGGCTCAACAATAGCTCATCGGAATTTCCATATCACTGGACTTCCACCATCATGTGAACACGGTGATAGCATTGGTCAGACCATAAGATATAATGGTGTATGCTCGAGGGATCAACCACAAGTAAGACAACATTACGAATATCGTTGGTTCTGATTTGACTTGACAATGGCCCATACTCAAGTCAAAGAAGTGGTAGGACGATAGGTCCAACAACTGATCTCAGGGACCAATCGATGAAAATATCATCTTTCTTCAACACACACTACACAAGAATATCCCTTTGGAACGAACTAAGTTGGACAAGCTTTTATCTTCCAACTCTCCAAGTTATTGTCTAGCTTAACCAACTAGCTCAGGGATAACCAACACAGATTCTTGGAGAAGGGGTGGTTCATAAGGAACCAACTTAATCACGGGCTCAACATAACAGTCAGGAAACAACCCGGTAACACTTCCAAGAAGATATTTGGAAAGTCACGAACCACTGTATGTTGCTAAGCTCGAGAGCAATCTTGCTTTTGAGGGCAAGACGATATTATCAAATGAGTGAGGACTTGACACACCCAACCCATCAATCGAAGTGCGTACCAGAAGTAAGGACTAGGTAGCACGATCAATCTTAGGATGATGGGTTAATAACCACACACTAAGAATGAGAATATTGTCCTTTCACTACCAAGCAACAAGTTGCTCGGGGTATTGATTTCACACATCACAATTCACTTGTCGGCATTCCGGTTACAACAACACGAAGACCGAGGAATGAATAATGATGGCGAGAAGTACCACTGCATCAAGAATTCCTAGGAGGTTGTGCAATTCCCATGACATTCTTGACATAAAGATGGCAACACTCCGAGGTAGAACAGAACAAAAGCTGAATTGGCGTTTGATCGGCGGGATGCAACTACTTTGACCCAATCCTAGAAATGGATGAGGTACTGGAGTTTGTTTCTCCTAGTCATTCCGGAATAGAATGGCTTGACGGACCACAAGGATAAAATGCATCGATGAACACAAATGCACACATACCCTTGGCTATCAATTGATAGATGAAGGTCAGAAGGCATCTAAGAGAACAACTCAAAGGAACATATAATTTTCTGAGTTGTGGATGCACAGATTAGTATGTCGAGCAAGCTCAACATTTCTTCCGGATAACCCATGCAGAAAGGTAGAATTGGCAGAGTCACAATTATGAATGGAGAACTCCTCAAGAGCACTCTTACTGTGATGTATTGGTTCAACGAGGAACTTCTGCCATAAGCGGTTCATGGTATTTGGAAGAAGGAGAATACCACGGACTTCGAGGACTATCGCAAGGTTACTAATATCCTAAAGGCACTAATAAATACTAACAACATGAAGTAGGATGAATCTCGGGTTCAACAACCCAGGAGTAGAATACCTACTACTAAATGGCATCACGGGATGCTTTCAAAATGATGGCCGAATCATCACATTTGGGATACAAAAGCATTGCTAAATTGCTAGGTGACTTCCTAAACACCTAGGGTCATAATAGTAGTTCCAACATATATGTCAAGGCAATAAATTACCCCAACGCACCGGTTAGTGTGCTTATTCGACCAAAGAGGACATCGGGAGCGAAAGAAAGGATTTGCAAATGCATCGACTATTTAGAGACACAGGATGACTCGGACAGCATAACGGCTGTAAATGCTCAAAATGATTTGAGACATCCTGCAGAAAATGGTGGCATAACCACTCAACAACATCATAACAAGATTCGGAATCAACAGCTATCATACGAGGTAGTAGGAACTGAACTGGGATTAAAACCAACAATCTTAAAGGTCTATGGATTAGTAACACGTCATCCTAATAGATAGATGAGAAGCCTAGTTCTTAAACCCGTAGAAGAGAAGAGGATGACTCGGATCGAAGGCCATGAGGTATAAGGAGTAAAAAGAGCCTTACGCTCCTTCCACAATCAATTCCTTATATAACTAAAGCATTTCTAGACACAACTTCACCAGTTTGGCTTGGTAATCCTCTGAGCAACAAAGCTCGATACCAACGCTGTCAGACCCCGATTCCAAGTCACATCGACCTAGCATGTAACACCTCATATCACTTTGTGGCCTCACGCACGGTATTCCCACGGTGTCGCCTTACCATGGCCCGGACCGTTTGCGTCTTTTGGCTCACGATATGATAGTGTCGCTAGCATCCACATGACAAAGAACCGGGCCGACATGGCTAGTCGTGAACCCAAAGCGCACTAACCTATGGGGACAGGCATACATGAAACACCTCGAGCATGTCGGTCATCAACGTATGAACTTGGGCTGTAGCATGGGCTAACAGGACTCGTATCCCGGCTGTAGCAGGCTAGGCAGACTCAAGTATCACCGCGTGACATTTCAAGGGGACAGACATAGGAACGAAATGAATCACATGCCGCCACCAAGTGTCCAAGCAGTAGTCTGGGCTAGCAGGACTCGTGATCCGGGCAGTAGCGGACTACTATCGCCGTAATCACGAGACTACATTTCCCCATATGAGAGGCTGCCAAGGATAAACAACTAGTTTGTCGGATCCCACACATACCAAGCATTTCAAACATACACACATTATGCTCAATATGCGTAGATACAACATGGCATCACAACATAACTCTCGACTCAAATATTATTCATTAGGCTCAAGAGCGAGATATTACAAACAGGGTCTCATGACCCAACACTCGAAAGCATACAAGTCAAAGCACAAGCGAAGCTAAACATGTCTCGAGTACAGCAACTATAAATGAAGAAGGCTGAGAAGCCCGACTATCTACCAAATCTGCCGAGGCACAAGATCGTAGCTGAGGTAACAAGCTAAACGTCAAGTCCAAGCGAACTACTAGCGAAACCGACGCCTCTCGCAAAACATAAAATAGGCAAACGTGAGTACAATTGTACTCAGCAAGACTTACATCGAACTAACTACATATGCATCATTATCAAAAGGGGTGGTGGAGTTTGACCGCAGCAAGCCAGCTTTGACTCGGTGGCTATCCCGAACTACATTGCAAGTAACTCTTTTGAGGTGGCGCACGAGTCCACAAATTCACCATATCAATACACCACTATGGATCCGCTCCGCCTACCTACGAGAAGCGCCATCCATAGCACTCACGCTTATCTTGCGCGATTTTAGAGTATCCACTTTCACTTGTCTATGAACTATGCAAGGGTCCAAGTTTCCATATCCGAGGAATCCGCTATTCAATAGATAATGATAACCCCGCAGGGTGTACTTCTTCACACACTCTCGCCACTTACCGCCTCAGACACGCTATGTACCTCGCAACCTTCAAGCGGAAGCCGGGCGAGGAGTCGGCCACGACCGACTAACCACACAAGTCTCTCGTCCGTGTTTATCGCCTATTCGGGTTCCATCCGCAAGGAGATCCGCCGGGTGTCGCCACGGCCCCAAACGATGTGAGCAGGGTTCCCAAGCCCACCAACCGGTGCCACTTGGTACACCGTACATCAGCCTAGTCTGTCCCAAGCCCACCTGCATCGGTGCCACTTGGTAGACCACTAACACTACCTACAAACACCGAAACTAGTTGCAACTCCCGGACAGAGATCAAGTTGATTAATAAGTCGAGAGGGTCGAGTTACGGAACCCAATGTGTGGTAGTAACTGTTCATGGATCACAAACACGTAACTCAGTTCCTCGAGGACGGCTGCAATGAGACAACCCACCATGTACTCCTACATGGCCTCTCACCGCTACCTTTACCAAATCGTGTTCACACACTTAGCTCACACACAAGAGGGACATGTTCACCACTTTCCAATTCATTCCCGATGAATCGACCCGACTCAACTCTAAGCAGTAGCAGGCATGACAAACAAGCATAAATGAGTAGGCACAACATGGGCTCAAACAACTCCTACTCATGCTAGTGGGTTTCATCTAATTATCGTGGAATGACAGTCATGCAAAGGATCAAGGGGTTCAGCTACCGCAGCAAGTAACAGCTGAATCGTTGTTGTCCTAATGCAATAAAATAGAGCAGGAGCGAGAGAGTGGGATTGTATCGAATGAACAAGGGGTTTTGCTTGCTCGGCACTTCAAGATAATAGTTCTTCATCGGTGTCATCGAACAATCATCGCTCGGTACATCGCTCTACCGGAGGGAAGATTACCGCAAACAAGAGAGAGCACAATCAATGCAATGCACATATATGATGCATGATCAGGTTAAGGTACTGAATTTACCTAATGCAATAGTAATCCGTTAGTTGGAGTGGAATTCAAACAAGGTTGAATTCCAACTCAAAATGCTATTTCTAAGATTACCCTAATCATGATTCATCCTATTCAGTGATGTTAACTTGCTCAAACATGCATGATCATGGCATAAACAGATTCTTCATATTTTTCTGATCAATTTTCATATATAAATTATTTCCATCCGAGTTACGGTTGAATTTATATGATTTTTAGAAGTTTTGAATATATTCTGGAATTTACTGAATTAAATTAAATCTATAAAAGGGGATTACTGCGTCAGCCTGACGTCAGGGTGACGTCAGCAAGTCAAAGGCGCCGACCAGGTCAAATCTGACGTGTGGGGGCCACACGTCAGTGACTAACTAACTAACCTAGTTAATTAATACTAACAAGGGGTTAGTTAAGTTAGTTTTAAACCTAACTAGAGTGGTTGGCAGGCGGGCCCAAGATGTCGCTGACCCGGGTGGTCAAACCCCGGTCAAAAGGGTCATGGGTCAGCGGGCGCGGCGTTTAGCCAGCCAGCGAACCCGGCAAGGCGGCGCGAGTGCAATGGCCATTCCGCCACCAAAAGGGCCGGGAGAGTACCTCACGAGAGCCGGGATGCGCCTGGGGTTCTTGGTGGGGTAGCTGGGTCGGGCGGCCGTGTTCGCGGAGTGGAGCCCGGGGCGGCGCCGGAGTTCGGCTAAGGGCGGCCGCGGTGTTGTGGCTCGTAGGGGAGTGAACGGAGGTGCTGGGCAGCACCTAGAGGGCAGCGGGAGTGCGTCGGAGCTGCTAGGCGAGGCGGAGGCGCTCGGGGGCACGTGAGCTCGCCCGGCCATGGCGGACGGCGGCTTGGTGACCATGGGGGCAGCGGCTTCAGGGCGTGAGACAGAGGGGGATGAGGGGAGAAGAAGAGGGGCTCACCGCGGGGTCGGAGAGGGAATCAGTGAGCTCGGGGAGGTCCTGGCGGCGCCGAATCGACCGGAGGCGGCTCGGGTGCCCGAGGTTGAAGACGAGGGCGGGTCGGCGCCGAGGGCGCTTGGGGACGCGTGGGTCAGTGGAGAGGTCCGGGCGACGAGGCGGAGCTCTTGGGCACGCCAGGCGAGGCAAGGGAAGGGCGGTGGCAGCGGCGCGGCAGCAGCGGCGCCTCGGTGGCGTTCGGTGAGAGGGAGAGAGCTCCAGGAGGGGAGGCGAGAGAGTGGGGAAGGATCCGGGCGCGCGTGGCGTCAAGGCTGGACCGTCCCAGAGCGGGCGAGGGGAGGGCAGGCAGGCAGGAAGGGAGGTGGCGTGGCGCGCGGAGTCGCTGCGTCGGGCACGCGCCCATCCTCTGCCGGGAGGAAGACGACAGGGAGGGAGGCGGTGGTGGGCTGGGCTGGCCAGCTGGGCCAGCCAGAGCAGCAGTGTGCCTTGGTCATGGGGAAGGTAAGCCCAGGTAAGGCTTTTACCTGTTTTGTTTCCTTTTATTATTTTCTGACATTTGTTTGGTTTATTTAAAATACTAAACCAATTTAATTAATTATGCCAATTTTTGCAGGAGCTTACTATATTACTCCGGAGCTCCTCAACAAGAGGCATAATTTTTGGACAACATTTTATATACATAGTAATATATATCCAAGGCAAATATTTACTGTATTAATTCCAAATGCCCAAAATAAATACTTATGAGATCCTAAAAATATTGGTTAGATTGTTAACTCTGTCCAATATTTTCAGAGGGCCACATGAGCATTTTCTTGGACCTTTTTGGAGCGATTTTTATTTAGGTCATTTCCAAAAGTGATTCTGAGGGTTTCACAAATCCCCATTTCAATTTTCATGGAAATTAACATGATGACATGAATGCCTTAATGCAACTAATGTCAAGCAATTCTAGGGATGTGACACCGCCGAATACGAAGATCTGTCCGGGGAGAAAAGTCTCACCCTGGACCACGTCGTTGTTGATGATCGGAGGAGCCATCGGGCCTAAAGATGACGACACAGAGGAACTATCAATGAAAGCACCAATGTCGGTGTCAAAACCGGCAGATCTCGGGTAGGGGGTCCCGAACTGTGCGTCTAGGCGGATGGTAACACGAGACAAGGGACACGATGTTTTTACCCAGGTTCGGGCCCTCTCGATGGAGGTAAAACCCTACTCCTGCTTGATTAATATTGATGATATGGGTAGTACAAGAGTAGATCTACCACGAGATCAGAGAGGCTAAACCCTAGAAGCTAGCCTATGGTATGATTGTTGTTCGTCCTACGGACTAAAACCCTCCGGTTTATATAGACAACGGAAAGGGTAGGGTTACACAGAGTCGATTACAATGGGAGGAGATCTACATATCTGTATCGCCAAGCTTGCCTTCCACGCCAAGGAAAGTCCCATCCGGACACGGGAAGAATTCTTCAATCTTGTATCTTCATAGTCCAGGAGTCCGGCCAAAGGCTATAGTCCGGCCATCCGGACACCCCCTAATCCAGGACTCCCTCAGTGGCCCTACCTGCCTTTTGCTCAGGTCACCCTCCACGACTAACGTCATGGATAAACAAGGGGCTAGACTGGGGGCCAGTGAAGGACGTGCCCATACTGCAGGGCCGCATCCGAGATCTTCTCGAAAGAGATATTGATCTGGTCACAGAAACGCAAGTAATGTTACTCACCAACCCTGCCTCAGAACGCCATCCTCTCCGTCTGTGGAATTAACCGAGGGACCGCGGGCTATTCAGCACTTCCTCGGCATGACGCCCAAGGGGATGTACAAATTGTACTTTGGACCGCAAATAATGTGTCCGGATTCCACCGAGGACGCGGGTCTGAGCTGCAATCGTCCAGATACCCAAGTTAGTCGCCCTATGGCCGAACACGTTCTATTTCTATTCATCACGACATCATTCAGAAAAGTCGCTCTTTGACCAGGACTGGATAGCAAAGGTGAAGATGATCAGGTGTCCGGCCCCCCTCCCCGAGGTCTCACCGGATCCGGTACTAGTCCGGATGTTGGAGATTGCGCCATACCAAGCGCCCTCAGGGGAGGATAAAGGTGGGAAGAAAGAGGCTGACGCCTCCGCGAAGGCGGACAACCGGGAAGAAGAAGCCAAAGCTCCTCTCCCAAGGAAGGAAAAGGACCGCCTCTGAAGGCCCGGAGACAATAGTCTCTAAACGGGGAAAGAAATCTTCGCCAGAGGGTCCTGGCCCAGGGGATACCCTGGCCGTACAGTGCCCGCAAGGGGATCAGCCCTCCTTCGAGCTGTAAGTAAAATAAAGGGTTTAATAGTAAAAAAACATCCTACTTTACTTCTGAGGAAAATAACCGAAACATCCGTCTTGTAGTCCGGATCATGACCCTTCTCGGCAGAGTTCTTCTTCGGGGGATCTTCCTCCCGTAATGATGGAGAGTGAAACACCTCCCCACGCCATCCCGCCTTACGAGGCGGGCGACCCCTAGGTGTCGTCTAGAGGTCTTCTCCCGATCCAGCAAGGCCAGAGGGTGATTCTCTGGCCACTCGAAGTCCTCAGTATCCGGCTCTTGAAGAGAGCAACCGGAAGGGTCCGGCTCCGCCTGTCATGCGGTTGGATGCACTGAAGGATCTGGTAGAGTAGGCGGCTATCTCAGAAGCGCACTGTGCGCTAATGGGCGCGGTGGTTGAGAGGGTTTCATCCACAGAAAGCGGGTTGCATGAAGCCTTTATGAGTCTGCTTTAAGGTTTTGAGGTACGCAAAGTGACGTGTGTTTTTGACAGTACCGCACATGTTTAAAACGTGCCCTGTGCAGATAGTAGCCCCTGAGACTCTGGTTGCCATCGGAAACGGCGGTAAACAGAGGATCATAGTCGCAGGTAATAATCCAGTCATCGTCATATGTAGGTGGCAGGAGGTCCGGTGGCTAGCCGGACTTGTGAGGCTGCCGAGCTAACGCGGCGACTTGATGCGGCAGATGCCGACATTGTGCTTGTCAACAAGCGGCTTGACGAGGCGCAGGGTATGTAATATCTCCAGATTTCAACATATGGTAAGAGGAGCATAATGCCAGTATCTTGAACATGTTGTGAAATGCAGATGGAGCTGCGGCAGTGGAGACCCTTCGGGCAAAATTTGCCTGAGCCAAAAAGCAAGCCAGGAATAGTGATGCAGCCACTCTAAAGGCGGCTGAAGAGCTAAGGGCCGAACAAGCTGCCCATTGCCAAAGTAAGGAGAATATGGCCAAGATGGCCGTTGAGTTAAGTGATGCCGCCGACCGATACCGGCTTCTTGAGAAGGAAATCCAAGCGAGGGCTACGGAGCTGGAGAAGGCCATGGTAGAAGCCAAGGAATCCCGCTCTACAATTAGAGCGATGAAGGAGGAGCTGCGTCACACCGGGGTTATCGCGGCTGGGAAGCCCTTTATGCTGCGGATGAAGTTCGTAGATCCTAAGTATGCTCCTCTGACCGGCTGTGGAGTTCTAGATGCCTATCTCGATTTGGCAGCGAGTCTTTGCCGATGCGCCGAGTTTTTCAAAGATCAAAGAGATCGCGAAGTGGAGAAGCTGTTCTGGTCGCAATTTAATGGTCCAGCGCGTCCGCTTCCTCTGAATGAGCGGATAGCCGAATGGGCCGAGCTGCATAGGTTGTACGGACTCGCCATGAGGTCTGTTGTGGATCACCTATGGCCGGCAGGGCCAAGACCGAACAGTTACTTCAGTTTGGTGCAGCAGTTCCTTGGTGCTGTGTCGCGCATCGACGCTATGAAGAGGTCGGCGTGCATCGAGGGTGCGCGGATGGCGCTTGCCCGTGTCAAAATGCACTGGACGGAGATGGACGCCACCGCAATTGTAGCCCCTAGTTCGGCAATTAGCCGAGTAGCTGCCGAGCACTATTTTGATGAGGTCCTTGAGGGCGCTCGTTCAATAGAAGCGCAGTGCTCGAAGAATATTATGTTTGAATGACATGTATTCCCATTGAAAAACAATGTTTTACTAAATTATATAAAGGCTATTTTTATACTTTTTCCTAAAAGTGTTATGATGCCTCCTGTGCGGCCGTTTATGTATATGTTTATATAACCTGAAAGTTTGCAGTCGTCGGCTTCAGCCCCCACGCATATAATGCAGGGGTGTTCGCGGAAGACGCGTGTTCACACTTGATCCAACGTCTTGGTCCATTAAGGAGGTGATAGAGCAGCGAACTATGCAATCGGACTATATTGCTTTAACACTTTCACTTAGCCATAGGAGTTTGACAGTGGGGCTACTATATAGCCCCTGGTGGCTCCGCGCTCATCCGAATACGGGGTGCGGTCATGCCTGGCCAGGAAACGGCCCTTCGTTAATGCGGAGGAATCCCGAAGATTCCGATAAGTTATCGAGTGGTTGACCAGTCTCTCGCTTTATCATGACAGTCAGTTTTCGGCTTTCTCTACTGAGGTGCTCGTCCGGGCTAGCCAGGGCACAATCGCAGTAGTTCTCCTGGTGCCGGGAAAACCCAACATTTGACCAAAGACATGATTCGGAGCTAATGCATATAAGGCCTAACCCGCGACGCCGGACACACCCTAAGGTGTTCGGTCTTTGAAACATATATTGGGCTTAGGTGATGCCCTTGGATAATGAACCCATAGTTTCCAGGTACGAGAAATATTCTGACGTGGCCACATGCCAAGACGTCAGCATCCTTCTCGGTTGTATTGAGAATCCGGAGGATGTGAACAACAAAAGACAGTAAAAAAGGTTTACAGGGGTCTTAATCTAAAGAGAAACCTTTATATGGTCCTCGCTGCACGCCTCGCTGTGTCTCTGTTGTGCCGTATCCTGGACGGGTGTAGCACGATCGTCATGTGTAAAATAGAGGTGCTTAGTGAAAAGTTGTTGTGCAAAAATTTGGTTATTATAAATAAACCATGAAAAAGTCGAGATGGGTAAAGATGAGCCGAATTATTGCAGCGAAGCCCCTGGTACCGTCTATACGGGTGTAACCATTGAACCAATATCTATTCGATGATTGGCTGGACTCGTCTAACCGTGTCCGCGGTCCTAACGACCGGTCATCATCTTTGGTGGTGAGGTCGTCTAGTGTTCGGCTGTTAAAGCAGCCGTGTGTTCTTCTGCTCGGAACAAACGCTCAACATTTCCATGTACTTGATGGTGCCGCGCGGACCGGGCATTTTAAGTTGGAGTAAAGCGTAATGCAGTATTGCATTGAAATGGGAGAAAGCCTCTCGTCCGAGTAGTGCTTGATAGCCACTTCGGAATGGAGCAATGTCGAAGGTTAACCTTTCGCTCCGGAGGTTGTCGGGCGAGCCGAACACAACCTCTAGTACTAGAGAGCCACAGAAGCGAGCCTCTATGCTCGGTATTACTCCCTTGAAGGTAGTATTACTGTGGCTGATGTTTGTTGGGTTTACCCCATTTTGCGGACAAAGTCCGGTATATCAGATTTAGACTCTGCCGCCATCCATAAGGACTCGCGTGGGTGGTATCCGCTTACTATTGGGTCCAGCACCAAGGCGGCTGATCCTTCCTGCCGGATACCTATTAGGTGATCCCTGCAATTGAAAGTGACCGGGTAGGCCGACCAGGGGCAGGACTCATGGGTGACGGGCTCTATGGCTCGTGTTTTTTGGAGTGTGTATTTGCCTATCCTCTTTGTCACGTGGATAACGTTTACTGTTTTGACTGCCGGCGGGAATTTTTTCTGTCCCCGAGTGTCTTGCTGGCGAGGCGTATCCTCGTCCTTGCTTGGAGTGTCCTCCCCCTTGTGTTCGGCGTTTAGCTTGCCAGCCTGCTTGAAGACCCAGCAATCTCTGTGGGTATGATTTGCAGGCTTGCCGGGGGTGCCGTGATCTGACATAGTTTGTCTAGAATTTTGTTTAGGCCGGTCGGTTCATCTCTGTTGCCTTTAGAGGGCTTTCTCCGCTGACCCGGTCGAGAGCCGCTAAATCCGGCGTTTACCGCCGTGTTTTCTGGGTTGTCTTCTTTATTCCGGCGGTTGTTTTTACTACGTCGCGGTTTTCCATTGCCGTCCCGGACCTTGGATGTGCTTGGGTCGCTGGTGCTGCTGCGAGCTAACCAGTTGTCCTCGCATGCGCAAAAGCGGGTCATGAGGCTTGTTAGGGCTGCCATTGTTCTCGGCTTTTCTTGGCCAAGGTGTCTGGCAAGCTGAGGGAGTCCTGGATTAGGGGGTGTCCGTATGGCCGGTCTATGACCTTTGGCCGGACTCCTGGACTATGAAGATACAAGATTGAAGACTTCGTCCCGTGTCCGGATGGGACTTTCCTTGGCGTGGAAGGCAAGCTTGGCGATATGGATATGTAGATCTCCTTCCATTGTAACCGACTCTATGTAACCCTAACCCTCTCCGGTGTCTATATAACCGGAGGGTTTTAGTCCATACGACGAACAACAATCATACCATAGGCTAGCTTCTAGGGTTTAGCCTCTCTGATCTCGTTGTAGATCTACTCTTGTACTACCCATATCATCAATATTAATCAAGCAGGAGTAGGGTTTTACCTCCATCGAGAGGGCCCGAACCTGGGTAAAACCATTGTGTCCCTTGTCTCCTGTTACCATCCGCCTAGATGCACAGTTCGGGACCCCCTACCCGAGATCTGCCGGTTTTGACACCGACACAAGCCATTCGTCTCGAACACTATGCTTGAAAGCTGCTAGGGCTTCAGCATCCGGACAGTCGACAATTTGGTTCTTCTTAGTGAGAAACCTATTCCAAAGCTTTCGGGCTGACTCTCCGGGCTGTTGAATTATATGACTCAAATCATCGGCTTCTGGGGGTCGGACATAAGTCCCTTGAAAGTTAGTCCGGAGAGCGTCATCGAGCTCCTCCCAACTTCCAATGGAATTTTCGGGGAGGCTTTTCAGCCAGTGTCGAGCTGGTCCTTTGAGCTTGAGGGGTAAGTATTTGATGGCGTGGAGATCGTCTCCACGAGCCATGTGAATATGGAGGATGAAGTCCTCAATCCAGACCCGAGGGTCTATGATTCCGTCGTATGCCTCTATGTTAACTGGTTTGAACCCTTCTAGAAATTTGTGGTCTAATACCTCGTCTGAGAAACATAGGGGGTGTGCGGCACCCCTTTATTTGGCTGTGCCATGGCGTTCGGACGGTTGTGGTATTTGGTGTTGGCTGAGTGCTGGAGCGCGTTTCCTTGATCCGTATATGGATCTGGTTGCGCCAGCCCGTTGATGCGGGTCCTCGCGTCGGTCATGTACTGACTTATGTGCGGCCTCGTTGGCCACCGTATCACGGCCACGAGGTCGTCGATCCGACCGATCGGTGGTTTTGTTTTTTGGCTGTGAGGGTTCGAAGGCCTCATCATCGAACTCCGGCAGCAGCTTCCGCTTTGGTAGCTTCTTCGTGGGCGCATCGCCACCGCATTTTTCTGTCGTGTCGAGCACTTTATTCCATCTACTATTGAGTGTGTTTTGTGCGGCCTTGAGCCTTTGTTTCTGCTTCTTCAGACTTCTTGCAGTGGCCATAAGCCTTTCTTGCTCCAACTGCATTTCCAGGATGATGCGCTCGTCGTTGTCCGGGCTGTTCTCCTGACCGGAGACGGGTTGGTTGTCTTGATGCTCGGCATAGCCGTGCTCAGACAGCGGCTCCGCACTTTGTTCGTCATCCGCTAGCTTACCCTGCTCTATCGCTGGGTCAATTTGGCTTCTTGTTGCGCTGTTGTCGCTGTTTTTTCCAAGGCGGGATTTAGAGCGGCGCCTACGGCGCCGTTTTGATTGCTTGTCGTGGGAGCTATCCTTCGCTGCATCCTCGTTATTATTTTCTTTTGGGTGTATCCACCATATATACATCATATCATGAGGTGGTGGTCTAGTGCCTTGTGGGCAGTGGTTCCTGTTCGTCTCCGGCATCGGTGTCCATACCATCGATGTCTTCGGAGTCAAAGTCGAGCATGCCGGTTAAATCGTCGACAGTGGCTACTAAGTGGGTGGTGGGTGGGGATTGAATTTCTTCGTCGTCCGCGTCCCACTCTAGCCGGGCATAGTTTGGCCGAGGTTCTCCAGACAGGGAGAGAGATTTTAATGAGTTCAGTATGTCGCCGAAGGGCGAGTGCTGAAAGATATCTGCGGAGGTGAACTCCATGATCGGTGCCCAATCGGATTCGATAAGTATGGGCGCGGGTGGTACGGAGTCCGTCACCGAGGACGAGTCCAGTAGTTCGGCGACACGGCTCTCGTGAAGGGTAAGGTCAGTATTCGGCTCTATCGCCACTAAGGGCGCGACCCCCGTGGAGGAGTCTATCCTCCCGTCCTCGGATGGCGCGATCTGCTCCGGACTAGAGGCCGGAGTAGTTGCTGGCGTGATCTCCTGAACACTGTCCAACGGCAGAGCTATATCGTGCTCGTCGTGATCGTGCGGCACACCTGGCATGGGCCCGAATCCATCGAAGATCAAGTCTCCGCGGATATCGGCAGTGTAATTCAAGTTTCCAAACCTGACCTGCTGAACGGGGGCGTAGCTCTCGATCTACTCCAGATGGCCAAATGAGTTGGCCCGCAGTGCGAAGCCGCCGAACACGAAGATCTGTCCGGGAAGGAAAACCTCACCCTGGACAACATCATTGTCGATGATTGAAGGGGTCATCGAACCTTGCAGTGACGACATAGTGGAACTCTCAATGAAAGCACCAATGTCGGTGTCAAAACCGACGGATCTTGGGTAGGGGGTCCCGAACTGTGCGTCTAAGGTGGATGGTAACAGGAGGCAAGGGACACGATGTTTACCTAGGTTCGGGCCCTCTCTATGGAGGTAATACCCTACTTCTTGCTTGATTGATCTTGATGAATATGAGTATTACAAGAGTTGATCTACCATGAGATCATAGAGGCTAAACCCTAGAAGCTAGCCTATGATATGATTGTTGTTGTCCTACGGACTAAACCCTCCGGTTTATATAGACACCGGAGGGGGCTAGGGTTACACAGAGTCGGATACAACAGAAGGAGATCTACATATCCGTATCGCCAAGCTTGCCTTCCATGCCAAGAGAGTCCCATCCGGACACTAGACGAAGTCTTCAATCTTGTATCTTCATAGTCCAACATTCTGGCCAAAGGATATAGTCCGGCTGTCCGTATACCCCCTAATCCAGGACTCCCTCAGGGCTCGCCCGTCAGCGGCAGAGGCGACCGACCCAGCCCACCAGTCGGTTAAGTGGAAACGGCTTCGGGCCGATCCGCTTGCCCCGCTGGGTAGCGCCTCAAGAAGATCGCCTTGGCCAACTCCTCCTCACAGGTGAGCCATCGGGCCGAGCCAAGTAGGCGTTGTTTAGCTGGGCTTTGCCCAGTGCGCTTTATAAGGTTGACTTCGTTTCTTCCTTTTCCTTTTCATAAATATTTTAAAATTCCTAAATAATTCAAATGGACTCCAAATTTGATGATTCAAATTTGTATAAGTTCATAAATTCATGATCTATCACATGGTGCAATTTTTATATTTTTTCATAAATATTTTCTTCACAAACATTTATCTAATCTCGTTTTTCCATTTCTGTGATGAACTTTAGAAAATCACGGAGAGCCCATTTTTGATCCAAATTCCATGACTCAGATTCCTAGATACTTCTAAGTTCATAACTTAGTCTTTGAACATTTTTCCCAATACTGTATGTGCCACATGAAATATTGGTGCATTTCTCCATATATTGCCAACTTTCCAAATTCATAGAAAAATCCTTTTAACTCCAAATCCAGTGAAACCAACTCCTAGGTGCTTCTAAAATCACCCTTTGTTAAATGGGTGCCTTTGCTCATTTTTCAAAATAGTGTTTATATACACTTCTTGCAAATCCATTAATCCCTTGATTCAATCGGATTGAAATGTTCAGAAATATCCACTGATCCAAATCCAATGAAACCACTCTGGTTATTTTTCATATAACCAGAAAAGTCCTAGAAAAGTCAACTTCATATTTTTAGAGCACTTTTATTTTTGCCTTGTTGTGTTGCTTATTGTGATTGCTTCTGTCGTTAGTTGGCGAAGTGGACGGAGTACTTGAAGATGGACCAGAAGGTTTGAAGACTCTGAAGGACAAGGCAAGCAGCCCTTTGACCATGTCTAAGAAACCCTTTTTCTGCATGTCATATGGCACTTTTATTGCTTGCATCGAAGTCATGATGATGTGGTGACCACTTAAGGTGGTCTGCCACCGTTGCTTTTCTCATTGACACTTGCATGATGCATGACCCTAGCTTTCTATGAGGGTTATGTGAGTGGGTGTAGTTAGGATGCTAAGTAGCTGCCGCGCAAATGGGATGGGTATATGCATGGTGAAGGAAACCAAGTTGTTTTCAAGGACTTTTCAAAAAACCCGTCGGGTCCCACTAATGCCCGAGGGAGATGGTGAGCTAGGTGACCGCTTGATAAAGAAGTGGTGTACCGGAGCAAGTTGTGTGGGAGTGTCTTCGAAAACGGATTAGATTTAAGATTTGTCGACTGTCCCAACCTTACATGCGCAACCACTCTACCCTTATATGGGATAGGGCATTATTGATTACCTAGGCCGAAACTAGCATGGTGCCCACATTACTAGTGACGAGGGTGACATGGAGTCACTCTCGGGACGGGGTCGTGCCAGGTAGGGCGGCCATGACTGTTTTCACAGGGCACCGGACACACCGTTGGTACCCCGTGCCAGTGGTATGTGATGAATATTAAGATATGAAATGTTGGGCACGGGGGTTACTACCAATCAAGTGGACTCTATGTTAGTGTCGTCTAGGGAAAGATAGTGATCTGGTGCTTACCTCGGGTACTTGAGGTACCACGGGTCGTGGATGACACGGAAGTTCCCCGGATCTTGTGGGTAAAGTGTGCAACCTCTGCAGAGTGTAAAACTATTCGAATAGCCGTGTCCATGGTCAAGGACAGTTGGGCGGTGCTGCTTAAACTACGTCCAAAGTTTTACAAACCACATGTGTGTGTGTTGATGAAGCTAATTGGGTTAAGTCGGATGACTTGACACGATGATCAAGTTGGATTGGTCTCCAACTCTACTTATGTTGATATCTGCAACTTGTCCATACGGATATATGTACTCCCATGATGCATACTTTACTTGTTGATAGATCATGTCATTGCACTCAAAAGTAGCTTTCTGCAAACTACCTACTTGGTGTTATATCATTGCATTATTGTGCCTTGTTCCAATCATGGGTTGCTTGCGAGTACATACAAAGTACTCATTGGCTTGCCACTGGTTATTTAATTGGCCAGGCATGGAAGAGCAGGAGTTCGAAGAAGAGTTCTTTGGAGAAGAACATGCGAACTAGGACGCTTTCCCAGTTAGAATGCCTGTAGGGTTAAGGCATATGGCATGGGTGTTGGAAATATGCCCTAGAGGAAATAATAAAAGGATTATTATTATATTTCCTTGTTCATGATAATTGTCTTTTATTCATGCTATAATTGTATTATCCGGAAATCGTAATACACGTGTGAATACTTAGACCAACACATGTCCCTAGTGAGCCTCTAGTTGACTAGCTCGTTGATCAGCAGATAGTCATGGTTTCCTGACTATGGACATTGGATGTCATTGATAACGAGATCACATCATTAGGAGATCGTGTAGTTCGTTTGCTAGAGCTTTTCCAATGTCAAGTATCTTTACTTAGACCATGAGATCATGTAACTCCCGGATACCGTAGGAGTGCTTTGGGTGTACCAAACGTCACAACGTAACTGGGTGACTATAAAGGTATACTACGGGTATCTCCGAAAGTGTCTGTTGGGTTCACACGGATTGAGACTGGGATTTGTCACTCCGTATGACGGAGAGGTATCTCTGGGCCCACTCGGTAATGCATCATCATAATGAGCTCAAAGTGACCAAGTGTTTGGTCACGGGATCATGCATTACGGTATGAGTAAATTGACTTGCCGGTAATGAGATTGAACGAGGTATTGGGATACCGACGATCGAATCTTAGGGCAAGTAACGTACTGATTGACAAAGGGAATTGTATACGGGGTTGCTTGAATCCTCGACATCGTGGTTCATCCGATGAGACCATCGAGGAGCATGTGGGTGCCAACATGGGTATCCAGATCCCGCTGTTGGTTATTGACCGGAGAGTCGTCTCGGTCATGTCTACGTGTCTCCCGAACCCGTAGGGTCTACACACTTAAGGTTCGGTGATGCTAGGGTTGTAGAGATATGAGTATGCAGTAACCCGAAAGTAGTTCGGAGTCCCGGATGAGATCCCGGATGTCACGAGGAGTTCCGGAATGGTCCGGAGGTGAAGAATTATATATGGGAAGCCGAGTTTCGGCCATCGGGAAAGTTTCGGGGGTCACGGTGTTGTACCGGACCACCGAAGGGTCCCGGGGGTCCACCGGTGGGGCCACCTATCCCGGAGGGCCCCATGGGCTGAAGTGGAGGGAACCAGCCCTGGTGGGCTGGTGCGCCCCCTGGCCCCCTGCGCCTAGGGTTGGGAACCCTAGGGGAGGGGGCGCCTCCACTTGCCTTGGGGGGCACTCCACCCCCTTGGCCGCCGCCCCCCTTGGGAGATCCCATCTCTAGGGCCGGCGCCCCCCCCCCCTTGGGGCCTATATAAAGAGGGGGGAGGGAGGGCAACCGAACCCATGCCCCTGGCGCCTCCCTCTCCCACTCCAACACCTCCTCCTCCGTAGAGCTTGGCGAAGCCCTGCCGAGATCCCTGCTGCATCCCAAGAAGGAGGAGACGTCTTCCCCAACCATATGTGTGTTGAACGCGGAGGTGCCGTCCGTTCGGCACTCGGTCATCGGTGATTTGGATCACGATGAGTATGACTCCCTCAACCCCGTTCTCTTGAACGCTTCCGCTCGCGATCTACAAAGGTATGTAGATGCACTCCTATCACTCGTTGCTAGATGAACTCATAGATAGATCTTGGTGAAACCGTAGGAAAATTTTATTTTCTGCAACATTCCCCAACAGTGGCATCATGAGCTAGTTCTATGCGTAGTTCTCTATTGCACGAGTAGAACACAATTTGCTGTGGGCGTAGATGTTGTCAACTTTCTTGCCGCTACTAGTCTTATTTTGCTTCAGCGGTATTGTGGGATGAAGCGGCCCGGACCGACCTTACACGTACGCTTACGTGAGACTGGTTCCACCGACTGACATGCACTAGTTGCATAAGGTGGCTAGCGGGTGTCTGTCTCTCCCACTTTAGTTGGAGCGGATTCGATGAAAAGGGTCCTTATGAAGGGTAAATAGAAGTTGACAAATCACGTTGTGGCTTTTTTCGTAGGTAAGAAAACGTTCTTGCTAGAACCCTATTGCAGCCACGTAAAAGATGCAACAACAGATTCTGGTGGACATGTTGAGAGCTTGTGCGCTAGATTATAGATCTAAATGGGATGATAACTTACCCTACGCAGAGTTCTCATACAACAATAGCTACCAGGCCAGTTTGAAGATGGCACCTTTCGAAGCCCTGTATGGAAGGAGATGCAGAACACCATTAATGTGGGATGAAGTCGGAGATCGTCAGTTGTTTGGACCGGATTTGATTAGAGTCGGAAGAGAAGGTTAAGTTGATTCGAGATAGACTGAAGGTAGCTCAGGCTAGGCAGAAGAGTTATGCCGATTCAAAGCACAAGTAGGTAGTCTACGAAATCAGAGACATAGCATATCTTCGTGTATCACCTCTACGAGAAGTTAAACAATTTGGAGACAAGAGAAAGTTAGCCCCGAGATTTGTAGGACCATACCGAGTTTTGGAACGTATGGGAGAAGTGGCCTACAAGTTGGAGTTACCGGAGGACTGTCAGGAGTTCATGATGTGTTTCACGTTTCCCAGTTGAAGAAGTGTCATGCTGAGATGGCCGATATTTCTCTGAGAGATACAGTGCCCCTCGAAGCACTTCAATTGGATAGTGATTTGACCTATGAGGAGAAACCAGTCAAGATTCTCGAGTTTGCCAGCCGAGTTACACGCAGCAAGGTTATCAAGTTTTGCAAAGTTCAGTGGAGCCACCATACCGAGGATGAAGCCACCTGGGAACGAGAGGAAGATCTATGGAATGAACACCCACACCTATTTTCTATCCAACCCGAATCTCGAGGACGAGATTCATCTTAAGGGGTGTAGGTTTGTAACATCCCAAATTTTCAATTTGGAATGTTATACATGTGACATCATATGCATATCATATTTTATTTGCATTTTGGGTGTGATCCTAAAAAAATCCTAAGCAACTCAAGGACCCACGGAGAGAGTTGGGGATTCTATTATTTTCATATTTCAATTTTCTCAAGTATTGAAACAGGGATCATTTCAAATTAAATATATGAGAGGCGATAATATGACTTCTCCAAAATAAATGAAATATTAGGGGGGGAAATGTTAAAATCAAATAAATATTTTTTATTTGGATTTTATTGCTATTTCATTTGAATTAGGACAAATATGCATTTTTCAAAATTGCATTCTTAGCCCAAATAAATGTTCACTTTGTCCGAAATATTATTAGAGGACCGTGAAAGTTTATTTCAGGATTTTTGGGCTTCGTTTGGTATTTCTTTTATTTATTTTACTCCGTCTGTTTAAAAAAATGTACCGACTTACGGGCCGTGCCCGAGCCGGACTCCATCCGGCCAGGCCTTTATAAGGCGAGGCCCGAGGCCGCCCCCAACCCACCAGCCGCCGCCCTAACCCTAACCCTAGTCACCAGACTTGTCGTCGCCAGCCAGCCATTGCCGCCGCCGCCGCCGCCACCCGACGCGATCGCCGCGCCGCCGCCATCGCCGCCGTCTCCGCCAGCCACGCCGCCCGCTGCTGCCACGCCGGATCTCGGCGGCCGCCATTGCCGTTGACCCCGTTGACCGGTCGGTTTTCTCGGTTAACCCCGATTTTTTTAGTTTGCCGATTTATTTTCTTAGATCGGTTTTTCGTCGGTTTATTTATTTAGCGGACGTTCGTCCGATCATTCGTTTTAACGAACATTGTTCGCCAGTTAGCTTCAGACAGTGAACCTTCGTTCGTTAGCCTTTTATTTTATTTTATTTTCGGCTAGGGACCTATCCGCGATTATTTTTATCGCAGATTAGCCCCTGATCTTCAAACCCTCGCCGTTTCTAAACCGTTTGTCCAAATCCAGTGAAACCAACGCCAAAATCTTCGTCTCGAGCCCATCTTTCTGTTTAATCAACTTGAGCAAGGTTTTGACAATTTAAAATTTGGTTTCAAGCAGATTTGTTTTTGAAGTTCTTTTAACCGTAGTTTCAGTTCCGTAGCTCCGATTCGATTGATTCTTTTTGAAGATCGAATCTCTTCAGTTGAACTTTCAGATTTGATCTTCTTATTTGAGTTTTACTCATGCATCATTGCTTGAGTGCTTATGTATTCTATTTTTTGTTTGCGATAGAATTACCGGAGTGCGAAGCGTGCTACTACGAGTCTCTAGGATTTGCGGTCGTCGGCAAGGCAAGTAACACATTGATCATACTCTTTTCATACCCAGTTTTTATGCATTATTTACACCCCTCAAACATTGCATGAGTAGGATCTCTTAACATGTGGGTTTGGGAAGTAGTTGATGGGGTAGAACCTATTGGCTTTTATTATCAAACCCTTGGGAGTTCCTTCTACGTTATGCTTATATTGCCTTGCTATGCTCGTAGACGTGGATTGGGTTTGAGTGTACACCTTGACAGATGTGAGATGGATAATTAATGGTTAACCTAAGGTGGCTACTTAAATACACATCTGGGTGGATTGGTTGTCAGGGCACCTAGAGAATCCAGTGTTGTCCTAGGATATCCCGGAGTACCCGTGTGATCAACCTATGGTTCGCCACCCAGGCTCAAAGGGATCATAAGATTATTCATGCTAGAAACTTCTGTGTGCACCCACAGGCTATTATGGGATCTAGCATAGTTGAGTATGTTGCATGACCTCTTTCAGTGGTGGGCTAGCAGATGTAGGGGAAAGTAGGTGTAATTGTCCACCCAGACTAAAGAGTTAATTTTTCTGAAAGACTGTGTCTCGGTCATCCGTTTCTCAAACACCATGTAGTGCGAGAAATCCAACGGAGGAGATCGAGTCTTGTGGGGAGAAGTGCGCAAACCTCTGAAGAGTGTACAAACTAATCATGATTTGTCGTGTCCCCGGTTATGGACATCTTGAGTATCTGGTACCTGAATTATTGATTTGATCTCATCACTCTAAATTAATTTGTTGGGATTGCTAACTACTATTAATTGGGATTGAGTTGGAGGAACCTTCTCAATGTTTCAACCACCATGATAGTTAAATAAAATATATTCCTTTGTTGTAGGGAAAATTGGCTTTTTGCAAAACAATATAACCTTAGAGCCTCCACCAGCCATATATGCATGTAGTGATAGCAGTTATTCTGCTTCGTTGTTTCATCAGGTTATATTGCCAAGATATTCCATGTGCTGACCCGTTTCGGGCTGCAACATATCATGTTGCAGACTTTTCAGACGAAGTGTAAGGTGCGATAGGTCGTTGTCGTGCACTCAGCTATGCCATTGGAGTTGATGGACTCACTTTATCTTCAAAGCCTTCCGTTGTTATCTTAATTAGATGGCCTTAAGCCATATTTATTGTATTAAGTTCTCTCTTGAGACTATCGATGTAATAAGTGTATGATTGCTACTCTGTTATAAATCCATTCGAGTATTGTGTGTGTCAGCATTACCGATCCAGGGATGACATCACACGTAGACTTGACCGTCTCGAGGTCAGTCGCCATGAGCTAGTGGGTGTCTGTTCTCCAGCTTTAGTTGAATCAAGTGTGACTACGCCCGGTCCTTGTTGAAGGTTAAAACAGCACACTTGACGAAAAATCATTGTGGTTTTGATATGTAGGTAAGAACGGTTCTTGCTAAGCCCGTAGCAGCCACATAAAACTTGCAACAACAAAATAGAGGACGTCTAACTTGTTTTTGCAGGGCTTGTTGTGATGTGATATGGTCAAGACGTGATGATATATAAATTGTTGTATGAGATGATCATGTTTTGTACAGTTATCGGCAACTTGCAGAGCCATATGGTTGTCGCTTTATTGTATGAAATGCAATCGCCATGTAATTGCTTTACTTTATCACTAAGCGGTAGCGATAGTCGTAGAAGCAATAGTTGGCGAGACAACAACGATGCTTCGATGGAGATCAAGGTGTCAAGCCGGTGATGATGGTGATCATGACGGTGCTTTGGAGATGGAGATCAAAGGCACAAGATGATGATGGCCATATCATATCACTTATTTGATTGCATGTGATGTTTATCTTTTTATGCATCTTATTTTGCTTAGTACGGCGGTAGCATTATAAGATGATCTCTCACTAAATTTCAAGGTACAAGTGTTCTCCCTGAGTATGCACCGCTATGACGAGTTCATCATGCCGAGACACCACATGATGATCGGGTGTGATAAGCTCTACGTTCACATACAACGGGTGCAAGCCAGTTTTGCACACGCAGAATACTCGGGTTAAACTTGACGAGCCTAGCATATGCAGATATGGCCTCGGAACACTGAGACCGAAAGGTCGAGCGTGAATCATATAGTATATATGATCAACATAGTGATGTTCACAATTGAAAACTACTCTATCTCACGTGATGATCGGACATGGTTTAGTTGATATGGATCACATGATCACTTAGATGATTAGAGGGATGTCTATCTAAGTGGGATTTCTTAAATAATGTGATTAATTGAACTTTAATTTATCATGAACTTAGTACCTGGTAATATTTTGCATGTCTATGTTGTTGTAGATAAATGGCCCGTGCTACTGTTCCATTGAATTTTAATGTGTTCCTATAGAAAGCTAAGTTGAAAGATGATGGTAGCAACTACACGGACTAGGTCCGTAACTTGAAGATTATCCTCATTGCTGCAAAGAAGAATTACGTCTTGGAAGCACCGCTAGGTGCCAAACCCGCCGCAGGAGCAACACCAGATGTTATGAACGTCTGGCAGAGCAAAGCTGATGCCTCGATAGTTCAGTGTGCCATGCTTTACGTCTTAGAACCGGGACTTCAACGACGTTTTGAACATCATGTTGCATATGAGATGTTCCAGGAGTTGAAGTTGATATTTCAAGCAAATGCCCGGATTGAGAGATATGAAGTCTCCAATAAGTTCTACAGCTGCAAAATGGAGGAGAATAGTTCACATCGGTGAACATATACTCGTAATGTCCGGTACCACAATCACTTGACTCAGCTGGGAGTTAATCTTCCGGTTGATAGTGTCATTGACAGAGTTCTTCAATCACTGCCACCAAGCTACAAAATCTTCGTGATGAATTATAATATGCAAGGGATGCATATGACAATTCCCGAGTTCTTCGCAATGCTAAAGGCTGCGAAGGTAGAAATCAAGAAGGAGCATCAAGTGTTGATGGTCAACAAGACCACTAGTTTCAAGAAAAAGGGCAAAGGGAAGAAGGGGAACTTCAAGAAGAACGGCAAGCAAGTTGCTGCTCAAGTGAAGAAGCCCAAGTCTGGACCTAAGCCGGAGACTGAGTGCTTCTACTGCAAAGGGACTGGTCACTAGAAGCAGAACTGCCCAAGTATTTGTCGGATAAGAAGGATGGCAAAGTGAAAGGTATATTTGATATACATGTTATTGATGTGTACCTTACTGATGCTCGTAGTAGCGCATGGGTGTTTGATACTAGTTCTGTTGCTCATATTTGCAACTCGAAACAGGGGCTACGGATTAAGCGAACATTGGCTAAGGACGAGGTGACGGTGCGCGTGGGAAATGGTTCCAAAGTCGATGTGATCGTTGTCGGCACGCTACCTCTACATCTACCTTCGGGATTAGTTTTAGACCTGAATAATTGTTATTTGGTGCCAGTGTTGAGCATGCTGGATCTTGTTTAATGTGAGACGGTTATTCATTTGAATCAGAGAATAATGGTTGTTCTATTTATATGAGTAATATCTTTTATAGTTATGCACCCTTGATGAGTGGTCTATTTTTACTGAATCTCGATAGTAGTGATACACATATTCATAGTATTGAAGCCAAAAGATATAAGTTTAATAATGATAGTGCAACTTATTTGTGGCACTGCCGTTTAGCTCATATTGGTGTAAAGCGCATGAAGAAACTCCATGCTGATGGGCTTTTGGAATCACTTGATTATGAATCACTTGATGCTTGCGAACCATGACTCATGGGCAAGATGACTAATACTCCGCTTCTCCTAACAATGGAGCGAGCAATGATTTCTCGGAAATAATACATACCGACGATATAGTCCGATGAGTGTTGATGTCATGGCGGGTATCATTATTTTCTGACCTTCACAGATGATTTGAGCAGATATGGGTATATCTACTTGATGAAACATAAGTTTGAAACATTTGAAAAGTTCAACGAATTTCAGAGTAAAGTGGAAAATCATCGTAACAAGAAAATAAAGTTCTGCGATCTGATCATGGAGGAGAATATTTGAGTTACAAGTTTGGTCGTCATTTGAAACAATGCGGAATAGTTTCGCAACTCACGCCACCCGGAACACCATGGCATAATGGTGTGTCCAAACGTCATAACCGCACTTTATTAGATATGGTGCGATCTATGATGTCTCTTACTAATTTACCGCTATCATTTTATGCTTTAGAGATGGCTACATTCACGTTAAATAGGGCACCATCTAAATCCGTTAAGACGACACCATGTGAACTGTGGTTTGGCAAGAAACCCAAGTTGTCGTTTATTAAAGTTTGGGGCTGCGATACTTATGTGAAAAAGCTTCAACCTGATAAGCTCGAACCCATATCGGAGAAATGTGTCTTCATAGGATACCCAAAGGAAACTGTTGGGTACACCTTCTATCACAGATCCGAAGGCAAGATATTCAATGCTAAGAATTGATCCTTTCTAGAGAAGGAGTTTCTCTCAAAAGAAGTGAGTGGGAAGAAAGTAGAACTTGATGAGGTAATTGTACCTGCTCCCTTAATGGAAAGTAGCTCATCACAGAAATCAATTCCAGTGATTACTACACCAATTAGTGAGGAAGCTAATGATGATGATCATGAAATTTCTGATCAAGTTACTACCGAACCTCGTAGGTCAACCAGAGTAAGATCCGGACCAGAGTGGTACGGTAATCCTGATCTGGAAGTCATGTTACTTGACCATGACGAACCTACGAACTATGAGGAAGTGATGATGAGCCCAGATTCAATGAAATGGCTTGAGGCCATGAAATCTGAGATGGGATCCATGTAAGAGAACAAAGTGTGGACTTTGATTGACTTGCCCGATGATCGACAGGCCATAGAGAATAAATGGATATTCAAGAAGAAGACTAATGCTGACGGTAATGTTACTATCTACAAAGCTCGACTTGTTGCGAAAGGTTTTCAACAAGTTCAAGGAGTTGACTACGATGAGACCTTCTCACCCGTAGCGATGCTTAAGTCCATCCGAATCATGTTAGCAATTGCCGCATTTTATGATTATGAAATTTGGCAAATGGATGTCAAAACTGCATTCCTTAATGGATATCTTCAAGAAGAGTTGTATATGATGCAACCAGAAGGTTTTGTCGATCCAAAAGGTGCTAACAAAGTGTGCAAGCTCCAGCGATCCATTTATAGACTGGTGCAAGCATCTCGGAGTTGGAATATACTCTTTGATAATGTGTCAAAGCATATGGTTTTATACAGACTTTGGAGAAGCCTGTATTTACAAGAAAGTGGGTGGGAGCTCTGTAGCATTTTTGATATTATATGTGGATGACATATTGTTGATCGGAAATGATACTGAATTTCTGGATAGCATAAAAGGATGCTTGAATAAGAATTTTTCAGTGAAAGACCTCAGTGAAGCTGCTTATATATTGGGCATCAAGATCTATAGAGATAGATCAAGACGCTCAATTGGACTTTCACAAAGCACATAACTTGATAAAGTTTTGAGGAAGTTCAAAATGGATCAAGCAAAGAATGGGTTCTTGCCTGTGTTACAAGGTGTGAAGTTGAGTCAGACTCAATGCCCGACCACTGCAGAAGATAGAGAGAAAATGAAAGTCATTCCCTATGCTTCAGCCATAGGTTCTATCATGTATGCAATGCTGTGTACCAGACCTGATGTGTGCCTTGCTATTAGTTTAGCAGGGAGGTACCAAAGTAATCCAGGGGTGGATCACTGGACAACGGTCAAGAACATCCTAAAATACCTGAAAAGGACTAAGGATATGTTTCTCATTTATGGAGGTGACAAAGAGCTCGTCGTAAATGGTTACGTTGATGCAAGCTTTGACACTGATCCGGATGACTCTAAGTCACAAACCGGATACGTGTTTATATTGAATGGTGGAGCTGTCAGTTGGTGCGGTTCCAAGTAGAGCGTCGTGGCGGGATCTACGTGCAGAGTACATAGCTGCTTCAGAAGCAGCAAATGAAGGAGTCTGGATGGAGGAGTTCATATCCGATCTAGGTGTCATACCTAGTGCATAGGGTCCAATGAAAATATTTTGTAACAATACTGGTGCAATTGCCTTGGCAAAGGAATCCAGATTTCACAAGAGAACCAAGCACATCAAGAGATGCTTCAATTCCATCCGCGATCAAGTCAAGGAGGGAGACATAGAGATTTGCAAGATACATACGGATCTGAATGTTGCGTACCGCTGACTAAGCCTCTCACGAAAGCAAAACATGATCAGCACCAAGACTCCATGGGTGTTAGAATCATTACAATGTAATCTAGATTATTGGCTCTAGTGCAAGTGGGAGACTGAAGGAAATATGCCCTAGAGGAAATAATAAATTTGTTATTTATATTTCCTTATATCATGATAAATGTTTATTATTCATGCTAGAATTGTATTAACCGGAAACTTAGTACATGTGTGAATACATAGACAAACAGAGTGTCACTAGTATGCCTCTACTTGACTAGCTCGTTAATCAAAGATGGTTAAATTTCCTAGCCATAGACATGAGTTGTCATTTGATGAACGGGATCACATCATTAGAGAATGATGTGATTGACATGACCCATCCGTTAGCTTAGCACTATGATCGCTTAGTTTATTGCTATTGCTTTCTTCATGACTTATACATGTTCCTGTGACTATGAGATTATGCAACTCCCGAATACCGGAGGAACACTTAGTGTGCTATCAAACGTCACAAACATAACTGGGTGATTATAAAGAAGCTCTACAGGTGTCTCCGATGGTGTTTGTTGAGTTGGGATAGATCGAGATTAGGATTTGTCACTCCGATTGTCGGAGAGGTATCTCTGGCCCTCTCGGTAATGCACATCACTATAAGCCTTGCAAGCAATGTGACTAAAGAGTTAGTAGCGGGATGATGCATTATGGAACGAGTAAAGAGACTTGACGGTAACGAGATTGAACTAGGTATGATGATACTGACGATCGAATCTCGGGCAAGTAACATACCGATGACAAAGGGAACAACGTATGTTGTTGTGCGGTTTGACCGATAAAGATCTTCGTAGAATATGTAGGAACCAATATGAGCATCCAGGTTCTGCTGTTGGTTATTGACCGGAGAAGTGTCACGATCATGTCTACATAGTTCTCAAACCCGTAGGGTCCGCACGCTTAACGTTCGATGACGATTGGTATTATGAGTTTATCTGATTTGATGTACTGAAGGTTGTTCGGAGTCCCGGATGAGATGACGGACATGACGAGGAGTCTCGAAATGGTCGAGACATAAAGATTGATATATTGGACCATGTTGTTCGGACACCGGAAGTGTTCCAGAGAGTTTCGGATAAAACCGGAGTGCTGGAGGGTTATCGAACTTTCCCGGGAAGCATGGGCCACCATGGGCCTTAGAGGAGAGAGGGCCGACCAGGAGGTGGCGCGCGCCCCAAGTCCGAATTGGACAAGGGTTGGGGGCGCCCTCCTTCCTTCTCTCCCTTCCTCCTTCCTTCCTCCTTGTCGATTAGGAAGGGGGAACCTACTCCTAGTAGGAGTAGGATTCCCCCCCTTGGGCGCGCCCCTTGAGGCCGGCCGGCCCCCTCCTCCCCTCCTTTATATACGGGGGAGGGGGCACCCCATAGACACACAAGTTAATCTCTTAGCCGTGTGTGGTGCCCCCCTCCACAGTTTTCCACCTCAGTCATATTGCCGTAGTGCTTAGGCTAAGCCCTGCGTCGGTAACTTCATCATCACCGTCACCACGCCGTTGTGCTGACGAAACTCTCCCTCGGCCTCAGCGGGATCTAGAGTTCGAGGGACGTCACCGAGCTGGACGTGTGCAGATCGCGGAGGTGTTGTGCGTTTGGTACTTGGTCGGTTGGATCGGGAAGACGTTCGACTACATCAACCGCATTACTAAACGCTTCCTCTTTCGGTCTACGAGGGTATGTGGACACACTCTCCCTGCTCGTTGCTATGCTTCTCTTAGATAGATCTTGCGTGATCGTAGGCAAAAAAATTGAAATACTACGTTCCCCAACAGGAACCACTTTATCCTGAGAGACACCCAAAAAGAATTGAACAAGATTCACAAAGAGCTAACACTAGTGCACCAAGTCCTTCTAAAAAGAAAAAGAAAAATGATAGGAATTTGCATACTTCTAGTGAACCTGAAATAGAGAAACCTCCTGATAATGATAATGAAACTTCTATCTCAGATGCTGAAACTCAATCTGGTAATGAACACTCACCTAGTGATAATGAAAAGGATAATGATGAGGTTCATGAAGACACTCAAATAAATAATGAAAAGAACCAGACAATGGTGTTGAGATAGAACCACCTGTTGATCTTGATAACCCACAACCTATGAATAAAAGGTACGATAAAAGAGACTTTGTTGCTAGAAAACACGGTAAAGAAAGAGAACCGTGGGTTCAAAAACCTATGCCTTTTCCACCCAAGTCAACTAAAAATAAAGATGATGAAGAATTTGAACGCTTTGCTGAAATGCTAAGGCCAGTCTTTTTGCGTACTCGCTTGACTGACATCTTGAAAATGCCTCCTTATTCAAAGTATATGAAAGACATCGTCACAAATAAGAGAAAAATACTGGAAGCTGAAATCTCCACTATGCTTGCTAATTACACTTTTAAAGATGGAGTACCTAAAAAATTTGGAGATCCGGGAATACCAACTATACCTTGCTCCATTAAAAAGAATTATGTGAAAACTGCTTTGTGTGATCTTGGAGCTGGTGTTAGTGTTAGGCCTTTCTCTTTATATAAAAGACTTGATTTGAATAAACTCACACCTAGTCAAATATCTTTGCAAATGGCTGATAAATCAACTGCCATACCTATCGGTATCTGTGAGGATGTGCCCCTTATTGTTGTTAATGTTACTATTTTGACAGGCTTTGTTATACTTGAGATGCCCGAGGTCGACAACATGTCGATTATCCTGGGTAGACCCTTCTTGAATACTGCAGGGGCTATTATTGATTGCAATAAAAGCAAGGTCACCTTTCATATTAATGGCAATGAGCATATGGTGCACTTTCCGAAGAAACACTTCCAAGTGAATGGTATTAATGTTATTGAAAAATCTTCGACAATGACTATTGGAAGCTTTCAAATACCTACTATCAAAAAGAAATATGAAATGCTTATTGTTGGGGAAATGCATATCCCCATTGAGGTAACTTAGTGATTTACGAAAGTTCTTCGGTTTCATGCTAATTGAAAGTGGTTGTTAATAAGACCTGATCAACCTCATTAATGGATCATTTTTGAATGGTATGAAGTTGATGAATTTAGTAAGCACTACCTTCTGTCCTTACTTTTAATTTTCTGTTTTTATTAATTAAATAAAATAAAATGCCATTTATTGTCTGTTTTCTGAATTTCCCGTGCAATAAAAAATGACCCAAAAATAACAGTTCTCAGAATGCTCTGAAAATTTATATGATTTTTTCTGAATATTTCTGAATTTCTGGTGCAAATAATATCATAGGGAGGTGCACCAGGTGGGCACAACCCACCTGGGCGCGCCAAGACCCCCAGGCACGCCCTGGTGGGTTATGGTCCCCACGTGAGCCGCCTCACTTACCTCTTCATGCCACATCATCACTTACCTCCAAAAAAAATCGCCATTGCTCTCTCTCTCTCTCTCTCCCGTGTTCTTGCTCTCAAACCCGCGGATTTCGATCTCTTTGCTCGAAGCTCTGTTTCTGAAACTGTTTTGGGGGATTGTTGCTTGGTATGTGAGTCCATCATTTGTCCAATTATTTTTTATTTTAGTGGTTTATATTTTGAATAATTAACTACTCTTGGTGCTATTGTAGATGAGCTTGCATGTTAAATTCTTAGAGTTGTAAGTAGTTTGAATGCTTGCTTTGGACTCTATGCATCCCTATGAGTAGTTGCTATCAATTTTGTGAAGTTTTGTTGAGAAAATGTTGTGGGCTAATAAATTTCAGAATTTTGTTCATAGGAAAACCATGAATATCTTTAGGAGGTTTAGCTCCAAGAAGAACTCCAAGGGTGTTATTGGGGAGTCATCTGATAGTGATCTCCATCCTTGGAGGTTGGCGGAAGTACGGCCATGTGAATGGCCGCTCACCCTGTTCCTGGAGGAGGCTGGAATCCTTCAAGAGTTCACATAGTATGATGCCAGTGCCGGCCTCACCGAATTCATCGTAGATGAGTGTGACCAGCATCAAATCCTCACAAATATCTTTGTTCAAAGTTTTACTTTCCTGTCTAGGAATAATCCTCCTGAAGGGAGCTTTGATTTATATGTTGAAAACCATCAGATACCACTTACTGAATTTTGTGACATATGCATGATCCCTTCTGATGGGAGCTTAGCTGAGCCTAGACTTGCTGGGTTTGAGGCCTTTTATCACACTTTGACGGTGGGAGATAAGACAGGGGTGTCAGCTACCACTACCGCTGGTTGCATTTTCCTGTTGTTCATTACTTTTCACTTTTCATTACAAAATGCTTGCTTGCTAGAGAGAAGGTGGGTGCACTTAGTTCACCAAACCTTGTTGTTTTACATCGCGCACTGGAGGGTGACAACACTTATAGCCTGGGGGCTATTGTGGCTCGCCGTCTCCACCTTAATAAATCTCAGGGTAAAATACATGGTGGGATTTATGCAACTCGTTTGGCGGCCCACTTTAATGTCGGGATACGCTCTCATGATTATCCTCTAACCAAGGTTTACCTAGACCGTGCAGCCATGGATCACCACCATTTTACTGATATCCAGTCTCCTTCCTATTCCATATAACCTGGTTTTTAGTGTGAGGACTCGTGATGTTATTCCATTGCCTTCTCCTGCTTTTTTTGATTATGTTGCCAGGGGCGGATATAGGATTATGCCTGAGGACATCATCGCCTACCAGAATGCTCAAGCTACTGCGGAGGCAGCACAGGTACCTCAGCAGTGGGATGAGTGGATGCCCGCTCCTCAGTACCCCTACTACCCTCCAGGCTACTGATCGGCTACCAAGCTAGGACAAAAGCCTAAGCTTGGGGGATTACGTGTTTCTCACCAACATTACATTCATGTCCACTTATTTCTATTTGTCGGTGTTCACACTTTTTCATTGTATCATCCATGCTTAGATTTATTTTCTTGCTTTCTTCTTGTGTGTTTGAAAAACTTTAGAAAAAACAATAAAATTAGTTGTAGCTAGTTTACTTTCTATGCATTCTTAGTAGTAGTATTAAAAAGAAATCTCGAAAAGATTTCCTTGTTCTTCTTTTGCTTGTTGGGAGCTTTCCCGTATAAATAGTTTTTCTCGTTTTTGCTTTTCCCATTTATTTGCTTGTTCAAGAAAACCAAAAACTCTAAAAATGTTTCAGTGTGTTTCTCTGAATTTCTTTTCCATTTACTCGAGTGTATCGAGGAGAAGACCACGATGAAAATGTTGAGTGGCTCTCATGTGAATAATTGTTGAACTAATAAGGAGCACATTTTACCTTTTCTTCTCCTGTTGAATAAAATGTTTGCAGATTCCAGCTTAGTCCATGGCACTCTTGCACTATTATTATTTTCATATCGTTCGGTCGTGCAAGTGAAAGGCAATAATGACGATATTCGATGAACTGGTCATGGCAGAGAGAAACTGTTATGAACTCGACTTGTTCTATTTGTGTAAATATGTTTAACCTAGTATCCATGATTCAACCCATTATGATTAAACATGTTTGCAATGAAAATTAGAGATTATAGTTTCTCATGCCATGCATAAGTAGCTGGGAGTTGATAATGATTTATCTTGGATATCAACATAGTGTTAAAATAATTGTGATGTAGTATGATGATATGGTATCCTCCTCTGAATGTTCGAGTGGCTTGACTTGGCACATGTTCATGCATGTAGTTGAATCAAAAACAACATAGCCTCTACGATATTTATGTTCATGGTGTTCATATCCTACTGATGCTAGTGTCCAATGTTGCTTATGCATAATGCATGGTTATGACCATTGTTGCTCTCTAGCTATCCGCTTCTCAATCTAATTGCTAGCCTTCGCCTGTACTAAGTGGGAATTCTGCTTGTACATCAAAAACCTTGAACCCAAAAGTTATTCCAGATGAGTCCACCATACCTACCTATATACGGTATTACCCTGCCGTCCAAGTAAATTTGCATGTGCCACCTCTAAAAACTTCTAAAAAAATATCCGTTTTGTGTGCCTGGATCGTTCATGGAACAACAGGAAGTGGTCGGTATCTTCCATGCTAAACGGGTTATTCTCAAGTCGAGTGTTTATTCACTCGCCATCGCACAAGAAAAGGGCGGTAATAGGGATTCCCAGTCCCGAACTAAAAAATGCAAATAATTAAACAAAACTCCCCCTGCAAATGATAGTCGTGAAGTAAATGAGAAGGGTGCATGTCTCAAAATATCATTTACCTCTATTTTAAAAATTGAGCTCTGGCACCTCTGCAAATCACTGCTTCCCTCTGCGAAGGGACTATCTATTTACTTTTATGTTGTGTCATCACCTTCTAAAACAAGCGCTAGAACTTGAGAGCACAGCTATCATGATTTATGCATTGTGTGTAGCTAATGTTGGATGCATCATGACTGGATCTTTTCTACCATGAATTACAATGTTTAGTCGCTGCTTGAACTTTGGAGCTGCTCTGCATTTATGTTTTGCGGTCTTAGAAAGGGCTAGCGAGATAGCACTATTGTCATATTATATCATGATTGTTTTGACAACGTGTTGCCGTTTGAGATATCTTATTATTGCTCGCTAGCTGATTATGTCATTGATATGAGTCATTATAATCTTTAAGATTTATTGTCGGTATGGTTAGTTATAATGTTGGCTGAAAACCTGGGTGCTATTTAAGCTTATTTATCCAAACAAGAGCCAAAGAGTTCGTAAAAGTTTTTCTTTTTCACTTTCAGTTTATCAACTGAATTGCTTGAGGACAAGCAAAGATTTAAGCTTGGGGGAGTTGATACGTCTCCAACGTATCTACTTTTCCTAACGCTTTTCCTCTTGTTTTGGACTCTAATTTGCATGATTTGAATGAAACTAACCCCGGACTGACGCTGTTTTCAGCAGAACTACCATGGTGCTGTTTTTGTGCAGAAATAAAAGTTCTCGGAATGGAAGGAAACTTTGTGAGGATTTTTTATATCAATAATAAGAATTTCTGGAGCCAAGACCTGCCGGAGAGGGGCACCTAGGTGGGCACAACCCACCAGGGCGCGCCCCCCTCTCCTAGTGCGCCCAGGTGGGTAGTACCCACATGGTGGCCCCGCTGACCCTAAAACCGACGCTATAAAATCCTATTTTGGAGAAAAAAATCAGAGAGAAAAACTTATCGTGATCCACGAGAAGGAGCCGCCGCCAAGCCCTATTCTTCCTCGGGAGGGCAGATCTAGAGTCCGTTTGGGGCTCTAGAGAGGCGGATCTTCGTTCTTTGTCATCACCAACCCTTCTCCATCGCCAATTCCATGATGCTCCCCACCGGGAGTGAGTAATTCCTTCATAGGCTCGCTGGTCGGTGAGGAGTTGGATGAGATTCATCATCTAATCGAGTTAGTTTTGTTAGGGCTTGATCCCTAGTATCCACTATGTTCTTAGTTGATGTTGCTATGACTTTGCCATGCTTAATGCTTGTCACTTTGGGCCCGGGTGCCATGAACTCAGATCTGAACCGTTTATGTTATCATCACTATATCCATGTTTTAGATCCGATCTTGCAAGTTACGGTCACCTACTAAGTGTTATGATCCGGTAACCCCGGAGTGACAACAACCGGGCCCACTCCCGCTGATGACCGCAGTTTGAGGACTTCAAGTATTCACTATGTGTTAGTGCTTTGTTCCAGTTCTCTATTAAAAGGAGGCCTTAATATCTCTTAGTTTCCAATATGGACCCCGCTGCCACGGGAGGGTACGACAAAAGATGTCATGCAAGTTCTTTTAATAAAGCATGTATGACTATTTACGGAATACATGCCTACATTATATCGATAAACTGGAGCTAGTGTCATATCGCCCTAGGTTATAACTGTCACATGATGATTATCATCCAACAAGTCACCGATCCAATGCCTATGAATTTATCCTATATTGCTTTGCTAAGTTACTACTGCTATCATCACTGTTACACTTGCTACAAAATTACTGCTATCACTATTACCGTTACTGTTGCTACTGTCACTACTATCAAAACTATCATATTACTGTGCTACTGATCACTTTGCTGCAGATCATTAATCTCCAGGTGTGGTTGAATCGACAACTCAGATGCTAATACCTTCAAATATTCTTTGGCTCCCCTTGTGTTGAATCTATAAATTTGGGTTGAATACTCTACCCTCGAAAACTGTTGCGACCCCCTATACTTGTGGGTTATCAGTAGTAACGATCAAATACCATAGACATAAATGCTAGCAACTTCAATATGTTTCCTTCTACTCGATTGTTGCTAGCATATTCCAGAGTGCATACCACAAATAGATGCTATGCAACCAGAAATAAATCACATTGTTGTAAGGTATGAAGATTTTTTTCTCAATAATATTCATCGATATAACCTAACCTGCATGGTTATATACAGTTGGAGCAATGGATAATGCCGAGTAAGCGTATTCTTGTTGTTGTGTTAGCCGATGTAGCAGCGGTCCTTATTCCATTCGAGTACTCTCAATTCTGCCTGACGGGTGCAATATTTTGTACTGAAGAATAGTCACAAGATAGCGAAAGCATGCTTAGTCATCTCCATGGTGAAAACTTATACTAGTGATCTATCTAAAATGTACAAACTGAAGTCAATACCTACACGACAGCCGTTATAAGATCATGTGAGAAGAGATCCGTTGGGGAGACGGAAGATCAGGCAGCATAGCAGTACCTCAGTTTCCTGCGTTTGTCTCCGGGAACATAATTTAAGAATGGAATGATACTGAAATATCCGAGGTGATCCAGTGCGGGAGGGAGACGACGCGCTCGACGAGATTCAGCTGCGGCAAGGCACCCGAAAGAATCCAACGACTGATGGTATCCAATCGATCAAGCCGAGGCACGAGATGCAGGTGAATCTGGGGCCGGTCAATCCAGTCAACCATTGTCGGTGTACTAGAGTAGGGGTACCCTAGTATCCCGAACTTGTGCACAGGTAGTTGCAACACCCCGCGGAAAGGCTTGCCTGGCGACCGCCAAGGTCCTCCGTGGTTCCTTTGGAGCCATTCAAGAACAAAGTATTTAAGCCAGGGAGACAAGGCCCCGGCAAGAGGAGCTTGCCGGGAAGGCCAACCAAGGCACCTAGGAGACAATGCCCCGGCAAGAGGAGCTTGTCGGAAGGCCCGTGAGCGACAAGCTTCCGGACGCGACAAGGCAACAACCGCTGGCAAGGCGCTTGCCGCGCAGACTACCATTCTATTCCTCGCACTCCAAAGACGCCCACCAACGTGTCGCCTCGACCTTTCCAGCGACGCGGCAAGAGGTCAGTCTTGCCAGCGGAGCGCTGTGGCAAGCGGCGCCGACAAGATTGCCATCGTGGCAAGCGGTGGTGCCCCGACGGTCCCTCGCTTGCACCGCTTTGGGCGACGAGACGGGCATTTAATGCCTTTGTCCCCTGCCGCCGTGGTTAGGTATGATACATCGCATAAGTAGCTGTACCAACCACACTCTTTTTCCATTTTACCCTTGTCTACGCTGCCACCTGCCGGAGACCCTTGAGCATATAAAAGGAGGCCCATGCGCAACGAGAGGGGGTTAAAAGGGTTCAAGCCGTAAAACACTCACGCTTAGGTCTCGTTAGCAGCAAGTGTATCAGAGCACTCAGCCCCCTAGCAAGAACTCAATACACTCAAACATGCAGAGTAGGAGTGTTATCTCCGGAGAGCTCCGGTTGGGTAAACTACTCGTGTGCCTCGCCAATCTACTTTTCAGGTAATCTCCGCCCCACCGAACCGAAGGGGCTCGTCCGCCAGTCCCATAGGTGTTCGTGGGTCGATCAGCTTCGACATCTTTGGCGCGCCAGTAGGGCGCCGAGGCTGTGTGAACCTGATCCGCGCTCACACGAGCAAGATCTTCATCGTTTTCATCGACATGCCACCGAAGAAGAAGGCTTCGCGGCAGCGAGCCGCCCACGCCGATCCCACCGCCACCGAGCAAATGGGTGGTGGGTAGACACCGCGAAGAACGGCGCCGCGCGAAGCGAGCTCACGACGCTGCCAAGTCCAAGGACAAGGCTGCGCAGACCTCGGCGTCAGACATGCACCGCGGCCCATCTCAGAGGCGCGGATCGACAGCGCCATGGTATTCACAGTACCATACGCCGCTGGATCAAGATCGAGCGGGTGGATATCGGGTCTCAAGACTAGCGCACGCCAACATGCTTGGGCACGAAGCGAGGCATCGGTCGCCGGACGGATATCGCCCTTCTAACATCGCGAAGTCCGAGCATATCCCGCCTCGCGCCGCTCGCCACAGCCACCCACCACTCCAGCAGGCTTTGGCGAGCTCAATCGCTTCCCGGATTACCCTCCAACAGCCGACAAGGTCGGCGAATGGAGGGCCACCATCCAAAGTCTCATCGGCTTTGCTAACGGCGACACTCGCGCAGCCGAAAGTACATCGCTGCCGCGGCAAGATTTCCAAGCACGAGCCGGTGGCGACGAAACCGTGGGGTGCAACCACCATGCACTCTCCGCTCAAGGCCAAGATCGCCGACCGACGGATCCACCTCGACAGCCGACTCCACCGCGCATTAGATCCACGAGTTCGCCGCGATCAGCGCCAAGTTCTTCACTTAACGACAAGAAGAAGACGCCGAACTCGCATCGAGCGCCAAAAGAAGCGTGACGTCAATCGACCAGCGCGCCGGGCCCTCTGTCGACATGCATGCGCCACGGAACCAGCGACTTGCCGTGACACGGTAGGTTGCCCCTGCTCACTCGTGAGCTGCGGCAAGTCCAAAGGGCCCAGAAGAAGAATTTCAAGCCGACGCATCAGAGAAGTACGACGGCAAGATGCATCCGTCGGAGTTCCTCAAAGATCTACACCATCGCGTGCAAGCTGTCGGGGGCGAGACGACAAGATCCTCGCCAACTAATTCCCGCTGGTACTCAAGCCCAAGGTCGATCTCTGCTCATGCACTTGCCGGACAACTCCATATCTTCCTGGCGGATCTATGCCATCAGTTTGTCGGCGCTTTCACAGCGGCCACAAACCTCATGGCCAAGAAAGCGACCTTCATCTGCCGCCTGAAGGAAGGAGAGCCCCGCAAGTACATTCAGAGATTCAGCCACAGACAAAGACAACATCCCGATGTCCACCCTGCCAGCAGAATCAGCGATTCCATCGAATGTGCGGAACCGCAGGATGCGGAGGAGATGGCGATGTGCAAGATCAAGGACGTCAGTTTGCTATATGCCCTGGCCGACAAGTGTGCACGTGCTGAGGAAGGGAGGAGACTCCCCGGAGAGAATGTAGAAGCAGGAGGATCTGATAGTGAGGAGGCTGCCCCGGCAAAGAAAAGTCGGCGGCGGAACAACAGAAAGAAGAAAGGCAAAGATGTGCTAGTCGTTGAGCAGTCCGGCAACGGAGGTGGCGCCAAGAAAGCCAAAGTTGGTAGCTCCGGCAAGGAGGTTGCCGCTGGCACCAATCGCCAGTCGTGGCGGTCGTCGACAAGCAGGACGGCTCCAACAAGCAGTACTGCAAGATCCACCACACCAAGGGTCATGACCTCCAGAGCTGCAAGAAGGTCGAGCAGCTTGTCGAGCAGCAAAAGGCTGAGTACGAGCGACGCGACAAGGAGAAGGCCCAAGAAGGTGCTGGAGGAGCTAGCAAGAAACGCCCCAGCCGGGGAGGACGCCACGGCAAGGCCAAGCAGCGGCAAGGAGACAGACCTCCCCGCGGCCGCGACAAGGATGAAGATGACGAGGACGATGAAGATATGGATGGTGACGAGACCGATGAGCAGGAGTTCCGTAAAGCCACAGAGGTCTTGTGCGTTGACGGCGGTGCTTCTTCATACTTCACACCGCCAACTCAAGCAAAGGATGCGGAAGTCAATGCGCGTAACCATCCATTGAGTCATGCAAGCCTCGAAATGGTCCAAAGACGCCTACCATCTTTGATATTGAGGATCACCCCGATCGCATAATCGCGATCGGTGCTTGCCGATGTTGGTTTCACCAACTATCCGCAACCTCAAGGTCACCAAGATGCTAGTTGACGGCGGGCCGGCTTGAATCTGATCTCCTCCGCGGTGCTCCGTAAGCTTCAGATCCCCGATGGTGAGCTCAAGAGACCGCACATTCCAAGGAATCAATCCGGAAGGAGCAAGCCAAGGGAAAGATCACGCTGTCGGTGACGCTTGGCAGCTAGTTGAACTTCAGGATCGAGAGGGTCACTTTTGACGTTGCTGATTTTCCATTGCCTTACAATGGGATACTTGGTCATTCCAAAGACTCGCCAAGTTCATGGCAGCCTCTCATTATGCATACAACATGCTCAAGATGCCAGCCCCATAAGTGTCATTTCTGTCCCCGGTGACAAGAAGGATGCCCTTATCTGCGCCGACAAGATCTACCGGAAGCAAAGCAGCAGCAGCAGATCACAAGTCACTTGCCGCTGAAGCTCCCGAGGCGAAGAAGAAGACCAAGTCCGCAAGAGTTCTCGATGCCCACTCCGAAAGCGCACTCTTCGAGTGCTGCGCCACCGCCGAGGACGCACCATCGAGCTCCACCGCAAGTGTAAGAAGACGGCGACAGCTCCACCAGAGACCAAGAAGGTGTCCGCCAAGGAGGACGGCACTGTGGTATCTTCACCATCGCTGCCACTCGACCCTAAATAGGAAGGCGCCGCTGTTGCTTTCTCATGGGCGAACGCCGACGTGTTTGCATGGCAACCGCCCGACATCCCCGTGTTCCTGTGAAAGTAATTGAGCACCACCTAGCTGTCTGTCCTCATGCGCGCCCGCTGCGTAAAGTCGAAGCAGCAAAGGAGCGCCAAGAATTCATCGCAGAAGAAATCAAGAAATTGGAAGCAGCAGGCCTTGTCATAGAGTGCTCCATCCTACGTGGTTGGCCAATCCTCGTAGTCGCGCGCAAGGAAAACGGAAATGGAGGCTTTGTATCGACTTTACCGATGTTAATAAAGCTTGTCCCAAAGACCCATTTCCCACAAGATCGACCAGCTTGTTGACTCCACGGCGGATGTGACTTGCTTTCATTTCTTGATGCATACTCAGATATCATCGATCTTCATGGCGTAAGAGGATGAGGAGAAAACCGCATTCATCACCCCATGTGGCACATACTGCTTCGCACGGATTCCTTTCGGGTTAAAGAATGCTGGTTCAACATTTGCAAGAGTAGTCCATGACGCTTTTGAGCCACAAATGCACAGAAACGTGGAAGCCTACATGGATGACATAGTGGTCAAGAGCAAGGACAGGGCGACTCTGATTCAAGATTTAGACGAGACCTTTGTAAATCTGCGCAAGATCAACCTCAAGCTCAACCCTGAGAAGTGTGTGTTTGGAGTCCCTCCGCAAGCTTCTCGGTTCTTCGTGTCTCAGGGGAATTGAAGCCAATCCCGACAAGACCAAGGCCATTGAGCAGATTGAAGCACCAAAGCGCCAAGGATGTACGAAGGCTTGCCGGTTGCGTAGCTGCTCTCAAAGAGGTTTATTTCTAGGTTCTGCTGAAGCGCCTCGCCATTTTTCAAAATATTGAAAAGGCAGGTCCAATGAAATGGACTCGATGCGGAAGCTGCGCCGCAGACTTAAAGAGATACCTGTCCTCCACTCCAACACTTGTCGCACCTAAGCCACAAGAGAAGTTGTTGCTGTATATAGCGGCAACCAATCAAGTGGTTAGTGCTGCGTTAGTGGCGGAGAGGGAGGCGGATGATGAGCTAGCAACCATGGCAGATGCATCCAGCGACAAGCAAGGCACTTCACCGCAAGCTCGTCACGATAAAGATGGATCTCGCAGCGCAGTGAGAAGATACAAAAAGAATGGTGCAGCGCCTAGCTTTACTTTCGCCGCCCCCTTCTGCAGGGGCTAGGTCAAGGTACTGTGTGCAGAAATTGCTTTTCGCCTTCTCATGGCTCTCGAAAGCGCCCATTACTTTCAAGCACATGAGATCACAATGCCACCGCTTCATCAAGAGGATACTGCAAAATCCAGAGGCAACAGCAGGATTGTCGAGTGGGCACTGAACTGCCAAGCTTTGGCCTCAAGTATGAGAGCACTTCAACTATCCAAAGCAGAGCATTGGCAGAGTTCATAGCAGAATGGACGCCAACACAAGATGAAGAAATTCCAAACGAGCATCCCTGGCCAAGGAGGCAAGCAAAGAGTGGCTGATGTACTTTGATGGTGCCTTCTCGCTGCAAGGCGCCGGTGCGGGCGTGCTGCTTGTCGCACCCACCGGAGAGCACCTCAAGTACATAGTCCAGATGCACTTTCCCAAGGAGCAAGCAAAAACAATACAGCAGAGTATGAAGGTTTGCTTGCCGGTCTCGTGATCGCAGAGACCTTGGGATCAAGAAGCTCATTGTCGTGGGTGACTCACAGCTTGTCGTCCGCCAAGTGAACAAGGATTATCAGAGTCTGTTGATGGAAGCATATGTTGATGAAGTGAGAAAGCTAGAAGAGCACTTTGACGGCCTACAGATGGAATATGTTCCAAGAGCCCAGAACGACATTGCTGACGGCCTGTCAAAGTGTGCCGCACTCAAGTTACCTGTGGAACCAGGGATCTTTGTGCTTAAGCTGACTCAACCATCTGTAGCGCCATCAACTAGACAGAACAAGAAGAGGAAGTTGATTTCTGGTGACTATTTTCTGGCAGAGCTCCCCGAGGCCGCCGCCAAGAAGGTCCCCAAGATCAACACCAAGAGTGCCGAGGAGCAGTCTGCCCGACAAGCCCTAGGGTTTGTTCCACAGCGCACGCCCCGACAAGTTTTGCTCCGCAAGCTTGCCGGGAACGCCAAGCTCCGCTGAGCCGCAGTGTTCTGCCAGAGAAGCGGATGTTCCCGCAGCAGCAGATGTGCCTTTAGTCCTTGTTGTCGAGCCGCAAGCTCCAAAGATGGGTGCAGCAGATTGTCCATTTCCTTCAGACAGAGAAATTCCCAAGAGCAAGAAGAAGCGGAAAGAGTAGCCCGGCAGTCAAGTATGTACCAGTTTGTCGACAACACACTGCATGTAAGAAGACTCAACGGTGTGAAATTGAAGTGTATTCACCGGAAGATGGATGTAAGCTGTTGGCACGATACATGGAGGCATATGTGGTCACCACATTGGCAAGAAGAGCACTTGCCGGCAAGGCGCTCCGCAAGGTTTCTTTTGGCTAACAGCCCTCCAGATGCAACCGCACAAGTAACCAAGTGTGAAGCGCGCAGGCCCATTCCAAGCAAACACACCAGCCAGCTCAAGCTCTCCAGACGATCCCTTTATCCTCGCCATTTTCGGTCTGGGGCTCGACATCCTCGCCCCTTTCCCCGAAGTTGTCGGGGCTTTGAGTACTTGTACGCTGTAATCGATAAGTTCACAAAGTGGCCGGAAGTGGAAGCAGGAGGAAGGTGACAGCACAACAACAAATAAGTTCTTCAGTCGATTGTTTGCCGCTTCGATTCCTAACAGATCATCACCGACAACGGCACACACCACGAGCCGCACCTTCATGCAAGACGCCCAAGATCTTGGCGCCAAGGTTCCGCTTCGCTTCGCTGCTCATCCGAGAAGTAACGGTCAAGCAGAGAGGGCAATGCTAAAGTGCTGCGCGGGCTCAAGACCAGGACTTTCGACAGTGCTGCACAAGTGCGGAAGAAATCGATTGAGGAGCTGCCGGTGGTTCTTGGTCGATCAGACAACGCCAAATCGAGCCATCGCCGACACCTTTCGCCTAGTCTATGGAGCAGAGGCAGTTCTCCCCACGGAACTCAGATACGGGTCACCTCGAGTGCTCGCTTATGATGAGCTTGAGCAAGAGCAGCCAGACAGATGACGATCGCTTCCTTGAGGAGGACCGCCTTCAGTCTGTCAGACGAGCTGCTCGATACCAGAAGCTTTGCACCGCTACCATAGCCGCAGTTAGTGCCGAAGTCTCGAGGAAGGCGACTTTGTTCTTCGCGCGCTCAGTCCGCCAAGAATTCCAACAAGTTGACGCTAAAGTGGGAAGGCCTTACCGGGTGAAACGAGTCACTAGGCCTCGGCGCCGTCCGCTTTGAGACCGAAGATGGCATTCCGTGAGCAACTCCTCGAACATTGAGCATCTTCGTAAGTTTTACTCAGAGGCGCGGTTGTTGGAACCTGTTCCGCAACCACCTTTTGTACAAGTCTTGCCGATGTTGCATGTAATCCTTTGTACAGAGCCGGCGCAGACCCCTGCATAAGTAAAGCTCATGTGCTTCAAGCAGATCTTGTCAATTTCATGCTTTCTACTCTATTATTTTGCATGCATTATCCGACACCTTGTGCAGCACCTACCTCGTAAGCAATAACGAACCGCAAGGCTCCATATCTTTATTTTCTTCTTTCTCTTCTCAAAGAAAGGAAGGTTCCTCGCCCACAAGTTAGCCGGGGAGGAGAAGATAATGGTGTGGACCAAGTGTCGCCGAGGAAGTTTCACCTTACCGAAGCAAACGACGTAAAAGCTAAGTTGCTAAAATTTGAGCAATCAGCTTTAAATTTTAAGTTATCTTCCTCGAACGACCATACTTTGTATGGAAAACCTGTGCGCTGGAGGAACCAACTCAGAGCTAGTTGCGCCTTACTTTGTTTCGAGTCCGCCAACAACTTAAGTGAGCTGCGATTAGTTGCATAAGGTTTCTTGTCGGTAGCGGCACCGCCAAAGAAGTCTGCCGACGTCTCAAGACTCAAATGACCAAAGCCCGCTACGACAAGTTCCCTAAAAGCGTAGGGCAAAAACATACAAAGGAGGGAATCAAGTAAAGAAAATAGCATAGCAATCACTACCCGAAATAGAGTTATATTACAAAATAGCTTGTCGCAGCTCTAATAAATTGTTCTCATAACATGATCAGCAGCGACAAGGAAAAGAGAAAACGGGCGGCCTAATCTACGCGATCGCCATCAACCCTCTTGATCCCGCTCACCGTGTCCACGATGGGAGCGACAAGGGTCTTGAGCGCTTCCACATCAGCATCCGCGGCAAGGACTTGAGGACGCGGTGAGGTTGAGGCCTAGATTGCGGAAGGCCACCTTCATCAAGACCTTTTGAGAGCTCCCACAGATCCGCGCGACTCTCGCCAGCTGCTTTGGGATCTCTTCCCGAGTCACCGGAGGGCCGCCACCACGCCTTTGAAGAACAAGCTAAGCTTGGCACTGGGTTGGAGGTGCTCACGGAGGAATACCCAAGATCTTCCATCCCCACTGCGCCAGCCCATGTCGATGGCTGCAAAGAACATCCACGAGACCCTCGGTCCAAGGCTCCACATTATCTCTCAAGGTGTTTTGGGCGGCAAGAAGACTCGCCAAAGAACGCCTCATCGGCCTTGATCTTCTCCTTCAAGGCCACCTCCTCTCCTCGGGCGCCGCCCAGCGTCCCGAGTCAAGGTGGTCAGCTTCAACTCAAGATCTGCGTTGGAGTCCTTGGCGGCTTTGAGCTCCTTGCCCTCTCGGCGAGACGGCCCCGCAGCTCGCCAAGAGTGTAGGCGCCCTTCTCGCCATGCTTGAGTGCAGCAAGCTCATCGCCGCTCTCCTTCAGATTGGCCTCCAGCTGTGTCACCTTCGTCTCCAGCTCCTTCTTGGCGGCCTCAGCAGCTGCGGCGGCATCCTTTGCTTCCTTGAGAGCCCCGCCAATTTTCTGCTCACGCGTGGCAAGATCCTCCTCATGGCTGTCAAGATTGACCTTCCTCTCGCGCTTAACTCGCCTTCCTCAAGCAGACAGCTTCTCAAAGAAGAAGCCTTTGTTGTTTTCACTTCAGCCTTCTCGAGAAGGAAGGCTTTGCGCCCCGAGCGAAGTTGCTCCTGCTCCTTTGCCAGGCCCGAGAGCTTCCTGATTGAGGCCCCGAGCTCCTCCGCGCTTCGATGTTCTGCTCCCGCCGCGATAAGCGCTTCCGGGATTCCAACTTGGCTTGTCGGGCGCGGTAGAGCGACAAGAGCTTCCGCAGCAGCTGCTCCTCCTCGACTCGCCACGCTGCTTGCTGCTTGGCGCTGACCAGCGCCACCAATGGAGGCGAGCAGCTCTTCGTCAAAAGTCTCTCCTTCGACCGGAGCCCTCGAGCTCGACGCCTGTGGAGCTTGATGAAGACGCCATCGCCGGCCTTCAAATAGGCGCTGGGCTGGGGCTCTTCGGGACCTGATGCTACAGCAGTGGCGGAGGGATCGGCGGTCGGCGTAGCGCCTGGTGCTCCTGCGGCCTCAGGGCCATCAGTGCGATCGTCGGACCCCTCGCCAGCTTCTGCGGCAGCAGCCTTGGCGGCCTCTTCGCCGGCGGGCTCACCAAGACCAGCTTCTTCTTCGATGGTGGCGGCGCGTCAAGATTGCCAAGACGCCCTCCTCGCCGCGGGCCTCGGTCTCCATCGACTCTGTGGCAGATGGATCTGACGACCGAAAAAGAAAGAACAGTCAAGTAAATATTCAAAAAGAAAAATCAGAAGATTAGAAGAACCAAGGGAAGTTTTCAAGCGAGAGGTTACCTGTGCTAGGATCTGCAGTCGTGGTCTCAACCACCGGTGGATCACTGGTGATGTTCCTTGCCGGAGAGCTGACCCTTGCCAGAGAAGTCTCCCGTGCCGGAGAACGCTCCCTTGCTGGGGAATCCTCCCTTGGCGGTGTAGTCGAAGCAGATGGCATGTCAGGAGCGGCTTCAGGGCACTCCTGGTGGGGCTGCTCTACTCCTACACAAATCAGCAGTCAGATATCAGCAAAGAAAGAGCACCCACGCACGCCAGAATAGCAGGAAGTAAACCATATACTTACTCTAGGGCTGTGCCGGGGCTGCTTTGAGGAAGAGTTGCCGTCCGCAAGGTGGTCTCGGGCGCCTCCTGCTGCCGCTGTAGGATCGCCCTGATGACAATCACCGACCTTGGCTCTCTTCGACGCCTTCGGCCAGCGTCCGAAAAGGAATAGGTTCAGAGTGAAGCAAATCAGATACAAGACAAAGCAACAAATTGAAGAACTACAAGTGCGGCAAAGAATCTTGCTCTTCTTCTTCCTCGTCGGAGCTGAGCGCGGAGAGATCAAATTCTGGCTCGCCTCCGGTGCGACGAAGCGGAGGAATGGGTTCCCTTGGACGTTTGGCGGGAGCAGCAGCGGTGGTCTGAGAGGGCCCCGCTCCAGTTGCTGCAGCGGCGTGAGGTGCTCCCGCGGCAACAGTGCTTGCCGCGGTGGAGCGCGCGCGCGCGGCGCGACGGCTGCTGACCCGCCTCGCCGCTTCGCCACGCTCCGCCTTACGGAGACGCCTTCTTGGTGGAGCTGGGGCTCCGCCGCGCAAGCTGCTTGAAGGTGGGGAGGAGGCGCCGGCGGGTTCACTCGACTCAGCTTCAGTTCGACGAGCTCTTCCTCGCCGCTAACTCCTTCGCCGACAAGGCTTGCTGCCTCGCTTCTCCATGGTGAATCCGAACCGCCAGCGGCAGCGGCCGCCGCCTCTTCCAGCCGTATGGCGCGCTGCATCTCATCATCGGTGGTGTCGCTGGTGAGGCTCTTCTATTCGCCGGGCGGATCGGCACTTCTACCAAGTTGTCAAAGAACTACCGCGACGACGCCATCTCCGTGCTCTTGCCAAGTGGGGACAATTCCATGCGAGTCGCACAACGGCATCATTGCACGGATGCGGTCAAGCGAGGAATTGTTGCACAGCGGAACGACGCCCCTCGGCAACCTAAACATTTCTGGATGATCAGGATCGGGCTTGAACAGCTCCAAGAGCATCGCATCCAGCTCCAAGACAGTGAAGTTGAAGTTGAGACCCGGGCGCAGCCTCATGATATCTCGCCGCTCAAACTCCCAAGCAGGTCTCCTCCTCTCCTGCAAGGGGATGGCGGGCGGCGAAGGAAGTTCGCGCTAACGGTGCCTTACAAAGGAGCCCGCAAGTCTAAGGCGAAGGATTTGGGTGACGGCAATCTTCAGCCTAGCATCTTCCGGGGCCACGTTGCTCCAATCGTTGCCGCGCACTATTGGGGTTTGTCGCTGGGTAGTAAATGGTTGCGGGTTCTCCTCGACAATCCAGCACCAATCCGCCTTCCATTCCTCCCATTTGCTACGGAGCTCTCCCTCCAGATAGGCTTCCTTCTTGCCGATCCTCGAGATCCAAGCGATTCCTCCGGCAAGAGGCTCTCCTCTCTCAACTCGGGGCATAAAGAAGTGGCGGAGAAGGGCTACATTTGGATGGATTCCGACAAAGTTTTCGCAGAGATGTGCGAAACTGCCATGGTCGTAACATCATTGGGGTGAAATCAAGGAGGCGGAACCCAAGGTGTTCATGATGTCGCAGAAAATTAGAGAAAGGCGGGCAGAGCCCGCAGAGAAGAAGAGCGCCAAGAAGGGATATCCGCTCGAGCTAATTCAAGCAGCAATGGGAAGTACCTTTGTGCGCTGGATGCGCCGCGCCTCCGCCGACCGTAAGAGGTAGTAGTACTCCTCGCATCCTTCGCGCGAGCTGAGGGGAAGATTGCCCGCCTTTTCGCAGCGCCATGAGCCGCTGCGCCGCCGACTTCACGGCCTTCCCTTGTCGGCTTTGAGCCATGGCGGAGGCGGTGGAGGAGATCGACGGCGCAGGTGATGCTAGTGGCGATGGAAGTGAGCGCTGCTCTTCAGCCTTGGGAAGAAGGGGGAGCAGCGGTGGTTTTTCGAGATTGACAAGAATCGGCAAGGTGGGCGAACTGCCCTTATTTCCCTTATAAAGAGGGAGGGGCGGACGCCCGCTTTTCCGAATAAAGAAACCCCCCACGATCTCTCCCACGACGCCGCATTCGACGCGCGTGCTGCTCGTGGAGGGCGGTGGGTCCGGAGGAGTTATGGCGTAAACCAGGCCGCGCGTGCTGTGCCTGTTTTGGGCCTCGCCCAACAGCACTCGCACTGTGGTGGCCCAGTCGGGGCTCTGCTGGTGTACTAGAGTAGGGTACCCTAGTATCCCGAACTTGTGCACGGGCAGTTGCAGCACCCCGCGGCAAGGCTTGCCTGGCGACCGCCAAGGTCCTCCGTGGTTCCTTTGGAGCCATTCAAGAACAAAGTATTTGAGCCAGGGAGACAAGGCCCCGGCAAGAGGAGCTTGCCGGGAAGGCCAACCAAGGCACCTAGGAGACAAGGCCCCGGCAAGAGGAGCTTGCCGGGAAGGCCTAGCAAGAACTCAATACACTCAAACATGCAGCAGTAGGAGTGTTATCTCTCTGGAGAGCTCCGAAGCTGGGTAAACTGCTCGTGTGCCTCGCCTCGATCTGCTCTTCGTGCAATCTCCGCCCCCCACCGAACCGAAAGGGGCTCGGTCCGCCGGTCCCGTAGGTGTTCGTGGGTCAGATCAGTTTCCCCCGACAACCATGGTAATCCGCCTTCGAGGTAGAGGGTCACCTCGAGTAGCGAACAGTTATCGGAAATCGAGGAGCTATACAACCATCGCAACAGTACCTTAATGGCGACTCATGTGCACCACTCACCGGCGATGGATAATTGCAGGGTATTTGTACACCAGGTATCATGGATTGGATATAACTCATCCACTCAAACTTCCTTCACATCTCCTAATTTATTTAGATACATTATAACTGAGCACTTTTCCAGCCTCTCAGGCCATCAGCATTTCTATCCGTTGGATCATCTTTTTTAGGCTTTTCTGGTCGTCCGATTTGCTCTTAATCCCACCTAAATCGCACCTACAGGATAAATTGTGCGTACAGGTTGCGCTATCCTTATGGATCGCTGCTCCGGTGGCTTTTTTGGGCACCCAACATTCAATTGGGCCTACTGGCTTAATGGGCCTATGTTGATTCCTGTCGATCGCTAAAAGGCTAAAACAAGGGCGGTCGTGACCCTGGTCTGTTTCGCATTCTCTCACTCGCCAATGGTGATCCTTGACATGCCACTGCCACGGATCCCGCTCCTCTCCCCGAGCTCACTCCCGACCCCGACAGACCAGATCTTGCCGAGGTCCGCCACCACCGAGGTGCAAATCCTTGGCTCCTGGAGTCCTTCGGCGCCATCCAGGAGCTCTCATCCCAATCCACGCCGGATACCAGTGGTAGGAGTATGAATGTTGGCGAAACAAAGGAGAGCAGAGGAGATTGAGGAGGGACGGGCCATTGTGACGAGATGGTTGGAGGCCAAGCAGCGGCACTGGAGACAGGGACCCATGGCACGAAGATCTATCATCTTCGTCACCCGCACCATGTGTTTCGCACAGCTCGGCACAGGTGTGGACCTGTGGTGTTGGGGCTGCAGGCTCATCCATCCTCCTCGCCGGTCCCTCACCAATCCTCGTGGCACCACATATTCCACTGGGAAACGTTGAACTAGCGGAAGCCAGCGGACTAAGCTCGTCATCGTGGCATCAAACCATAAAAAGAAGTCAGAGTCCGGCCAAATCATTTGCAAGGTGTGCATCCCCAAGTCCATCTCCTTGTTTACTACCTTTGATTCAATTTCCAGAAAGAGTTTTTGGGCCAACTAGCAGTGAGATATCCATCCAAGTCAATATGTCTGTATTGTTTGATTTTTTTTCATGCATTGTGGATGTACATGATATTGGCAAATACAGTGGAGATCATGGCCACAATACAGTAGAGATCATGTCGAGGCTAATTTTTTTTGCTTTTTATAAAAGAAGGATAATTAAAAAGGTTGTTTACATTGTATCCTTCATTTATATATAAGTGAAGATTTATATTAGCTATTAGTATTGAAAACTATATACATTGATTCCTAATTTGGTGCAAATAAACAAACTGACTGGACATTATTTAGCATCCAAGAAGCAGCGCATGGCGCACCAGATCCGAGGCGACGCCACCGCCACCTGCAACTTGTCCTCCTTGGTCTGATTCGCCACCCTATATCCCCCAAAACCTCACAAGTTTGCAGGTACTGTCCTCTCTGATCAATAATCTTGTTCTTCCTCTATGCTCCGAGGTTATTTTCTCTTATTATCTGGCAATCTATGATGTTACTTTTGATTTTTGTAGTATCATTAGTTTCATTGTACTGATGAACATGGCAATATGCAGGGAGTGTGCATCTAGGAAGAATGACATGAAAATAAAAGATGCATTTATTTGATGACAAGATCAGTAAAATGATAATCCCAAATATATAAAGAAAAAATTGAAGAGGAACAATGTACTGCTCCTGTAATGTTGAGGCAAATTTCTAAAAAGAAAACATTTCAATCCTAAACAATGTATTTGGTGAAGCGATTAATATAGACTTGAAATTACAAGTTTAGAATTCGCTTTAGACTTTCTAATTCACAAGTATTTAAGTTTAAATTCAATAAGAATTCTGAACTGCACACACTGTTAAATGTTGTTCAAGGAAGGATTGGATACATTTAAGCAGATCACTTTTATGCCACATGGGATGCAAATAGCCTGTCAGTAACATTATTGGTTATTTACCTTGAAGCTAAACAACATAGAGCCTTTGGTTCTTCATGTGTGCCAACTGATTTCTTATCTTCTACCTCTGCTTATTTGCATCTATCCTTAATGTTGCTTCGTTCTCATTGAGAGGCTAGACTTCATTTTGGTGCAACTACAATGATGTTCTTTTACTATGAAGTGGAAAAAGGGGTCGGAAACTGAATATTGTTATGCCAACACACTTCTTGCTGGTGTGTGCTTTTATCAATAAGATGCATGCTTCTGAAGAGAATGTGAACAACAACCTTTGCTTCTACTAGGTACTTCCATTTATTAACATTCACCTGTTTGTGTTATAACATTTAGTTCCATCTAAGGCCCATCAATTAGTTATAAGTTTTTGTCTATTTGAATTAAGCTTTGGGGAAGAGTAGCAAATCATAATTTTGAAACATGGATCCTCACATCGGTGACTTTCTTATAGTGCATGGATAAATAGTTACTACTTCGTTGGCACAGTATGATTTTTCGGAATCCCTTTGGCCCAATATTTGCCATGTCTTTGTTTCCTCCTTCCCTTATATTAAATTTCAGCCTGAACTTATGTTTTTTACTAACCCTCCCACCTAAATCGCACCTACAGGCTAAATCGTGCGTATAGGCTGCGCTATCATCATCGGGCCGCTGCTCCGGTGGCTTTTTCGGGCACCTGACATTCAATTGGGCCTACTTGCTTAATGGGCCCATGTTGATTCCTGTCGATCGCTAAAAGGCTAAAACGAGGGCGGTCATGACCCTAGTCTGTTTCGCATTCTCTCACTCGCCAATGGCGATCCTCGACATGCCGCTGTCGGTGTCAAAACCGGACGATCTCGGGTAGGGGGTCCTGAACTGTGCGTCTGAGGATCGAAGGTAACAGGAGACAGGGACACGATGTTTACCTAGGTTCGGGCCCTCTTAATGTAGGTAATACCCTACTTCCTGCTTGATTGACTTTGATGAGTATGCGGGTTACAAGAGTTGATCTACCTCGAGATCGTAATGGCTAAACCCTAGATGTCTAGCCTATGTGATTTATGATAGCTTCTACGGACTAAACCCTCCGGTTTATATAGACATCGGAGGGGCCTAGGGTTACACAAAGTCGTTTTACATAGAAAGGAAACTATACATCTGGATGTCTGGCTTGCCATCCACGCAAAGCAGAGTCCCATCTGGACATGGGGGAAGGCCTTCTATCTTGTATCTTCACGACCCATTAGTCCGGCCCATGTTACATAGCCCGGACGCCCAAGTACCCCATAATCCAGGACTCCCTCAGTAGCCCCCGAACTTGCCTTCAATGAAGACATAGTATTCGGCTCATGTCTTCGGCTTTGCAAGGCGGGTTCTTCTATAGTCCGGGCCGATGACAATCTGGTAATAATCTCGATGCCTTTTACGATTTCCCCTACCGACGCTTTTGATTTCGCGCGTTGAGTGAATATGAACGGTCCATGCATTTTTGCAAAAAAAAGTCCTTCGCCACGCCCAGATGGCATCTATATAAGGAGATACAGATCTCCAAATGGCATATCGCGTCGCGCAGATGGAAAACCGTCAAGTTTAGCCACGAACAAAGCCCGCCATCATGAATAGCGCCCAGGCTCTTCTTCGCGCCCTCACGGCCCTCAAGAGGGTGATTGTCAGAGTTGCTCTGTGCCTCATCTTCTGTTAAGCCGACTCCAAACGCAAGGCTACCTCCCCCCGCAGATCTAGTCTCCGTTCGAGCGGGATTGTATTTAGTAGGCAACGATGCAATGGCTGAGAATTTCCCCAATCCCAATAAGGAGGAGAGGGTGTGCTTTGTCCCATTTCTGTTGCAGGGCCTAGGATTTCCAATCCATCCCTTCCTCAGGGGTTTATTGGAATTTTACGGCATCCAACTACTCAACCTCACCCCAGGTTCGATTTCGCACATCTCAGGCTTTGTTGCCCTGTGCGAGCTATTTCTGGGCATTGAGGGCCATTTTGAATTATGGAGGAAGTTCTTCTGTCTCGTTCCCCGCCGCCGAGGAGGTTCTATGTGGACGATGTCCCACTGCCGGATCCAGTTCGGAGCGGCCTCCCTGAATTTTCCAATGCTCCCTTAAGGAAGCGCCTCAACTGGCATCCCCGTGGTCCCAATGAAGAGGACAGTGCGGAAATACTGAGGTTGGTCAGTAAGGTCGGGCTGGTGGCCCACTCCGAACTCTCAATAGTCGAAGTCATGGCGATTGCAATAAAGAGGTGCATGCAGCCCCTTCAATCTAGAGTAACTCCTTTATGGTGATACAAAGGAGAAGACGACGCGTCTTGTTACATACGACAGGGTCCGGATACCCCAGCCGAACTGGCCTCCATCTTGGTCGATTTTACTGTATTGTAGATACTAATCGAATGTACTTTTTATTGCCACCAACTTAGTCATGGAGGAGGATGATCGAGGACGTCCACTGTCCTGCTGCTTAGCCGGAGGATCATAATTGTGACAAAGATCATGGCTTTTGCGAGGATCCGGGTATATAGAACTCGGCGATGGGGTATTCTATCAAGTGAGCCTTGACGGTTCGGAAGTGGCCATCATCACCGACTACCCTCGCTTTTACCCATTCTGCATCGTGAGTATCTACAGGTTTCCTAAGAAGAGATCCTCATTTGTATCCTTTCCTGTTGTACTAATCCGGATTTTATCAGGATCGGCGCTCCAGGGACCGTAACTCCCTGAGGGCGGCCCCCACGCAAGGCCGTCGTTCAAAAGAAAAAGGGACCGGGAGTACCATGGAGACCTCACCATCTTCCAAGAGGTATGTATACTTAATGCATGCTCAGGCATGAGTCTGAATTGTTTAAGAGTCTCCCCTTTTTAGTTTTAGGAGGAGTACGCGGCGAAAGGTGGGAAAACACCCGATTAGCCAAATGTCCGCTAATCCGGTGTCGGGCTCGTCAGCTAGGACGCCAGCAAATCCCGTGCCCAGTCCGACTCCTCAAGAGGATTCGGATGATGTGTCGGTCATGAATTCCGAAGTGGAAAGCGTGATGAACCACAGTCGCTTGAAGGAAGCTATATGTGCTCCTGCCTTGTCCGAACAAGAATTCACCGCACTGAGTTCGACAGATGCCTATATCCGAGTCGCTCGAGACGGCCTTGCTGGAGGTATTCAGCTGTTCTCAAAGAAAATACAGGTAAAATTTGACACAATTTGTATGGTCATATGCCAGTAGCCCCCGAGACTTGAAGCAGTTGTCCCAACTGATTTAAGGGTCGTTATATCTTCAGGTACTGAAGGAGAAAAATAAAATATTGTCCCAGGAGCTTGAAGAATGTTGGACCGAGCTATCTGTTGTCACCGCCGAACTAGAAGATTTGAAGAAATCCAAGAAGGCATCTGATGGTAAGTACAACAGTGTCCGGAAAATATGATATAGTGCCAATAATGATTGCTAAATACGCTTTGTACAGCGGCAGGATTGACAGATCAGTTGGAGGAGCGACTAAAGGCTGCTCAGGCGGACAAACAACATGCCGAAGGGCAAGAAGCCGATGGTCAACGTATATTAACACGGAACATTGATGAGAAGAAAAAACTACAGGATGTAAACATCAAGCAAGCTGAAGAGCTAAAGGACGTACGATCCCAACTGTCGGATGCCTTGAAAGAGAACAGAAAGCTAAAAGGCGGCATATTCAGTATGTCCTTTAACCTGTCTTTCATATGGTCCTCTGATGGAAAGTTTTACGAAATTATTCCTGTAGGTTTGTTAACTGGGCGACCCGAGGGAGAAGTGTCCGGATTTCAAGGCAACTTGCTGCAAGAGCTATCCCAAGTTCGCGAGCGAGCTTGGAAAGCCATGAGGAACATGGCGAAGGCTTTGTGGCCATCCGATTCTCTTTTAGAAATCATGGAGGAGCTTGTGAATTTATTCAAGGGAGCTCGGTGCCGCTTTGAACTATGGAAGCATCAGCATGTCGAGAAGGTGCACGAGAAGCCTGGGCCATGGTGAAAACGCGGTATACCGGACTTGATCCGAATCATATGGCCCGAGTCGGACCTTGGGGACCAGACGGACAAGAAATTCCTGTTAGCTTGGTGTATGACCAAGTAAAGACAGGCGCCAAATTTTCACAACAGGACTATAAACTAGACAGCCTTATAGATGGCATACATGAAGAGTAGGTGTTTTATTACATGTAACAATATACTTTATCATCAAACTCATTTCCGGCCGAATTTGAAAAGATTGGCATGGCAGACCATACCTGTGATAAACACCAAGTATGTTCGGAAACCAGACAATCCGGTCATAGTTGCTTGAATAGACAAGCTGTATTCGGGGAGTTATGTTATATTACTTTTTAACGTAAGAAACATCTTATAGAGAGAATAGTTCCATTAAGGGTTCCTTTCTCTGGGTCAGCATGACAATTTGTGCACGCCTAAGCTTTGACTCAAAAAAGGCATAGGAAACTTTGTCATTTGGGAGTTTATATTGTCACGAAGGCAGTTCGTCATTTGTTTGCCGACCAATTATTCTCTTAAGAACGCTAGCTTTCGGCTTCACCTTTCTGAGGTACATGCCCGGATAACCCGGTTGTAGCAATCGCAGAGGTGATCCCTTTATGCCCTAGCCGAACAATCGGGAACGTAGGGCATAAGCACAAGAGCCAGGCAACCCAGCGTGGCAAAAATTTAAGTCATAGAGGTGCATATAATGGCAAAGAAACACGTATACTAGCAAAGGACACATATATATGGTGAGCTCTAGGATCAGTAAAATAATAAGCTTCTATTTAGAGAAGCCCCTAGTCATAGTGGGGTGTATACATTTAAAGATGTGTACCCCTCAAGTGTTCGGCTGACCCGAACATATACCGGAGATCGTGTAAAAACGAAAAAAACAGAAAATATTGAAAAGGAGAAAAAGGTACGAAAAATAAGGGGTATGTCCAGACTTATGCGTAGAATCTTCGGAGCCGAGCAGCGTTCCAAGGATTGGGCTCAAGGCGATTATCCGATGCATTACGAAGGCGGTAGGCTCCTCCAGTGAGAACTTCATCCATAACGAAGGGACCTTCCCATTTAGGTTTGAGCTTGTCCTTTTTCTTCTCTGGGATGCGTAAAACGAGCTCACCGGCAGTATACGTCTTTGCCCGCACTTCTCTGCTTTGGTATCTCCGAGCCTGTTGTTGGTAGAATGCAGAATGGGCTTTTAGGACATCGTGCTCCTCCTCCAGGCCATCTAGATCATCCTGCCGATCGAGCTCAGCTTCTCTCTCTTCATACATGCGCACTCGAGGTGAGTCATGAATAACGTCACAGGGCAAGACAGCCTCTGCGTCGTACACCATGAAGAATGGTGTATATCCGGCCGTGCGGTTGGGCTGGTCTGCAGCCCCCAGAGTACAGAGTCGAGCTCCTCGACCCAGTGTTTATCCGACTCCTTGAGGGATCACACTAGTCTAGGTTTGATGCCACTCATTATCAGGCCATTGGCCCGTTCAACCTGACCGTTTGATTGAGGGCGATATACGGAGGCATAATCGAGCTTGATACACAGATTAGCACACCAATTTTTCACCTCATCGGCTGTGAAGTTAGAGACGTTGTCAGTAATAATGCTATGTGGGACACCATAACGGTGTACAACACCGGGGATAAAATCTATTACCGGTCTGGCTTCAGCCATTTTTACTGGTTTGGCCTCTATCCACTTAGTGAATTTTTCCACCATAACCAGTAAATATTTCTTCTGATGGCTTCCCCCCTTTAAGGGGTCCGACCATGTCTAGCCCCCAGACCGCGAATGGCCAGGTAATGGGGATTGGTCTTAGGGTTGTGGGCGACATATGGCTTTGATTAGCAAAAAGCTGGCATCCGACACAGCGCTGTACAAGGGCCTGTGCATCTGCTCGGGCCGTGGGCCAGACCAATCCTGTACGGAAGGCCTTGCTTATGAGGGCCCGAGCTGCGGCGTGATGGCCGCCGAGGCCAGCATGTATTTCGACCAAGAGCTGCCGCCCCTCCTCTTCGGAGATACATCTTTGAAGGACTCCAGTAGTGCTTTTCTTGTAGAGTTCTCCTTCGTGAACTTTGTAGGCCTTAGTATGTCTAACTATTCGACGGGCCTCGTTCCGGTCATCGGGGAGCTCCTGCCTATTAAGGTAGGCTAAGAAGGGTTCGGTCCATGGAGCGATTACCGCCATGATTACATGGGCGGAAGGCGTTGGTTCGGTGCCCGAGCCCTCGATGATATCCGAGTCGTGTTCGGCATCCGGGGATGTGATCAGCGTCGGACTAGTATTTCCACTCTCGTCTTGCCATACCACGGATGGCTTGAAAAGCCTTTCCACAAAGGTGTTAGGCAGGACAGGGTCACGCTTAGCGCCCATTCGAGCAAGGATGTCCGCTGCTTTATTACTGTCTCGAGCCACATGATGAAACTCGAGCCCCTCAAACTGAGCTGATATTTTGAGTTCGGCGTTGCGGTAGGCCGCCATCTTTGGATCTTTCGCATTGAATTCTCCATTTATTTGAGATATCGATAGGTTCAAATCCCCACGCACCTCAAGGCGTTCTATGCGCATAGAAACAGCCATCCGGAGACCATGCAATAGTGCCCCATATTCGGCCGCGTTATTGGAGTCCGTATACATGATTTGTAATACATAACGGACTATGTCCCTTGTAGGGGATGTTAGGATGACGCCAGGCCCCAATCTGGCTATCATTTTGGACTCGTCGAAGTACATCACCCAGTTTGAGTTTGTGATGTACTCTTTAGGGAGTTCGGATTCTGTCCATTCGGCGACAAAGTCGGCCAACACCTGAGATTTAATAGCTCGGTGTGGTTTTTATGTTATTTCAAATGGTAAGAGCTTGATAGCTCATTTGGAAATGCGGCCGGTGGCGTTTCGATTGTTTATGATGTCATTGAGTGGTACGTCGGAGGCCACCGTGACCGAGCACTCCTGAAAGTAGTGCCGCAGCTTCCGAGATGCCATGAAAATCGCATACGCTATCTTTTGATAGTGCGGGTATCGGGATTTTCATGGTGTGAGGACCGCCGATACATAGTATACTGGTTTTTGGAGTTGGAATTTGTGTCCCTCTCATAGCGCTCACCACCTGGTGAGTTGAAGATATGTACAGCAGCATAGGTTCGCCGATGTTGGGTGCGGCAAGGATTGGGTTGTTTGCTAACAAAGTTTTTATTTCTTCCAACCTTGCTGTCACCGCGTCCGTCCACTCAAAGTGGTCAGTACGTCGGAGTAGGCGATAGAGCGACAGTGCCTTCTCTCCCAATCTGGAGATGAAGTGGCTCAAGGCTGCCACGCACCCAGCTAGTTTTTGGACCTGCTTTAGGTCTGTTGGTGTTGCCAATTGTGACAGGGCTCGGATTTTGGCCAGATTTGCTTCGATTCCTCTATTGGAAACAATGAACCCGACTAGATTTCCGGCCGGAACGACGAAAATGCATTTTCCAGATTGAGTCGTATGTCATATGTTCGGAGGTTGTCGAATGTAAGGCGTAAGTCGTCCACCAATGATTCGACAAGTTTCGTTTTGATGACTACATCCTCTACATATGCCTCCATCATCTTGCCAATTTGTTTTTCCAGGCATGTTTGAATCATGCGTTGGTAAGTGGCGCCATCGTTTTTTAGTCCGAAAGGCAAAGTGTTGAAGCAAAAAGGCCCATACGGAGTAATGAATGCCGTTGCGGCCTGATCGTATTCCTTCATCTTAATTTGATAGTATCCGGAGTATGTGTCGAGGAAGCACAGTGAATCGTGTCCTGCAGTTGCATCAATGATTTGGTCAATGCGGGGCAGTGGGAAGGGGTCCTTGGGGCAGGCCTTGTTGAGGTCTTTGAAATCGACACAAAGGCGCCAGGATTTGTCCTTCTTTGGCACCATGACCAGGTTTGCTAGCCAGTACGGGTGTTTGATCTCTCTAATGAATTCGGCTTCAAGTAGTTTGGCTAGCTCCTCCCCCATAGCTTGTCGCTTGGGTTCAGAAAATCTTCGCAGCGTTTGCTTGACTGTCTTGAACCCCTTTATTATGTTGAGGCTGTGTTCAGCCAGTCTGCATGGGATTCCTGGCAAGTCTGAAGGATGCCAGGCAAAGATGTCCCAATTCTCGCGCAGAAATGCTCTTAGAGCGGCGTCGACCATCGGATCCAGCTATGCTCCAATGGCTGTTGTTTTATTAGGATCCGTCAGGTGAACTTGAAATTTGACTATTTCTTCTGCTGGCTTGAAAGAAGTGGACTTAGGTCTCTTATCGACGATTACGTCATCTCTATCCACTATGGAGCATAGAGCGGTGAGCTCCTCAGCCGCAAGAGCCTCGGATAATGCCTCAAGGGCCAAGGATGCGGTTTTGTTTTCGGCGCGGAGTGCTATGTCCGGATAACTGATGATAGTGATAACTCCGTTGGGCATTTTGAGCTTCATGTACCCGTAATGGGGTATGGCTTGAAGGCGTGTGAATGCGTCTCGCCCCAACAGGGCGTGATATCCGTTGTTGAAAGGTGCTACGTGGAAGAGCAACTCTTCGGACCTGTAGTTCTCCGGCGTGCCGAATACCACATCGAGTTTAATTTTCCCCGAGCATCGCGCTTCTCGACTGGGGATAATGCCTGGAAAGGTTATACTGCTTTGCTCAATGCGGCTCTTGTCCATTTGCATTTTGTCGAGCGTGTCCTCATAGATGAGGTTCAGTCCACTGCCACCGTCCATCAGCACTTTAGAGAGCTGAAAGCCGTCCACGATTGGGTTTAAGACCAAAGCGGCTGGTGCGCGAACTGATCGAGCCCTTGGTTCGTCGTTTGCGGTGAAATTTATCACCGTATTGTTCCAAGGATTTACTGCGGCCACTTGGTTGACTTCGGCGAGGTCGCAGAGCGCCTTTTTACACCAATTATTTGAAGAAAAGGTCTCGAAGACCATAAATACATTGAGATCATTGTCCTCCGAAGAGTATTTCTCGGAGGTCGTATTGGTGAGGATAGCCTCATCGCTCTTAGCCACCTGCCGGAGTACCCAACATGCCCGAAGGCTATGTGTTGGTTCGGAATTTGGCGTCGTGTGTATCTGACAGGGCTTGTCGACCCATTCATCAAGGATAGTTCTGTGTCCCATTAAGGGCTTAATTTTCTTGTCTGTGGGATGATGATCAGGTGCCTCGTGAGGGTGTCATTTTTGCTTGTCCGGTGGGTGGCTTAAAGGCAGGCGGTTCCCACCGGGCTGTCTGGGCCTTCCAGGCGCTTTCCGTTGTGCAATACTTCTGTACTATGTGTGCCAAATCTGCAAAGTGCAGTATGCGGCATCTGTTGAGGGCATTGAGGATCCCCTCGTCCGTACAGTTGCAGCAAAATACTGAAACCGCGTCGTCGTCGCAGCAATCTTTAATCTTGTTTTTAACGAGGAATCTGGCCCAAAAGTAATGGACGTTTCCTGGGGTTGCTGCCGCACATACATTAGAGCGCATATGTCCGGAGGACCGGAATTTCTTGGGGAGTATTGCTTGTGGTGGGTGGGCGGGCTTAAATCCGAACCCTGACCCACTCTGGGATCCGGAGTTTGAAGAATTTCTGAGGTCACTGGCCCAGGATCCGGAGTGTCCAGGGAGTTTTCACGCTCAATGCCTGATTCTATGTTTGGAGGACAGAGAGTTTCTTCCCGAATATGGGTATCCGGTTCACAAGGCTCGGAGATCCAAACATAGCTTGTCCTCAACATAGGGGGAGAGGTATCCTCGGCTTGTTCCTCCACAACCGTTACCAGATGGGTGATCGGCGGGGACCTGATTTCCCTCTGGTCGGGTTTAAGCCCAATTCCATCATACTCTGCTGCGACCCCTAGGGCGGCGATCCGATCTAGCAGTTCATTCAAAGACGAGACATCTGTCGGATCCATCTTATCGGAGTTTTCGAGGCCTGTGCGGAGATGATTTTTGGCAATTTGGGGGACCGCCTTTGGCTTAACGGCCGAGCGCGCACCCATGGTAAAACTGCCGAGCTGGAGGATCTGCCCAGGAACTAGGGCCCTTCCAGAGGTGATTTTGCTATTGACGACAAGGTGAGCCATCGATCCTTCTATCGACGACACAGAGGAACTCCCAATGAAAGCACCAATGCCGGTGTCAAAACCGGCCGATTTCAGGTAGGGGGTCCCGAACTATGCATCTGAGGATCGAAGCTAACAGGAGACATGGGACATGATGTTTACCCAGGTTCGGGCCCTCTTAATGGAGGTAATACCCTACTTCCTTCTTGATTGACTTTGATGAGTATGGGGGTTACAAGAGTTGATCTACCTCGAGATCGTAATGGCTAAACCCTAGATGTCTAGCTTATGTGATTTATGATAGCCTCTACGGACTAAACCCTCCGGGTTATATAGACACCGGAGGGGCCTAGGGTTAAACAAAGTCGATTTACAGAGAAAGGAAACTATACATCCGAACTTCGGCTTGCCATCCACGCAAATGAGAGTTCCATCTGGACACGGGGGAAGGCCTACTATCTTGTATCTTCACGGCCCATCAGTCCGGCCCATGTTATATAGCCCGGATGCCCGAGGACCCCATAATCCAGGACTCCCTCAGCCGCCGCCACGGGTCCCGCTCCTCTCCCCGAGCTCTCTCCCGACCCTAACATACCAGAACTTGTTGAGGTCCGCCACCACCGAGGTGCAAATATGTGGCTCCTGGAGTCCTTCGGCGCCATCCAGGAGCTCTCATCCCAATCCACGACGGATTCCAGCGATAGGAGTACCAACGTTGGCGCAACAAAGGAGAGCACAGGCGATCGAGGAGGGATGGGCCATTGTGACGAGATGGTTGGAGGTCAAGCAGCGGCGCTGGAGACAAGGACCCGCGGCACGAAGATCTATCATCTTCGTCACCCGCACCATGTGTTTCGCACAGCTCGGCACAGTTGTGGACCTGTGGTGTTGGGGCTTCAGGCTCATCCATCCTCCTCGCCGGTCCCTCACCAATCCTCGTGGCACCACATATTCCACTGGGAAACGTTGAACTGGCAGAAGCTAGCGGACTGAACTCGTCATCGTGGCATCAAACCATAAAATGAAGTTAGAGTCCACCCAAATTGTTTGCAAGGTGCGCATCCCCAAATCCATCTCCTTGTTTACTACCTTTGATTCAATTTCCAGCCCGAGTTTTTTGGGCCAAGTAGCAGTGAGTTATCCATCCAAGTTAACATGTTTGTATTGTTTGATTTTTTCCACACACTGTGGCTGTACATGATATTGGCAAATACAGTGGAGATCATGGGCACAATACAATAGAGATCATGTCAAGGCTGAAAATTTTGCTATTTATAAAAGCAGGACAGTTAAAAAGCTATTTACATTGTATCCTTCATTTATATATAAGTGAAGATTTTTATTAGCTATTAGTATTGAAAACTATATACATTGAATTCTAATTTGATGCAAATAAACAAACTGATTGGTCATTATTTAGCATCCAAGAAGCGGCGGATGGCGTACCAGATCCGAGGCGACACCACCGCCACCTGCAACTTGTCCTCCTTGGTATAATTCGCCACCCTATATCCCTCAAAACCTCACAAGTTTGCAGGTACTGTCCTCTCTGATCAATAATCTTGTTCTTCCTCTATGCTCCCACGTTATTTTCTCTTATTATCTGGCAATCTATGATGTTATTTTTTGTTTTTGTAGTATCATTAGTTTCATTGTACTGATGAACATGGCAATATGCAGGGAGTGTGCATCTAGGAAGAATGACGTGAAAATAAAAGATGCATTTATTTGATTATAAGATCAGTACAATGATAATCCCAAATATATATAGAAACAAATTGAAGGGGAACAATGTACTGCTCCCATAATGTTCAGGCAATTTTCTAAAAAGAAAACAGTTCAATCCTAAACTATGTATTTGGTGAAGCGATTAATATAGACTTGAAATTACAAGTTTAGAATTCGCTTTAGAATTTCTAATTCATAAGTATTTAAGTTTAAATTCAATAAGAATTCTGAACTGCACACACTGTGAAATGTTGTTCAAGAAATTATTGTTTATATTTAAGTAGATCACTTTTATGCCACATGGATTGCAAATAGCCTGTCAGTAACATTATTTGTTATTTACCTTGAAGCTCAACAACATAGTGCCTTTGGTTCTTCATGTGTGCCAACTGATTTCTTATCTTCTACCTCTGCTTATTTGCATCTATCCTTAATGTTGCTTCGTTCTCATTGAGAGGCTAGACTTCATTTTGGTGCCACTACAATGATGTTCTTTTTCTATGAAGTGGAAAAAGGGGTCGGAAACTGAATATTGTTATGCCAACACACTTCTTGCTGGTGTGTGCTTTTATCAATAAGATGCATGCTTCTGAAGAGAATGTGAACAACAACCTTTGCTTCTACTAGGTACTTCCATTTATTAACATTCACCTGTTTGTGTTATAACATTTAGTTCCATATAAGGCCCATCAATTAGTTATAAGTTTTTGTATATTTGAATTAAGCTTTGGGGAAGAGTAGCAAATCATAATTTTGAAACATGGATCCTCACATCGGTGACTTTCTTATAGTGCATGGATAAATAGTTACTACTTCGTTGGCACAGTATGATTTTTCGGAATCCCTTTGGCCCAATATTTGCCATGTCTTTGTTTCCTCCTTCCCTTATATTAAATTTCAGCCTGAACTTATGTTTTTTTACTAACCTTCCCACCTAAATCGCACCTACAGGCTAAATCGTGCCTACAGGCTGCAAAAAAAAGTCCTTCGCCATGCCCAGATGGCATCTATATAAGGAGATACAGATCTCCAAATGGCATCTCGCGTCGCGCAGATGGAAAACCGCCAAGTTTAGCCAAGAACAAAGCCCGCCATCATGAATAGCGCCCCAGGCTCTTCTTCGCGCCCTCACGGCCTCCTATCCCCGCTGCAGTATGAGCTGCATCAGCAGGGAAGGCCGCTGCTTTAGCAGTAACAGCGCGCCACTGCTGACGCTACAAGGGGAGTCGGAGGTGGTGTGGGGCACTGCGACGGTCACATTCCGGGGAAGTCTGTCAAAGCTTAAGAAAGGTAAGGTAGCGCTGGATCGATTTGTTCTCTGGAAATGCAGGTTTGGAAAATGAGTTGATCTTCCTGTTGAAGTTTATTTCGAAGTGATGCGTGTAGTTCTCGTATGCTGATGCTGCTAGCTTTTTTGCCACATTTAGGTGTGGCTCTCGTTATATGATGTAGCACATTGTGGGCTCTACATCATACAACACTGATATCATACAATACATTGTGGCCTATACATCATACAACTCTGACAAAATTTATTTGCGGGTCATCAATTGTTTGATTGTTTCTGTTCGTTCCAACACCCTGCGCTTTAGCGGAAAATAGTGAGCCTAGCTAGGAGGGGAGCCGCTGGATCGAGGACCTCTAGCTCGATAGTCCAACTACATGATCCACCGTTGGTCGCTCAAGGAGCTGCGTGCAGGCCACCCCAAGCTCTGTCCCTAGATCCCGGTCAACTTTCTCCCTATCATCTAGGTAAGCTAGCCAGCGACTGAGAGTCAGAGTCATTCGCCCCCCTGTGTGTTTGTGATAGAGAATGAGGCATGCTAACATTATCATATAGCAGCAGCCGGGGGGATGCTTAGTTCAGTTCAAAGACGCGATCATGGATGAGAGTCAGAGTCATCATGCATCCAATTTCTTTTGTTTAGTTCAAATACCAAAAATTACTTCAGTTCAATTCTTGATGTCGTGTTCCTGGTTACTTCAAACGTATTCCATGCTTTAATAGTTCTTGCACTTTCCTCCATTTTTATGTGACACTTATTAGATTGCTCTCAGTATTTGATGTATTTCATGCAACACTTATTTGATTGCTTAAGAGTGTGTTATTTATTAGTGAAATTTCTTTTAGTGTAGAAGTTCAATATGTATTTATATCAACAGTCTGTAATGAACAGTACAATCTGCGTTATAAAACATAACAGATCAGTTCAATTTATTAATATGTTCAACTTTTATATAGTTGCAAAACATGAATTCTCTTTCCCAAAAACCTACAAAAAAAATACCAATTTATATATTGATAGCTGTTCTAGTGCTTATGTTACAAAAAACCATCAATTTTATATCGATAAAAGTTGAATAAAATGAAGATTACATTGAAAAGTTTGCGCTTTGGAAGTTTGGTGGTTTCTTGACTCCGAACTTTCTGGTAAGTTCAAAGAGAATAAATATATAAGTACATATTTCAGAAAACATGAAATTTTGGGAAGTAAAAATATATAAGTTCATACTGCGTCGCAAAGGCTATATTTTTGTTTGTGTTGATATATGTGTTGCAAGCGGTAGATAAAAAATGTTCAACTACCTATATTAAACCAATTGAATGAGAGAAAAACATCAGTTCACCTCGTCCGGCAGCCTTGACCGGCAATTCGTTTGGGTTGGTTTTTTGTGTAGTACATGCAAGTATGGCCACCACCAATGCACAGTGTGGGCAAGGGTGATGGAATTCAACTCAGACCAACACCTTAGCTATCCTTCCATTGCCTGTCAACGGGTGTGTACTTTAGAAAATTCCTAGCAATGGTAACAAGCTGTTCAAGGTGGGATTCGTGCAACATATAATGCAAAGTTGATAGGTGCAGGACGAAAGGTACTTTATTTGATTTAGTTTTCTCATGATGCTTGTGTATTTCAAGCCTCTAAGTTGCATCGCAAATGGCCAATAGTAGGATATTTTTAATGATTTTAATGGAATTTTCAATGTATAGTTGCATTTCTTTTGCATCTCCTCACTGATAGTAGAACCCCGCTTCTACTTCTTGGTGGGAAAGGTTTGACATGTATGTCACTGCCATCATAAATATCCTAGCTAATAGATCATGATTTTCTCTCTTTTGCCTATGTCTCTTAGTGTGTTACCCCTTCCTCTTTTCATATAGCATATTCTGAACATCAGATGCTTTCAAAGATGTGTCGCGCAAGTTCAAGTATAGCTGCAGCACGAGTTCAAAAATCTGAACAATTTAAGCTCAACCCAATTTCAAGAACTGTTTCCTTCATAAATTGTTTGAAGTCTGTGATTTTGGATCATGGCAGGATGATGTAGGGTGGAACCCTATGGGGATGATCTTTCACGTTTGGAGTGGATCCCTACGATGAACACGAAGAACGAGCGGAAGATCACGAGGGAAATCACGGGGAAAACACAAGAGAATCACTAAAACCAACGAGATTCGATTACACATGCGCTAGAACGATGAACACAAAGAGAGATACACGATCCACGATCAACAAAGGACGATACAAGAGGTAACCAGGTTCTTCTCCGTGAGGAGGTCTTGATAGGGGCCACCCATGAGGGGATCTTGAGCTAGGTCACTCCAAGAGGAGGTCTTGATCTCCTAGTGGAGTGGATCCATGGAGCAAAGCTCTCATATGTCTAACATATCCTTTGCTAACCCTAACAAATGGTCTAGGTACGGAATATATAGGCATGGGGGCGAAGTGGAGGAAGAGGAGGCCCAAACAGCAATCACGGCCGTCCATCTCAGAGGGCCTGTGCAAGACGGGGTCCTGTGGGCACAGTGCAGAGCCCGTCTTGCAAGACGGGTGTTCCAGCGCACACTCTCTGAGTAGCCCGTGCGCACGGGGTCTTCGAGGCCCGTGGGCATGGGGTCGCCTGGGAGGTGCAGAGTTGTTCTTGTTGCCCTCCTTCTTCCTTCTTGTGGCCTTGGGGTCCTTCTTCTTGGCCTCCGGGAAGCTCCTTAGCTTCTTGGTGGCGGTCGTCCTCGAACCTGAAGATGCACAACGTTCCGTGGTGAGGTAGCAACCAAGTCCTATGGATATTCATGTAAATCTTGAAGAGGAGCGGGTTCACCTTAAGTCCGGTAGGTCCACTTGGGGCTTGATGTGCTATGAAGGTGTACATGGAGATGAACGTGGGATGGTCCGCATCATCTCCTCCCCCTTGGGAAAGATCCGACCTCGGATCGTAAACCGTATCGCCATGTATATGGTAGGCATGGATGTACCATAGGTCGATGTCATGGCACTCCTCAACTTAAAGGTCCATAGGGTCCATCTCCAATGTCGGTCCTCCATCCAATATATGTAGCATGTAGACAAGAAGAAGGAAAGAACAATGAAAGTATGGCCCATCCAATATGCATATGTGAGGATGGCTCAAAGGGAATGAGTTCACCTTTAGGAGATGCTCGCCAATGTTGGTGTTGGCCATCATGTACGCCTTCACATAACCAAAATGTCTCTTTATGGTACCGCCTTGTGAATCCTTCAAAATGAAAGAACATGAGAAACACTTGGAAAAACAAATGAGGTTAATGCAAAAGCAAAACCTATCATTCGAGAGGCGAGATACCCAACAAGTGTATGCATCATACTCATCATAAGAAAGGACAAGGGAGCATTTCATAGTATGGAGGCATATGATGCGAGAACAACCAAATACAATAGGCTCAATCAAACAAGCATGCTTCACAAGTAAAGTGTCCAAGTCTCCAAGATCAATAGGCATAGCAAGTTGGCACTCAATACAAGGTGATATGAGAGATGCAAGTAATAGAGACAATAGACAATGATTGAAATAAATCATGTGAGAGGCATGAATATAGGTGCTATCAACCCAAGAAAGCGAGTAATGGAACATGGGTGATGCGACAAAGCAAGCAATCATAACGATCAAGTCAAGCAAGCTAGTAGTGCGAAGATGCAACATACTAGAGGGAATCATGGCAATCATGTCATGTGTGCAAATAGTGGGCATGAGTAAATCACATGACATAGCACAAGCAGGAAAGCAAGATATGAGGGCAATAGCATGAATGTATTGTTGAGGAGCCATATGTAGGTAGCAACGGAGCGTCGTGACTCTCCCAACCCAACAAGCATCCGTAGCATGGGGCACATGATAAACATGGCGATAGCAACAAGGATCTCCACCAAGCATGCAAATACACATAGAAGTAGCATAATGATGAAACATGGGTAGATGCAAGCAAGGGTCACAATTTCATGGCAAAGGCATAGAAGCAAGCATAGCATGCAAAGTGAACACGGTAAAATGAGCATAACATGACAAGTGGTAAATGGCCCATAGCCATGTGCGAGCCAAGTAGAGGAGATGCGCGTAGTCCTTGCGCGAAGGGGACGGTGGTAAGGATAGTCCATTGGATCCCAAAGCGTCCTCAAGAGCTCGTTTCGTCAACTCATGGGATTGAGAAGTTGACGAGAAGACATGAGTACCTACACAAAACAAAGACAAAGGAAAAATTGTGTGTGCGTGGTAGATGTACACATCATCCATCATGATGCGCACGTGCATGTGTTCATGAGCACAAAATAGCCAATGCTCAAATAAATGAGTTGCATGATATAGGAACATGTCATCCATCATGAGAGGTTTGTTATTATGCATGTCATAATGGAGACGCAAAGGATGTAATGTATCATGGGAAATACCTATAGCATTGTTATTCATGGAATGCATATGGTGTACACTAGCATGGGAATCATGCAAAGTATGGAATGCATCAAGATCTCCTAATATGTGCGAGGAAACTATGGGGGTCTCCTCATGAGCATTAGTGGAAACTTCACATGGAGAATATTGACAACATCCAAAACAATGCATATTTGGAACAATGTGATGATGGCATGACATAGTAGATGAATTGCGCAAATCATGTAAAGAAAGCATGGCAATAGCATCACATGAAAAACAAAAGCCAATGACCATCAACTTGTCATCTATGCCATAAGTGCAAATGGGACTTATTTTAACGGGGCATGCATAGCTACTATGTTGAGATTGAAATGAGGCTATATGGGAGATCTCACTCATAGCATATGACAAGTTCAATGGATTGTCAAACATGACGTGACCAATAGAATTTTCACAAGATATCCTATGAAGCATAGCATCACAACTAGGCAACTCAACATGCTCATCATCATATTCATCATAAATAGGTAAGTCAAGGCATGAAGAAGTTTCACTAGCATGAGGCATGGTAATAGGTGGGTCAACATCATGGGAGCAATCATTGTCAAGAGTGTCCACTAGTGGGACAAGAGAAGCACCATCACCTATGTTACCATTGGAAGGTCGCTCATGTGTTGTAGGTGAGGTGTTGAAGATCCACTCGTTGTCATCTTCATCTTGATGGAACCATGTGGGGGGTGCATCATCGTCCACCATGGCCATCGTCGTCTCCAATGGAGGGATGGACTCGTCGAGGATAGGCATGTCGTCATGTAGGAGACATAGCACCAAAGAAGAAAACACACTCGGAGTAGAGGTTAAGTCGTTAGAAATCATAGGGGCCTCACATGTCGTGTAAACTACCTCACTCACTAAGTGTAGTGGCTCACTCACTCCCTCAAGGATGCTCTCACTCGTATGGTTGGTGGAGTCACTCAAATGGCTCGCAGCCTCACATAGGATGTGTTGCATGCTCTCATGTGTGGGGCTAGTGGTGGTCACACTCATCCTCTCATAGGAAATGCACTCAATGTCATATATGGTGGAGTCACTCATCTCACGCATGGGTTGGTGGCTCTCCTCACATGGCAATTGGGCCATCTCATGATATGTGGGTGTCGGAGAGATGTTGGTGCAAATGTCTCCATGCTCAACTACTATCGTCGCCTTGGTTGAAGGGATAGTCCCATGCTCAACCTTCTTGTCACCGTCTTGTGGTTGGAGGCCCATATGATGTGGCACCTCGTAGCTCGTCTCCATGACCGAAGGGAATGTCCCATGCTCGGCCATCTTCCTTAAGGGGCTTCCAAAGATGGAAGTGTCGCCCTCGCTCGTACGTGGTCGCCTTGTTGTTGAAGGTGTCGATGTAGGCGAACTCACGGGAAGTAGGCGAAGATGCCGTACGTCCAAAGGCGAAGATGCCTTGAGAACACTTGGCGAAGATGCCGAAGTGGTTGTTGTAGTCGTAGCACCATCTTGGTGGTGGTCGTCTCGCGGTCTTCTTGTGTGCTCTTGAAGCTTGGACTTGGCGTGAAGTAGGGCTTGTTGGGACTTGTGCACTTGCGCTTGTGGAGCATCTTCATGATGATGATGTCGTAGTCGTGCTTGAGCTCGTAGGAGATGTTGTTCGTCGTCGTCGTGCACATGATGCTTGGAGGTGACTTGCCCTTCATGACGATGTTGAGCACAGACGTGATGGTGGTCGCCATGTAGATGTGGACGACTTGCGCTTGCATCACTTGGGCGCTCCGAAGACTTGTGGCTTGAACGTCGCCGCCTTGAAGATGACGAAGGGGAAGAAGACTTGATCATGGCCCGAATCTCTTCCATCCTCGCATCTTGCTCCTCCTTTTGTGCGGCAAGCTTGTTGTCGATGTAGTCCCTTTTCCTTGCTTCGGAGAGATGAATGTCGATGGAGAGGTTCTCGATGCGCTTTTGCAAGGTGGATTGTGCTCCTTGCATTTCGTGTTGTAGTCCAAAGATGGACCTTTTGGTGATGTAGTTGTTCACGCTGTCGTTGTTGTCGAAGACCGGAGAGGAAATGCCTTGCCTATCCATCACAAGACTCGATCAAATATGAGTGGGAGAAATAGAAGAACTTATACCAAATGTACCTTGACCGATGTTGAAAATGGATCAATTATCTCTCAATGTGTAACAAGGAAATACCACAATTGGTACCAATTCTTGTCGGTTTCTCACACCTACACAAATAAGGCTTATGGTGGAGCTTGGTGAGGATAGTGGCACAAAAATTGATGCAAAAATGTTAGCAAGAGTCAATAATGTTGGAAAAGATTCACAAATTCGCAAGTGAAACAAGTAGACCAATAGCAAAGAATGGCACACAGAAACACACACACGGATAGAAAAATGCGGTCGTGCAACCAAGGAATGAGCTCAAAATGTGGAATCCACCAAAACGCTCGTGTTGCACAACTCAAGAGAGACGCTAGAACGACTGCTCAATAGGCGGATACGACACTTGTGCACAACCTATAAGATGCAAAATGGATAAACTTATATCCCAAGAATGCTATATATGTATGGTTCCCGGCGTTTGATCCAAGATGATCGGATATGACAATCTTATATGCAATGGGGTATGATGCTATGGCACTTGCTTACAAGCTCTTTGCTCTCTCTTTTCTTTTGCTTAAAAGCTTATTCTTCTTCTTCTTCTTTTTCTCTATGGCCACTTTTGCACAATGCACAAACCAAGATAGCTATTGTGTATATGCGGGAACGATATTGTGACACAATGGATGATATGATACCAATATGATATGGTATGTATGAAATGGAAGGTGTAGATCACTAATGTGCACAAGTAACGTGGCCCGGCAATACTCAAATGGCTAGTCTCGATAAGCAAGTAACGCAAAATGGGCTAGGGGTTATCAATGCAATTGCAAGGGGAATATACAATGGCGTCGTCGAGGTTACCGTCCTTTGCGATGATGAGTGGCGGTGTTCTTGATGTAGATACCAAGATGATGGAGACTCGTCCCTAAGTAGCCGAAACACCTTAGGAAACGGAAAAACCGCGAACTCAAAATCTCAAGGACAAAAGTCAAATGGTGGTAGCGGGAAGCTGTGGTGTTGCACTAGGCAATGCGGAAGTGGAATGATGGGTTATGTGAGTTAATGTTGAAGTTGCCGTCCCTAAGTAGCCGAAACACCTTAGGAGACACAACACACAACTCAAACAAGCTCAAACAAAATTGGGTTAAGTTGCAGAAGGCTATGGTGGTGGCTATGCGGATGATGTGGTGGAAGTCCTAGGCAAAGATGCCAAAGTTTCAAAATTTTGATGGAGTCAAATGGTGTTGGAACCTAACTAGATGGATGGTGGATGTCAATAGCTACTCAACGAGCTAAAGAACGCGACAATCGGACTCCGGATGTGGAAGTTATGGGCAAAATTGTGAACTGCTCGTGGCTGGCCTGGGGGAGGTCGTGCGCACGGGGTCTAGGGCCCGTGGGCACGGGGTCCCGTGCGCACGGTACACACACCGAGGGCACAGGGTCACCTGGGACATGCGGGTTTGGCGGATTTCGTCCCGATCTAGGCTCCAAATGGATGGGTCTCGTGGCTGGGGTTGAGGTGGGGTAAGGGGGGTGGTATGGGAGGGTGGAAGGTCGAAGGGACAGCGGTAGGAACGCGCTGGAAAGGCCGTGCGCACGGATCCGACTGGCCCGTGTGCACGGGGTCCCGATGGCCCGTGTGCACGGGGTCCTCTGAGAGCGGACGGACTGCTCCGGATCCATGGCAAAAACGCGAATTTGAGGCCAAAATCGAAGGATGGAAGGTAGGGCAAGGTGGTAGAGGTGTGGATCTACTTGCTAAACACCGAATCCATGGATCAAGTCCAACAAAATCAACACTAAACCAACAAATCACAAAAAAATTTGGGGCTATTTTTTGTGGGGGATTTTCGAATTTAGGACAAAAACAACAAAATCAAGCTAGAAAACACGGGGTAGGGGCTCCAAAAACGTGATCAACGTGGCTCATGATACCATATGATGTAGGGTGGAACCCTATGGGGATAATCTTTCACGTTTGGAGTGGATCCCTACGATGAACATGAAGAACGAGCGGAAGATCATGAGGGAAATCACAGGGAAAACACAAGAGAATCACTAAAACCAACGAGATTCGATTACACATGCGCTAGAACGATGAACACAAAGAGAGATACACGATCCACGATCAACAAAGGACGATACAAGAGGTAACCGGGTTCTTCTCCGTGAGGAGGTCTTGATAGGGGCCACCCATGAGGGGGTCTTGAGCTAGATCACTCCAAGAGGAGGTCTCGATCTCCTAGTGGAGTGGATCCATGGAGCAAAGCTCTCATATGTCTAACATATCCTTTGCTAACCCTAACAAATGGTCTAGGTACGGAATATATAGGCATGGGGCGAAGTGGAGGAAGAGGAGGCCCAACAGCAATCACAACCGTCCATCTCAGAGGGCCCGTGCGCCGGGGTAAGTTGGGCCCGTCGGGGTCCCGTGGGCACGGTAAAGGCCCGTGCGCACAGGGTGCTCCAGCGCACACTCTCTGAGTAGCCCGCGCGCACGGGGTCTTCGAGGCCCGTGGGCACGGGGTCGCCTGGGAGGTGCAGAGTTGTTGTCGTTGACCTCCTTCTTCCTTCTTGTGGCCTTGGGGTCCTTCTCCTTGGCCTCCGGGAAGCTCCTTAGCTGCTTGGCGGCGGTCGTCCTCGAACCTGAAGATGCACAATGTTCCGTGATGAGGTAGCGACCAAGTCCTATGGATATTCATGTAAATCTTGAAGAGGAGCGGGTTCACCTTAAGTCCGGTAGGTCCACTTGGGGCTTGATGTGCTATGAAGGTGTACATGGAGATGAATGTGGGATGCTCCGCATCACAGGAGCTCATTGACGATGAAGGATGTGAAGCTTCACCACCATTCACAACCAGTATGGTCCAGTTCGTCATGAGGATCAGGAGCTTCAACTTTTACAGTTGATCTTTCATATGCTTTTTAGTACATCTACTTCCTCATCGTAAGTCCAATTTCCCTTTTATGTTTCCAGCTTCCTGTAGAACAAAAGTGTGCTTGTAGTTAAGCATGAGAGATGAGCATCTGTACTGTCTCCTACAGTGGCCAAATCCCGGTGCACCCAGCCGCCGGTCGTGATCCCATCTCCTCCAGCTCCACTTCGAGGCGTCGTCAGTCCACAGGAGTAGGGGCGGTGTTGTCATCAAATAAAAAGAACAGAAGGTATTGTGCTTAGAAACATAAAATTCTGTACACATTTGGGAAACAGAAGTTGTAGCTTCTTTCAAAGTTCAAAACGAATAATATATTCAGTTCAACTTTTTCTAGCAAACCATGTGCGAGACACCATAGAATGAAAATGTTGTTGCGTTCCCGGTCTCCAATTAGTTCAACTACAAATAAATTACATCCATTTGACTACATATATTACACTAGTTCAACTGAGTGTGTCACACCAATTGACCTAAGTTTTACATATGTATCACTTAAGAAAAAACTTTAGATTTTGATGATGCAAGCTTAGTTCTTTTTTCTATTTCCTATAAGTTCCACTGATCAATTGCTATAAGTTGGCGGGTTGTTTACTCAGGCAGTTAAAAAAAGTGAATTATGTTCATGGCCAGTGAGATGCTCATCATTTTCCACATCCATCTCTACTGAATTATGTTCATCTCTTTTAGTTCATCTTTGAAATTTTGGTCCATTTTCTTTTTGCAGGATGCATAAAAAATCAAAGGTAGCAACTCAAAAATGCTCTCTACGTGGTTGTCAAAATGGCTATGAGAACCCTAAAAAATTCCACTATTTTTAATTGGTATAACAGGGCAAAAATGAATTACCTTTTTGAGAGCTACGTGTCATAATGCTTGGAATTCTTATATGCTTGCATCAGTTCAGACTTGAGGATACAATAAGTAAAGAGAAAATTCATACAGAAGTTCAAAGTTAAGCAACAGAGGTTGAATTCATTCTTTTCCTGAGAAAAAGAATGGTATACATATGTATATATTTTTCCTTTTGAAACCCAGTGAGTTCACACATCAAAACCGAGTAAGTTCAGAGAATGAAAAACCCCGGAGCTGCAAAATATTTGGATGTGGGTGTGTTATACCATCAGTTCATAGAGAAACACAAAAGTAGATCAGTGTGTGTTAGAGAAAAGTACTTACGATGGATGTGGGTGTTATTTTGACTTTGCACTGTGTTTGAGAAAAGTACTTACTAACTCATGTTCTTTTGTTTCTACAGGTCCCTTGGATGTAGCAGTTAGCAAAAACTGAATTTGAGAAATTTTGGAAAAAAAAGGATGCAACAGGGAATAGCCGGAAGCAGTAGTTTTCAGTTCAACAGAATTTTCCTCAAGCAGAATTGCCATGCAACAGTTCAGCAAAAAATGGTGGTTCGAAAAGTTATGAAAATCTCAGTTTGAATGTTTGGACTAGCACAAAGTTAAACTAAAATGCCTTTTTTAGTTTTTATGGTGGCTGGCAGATAGCTACACATTCAAAATGTTGGGTTGTACTACATTTGTGAGTAAATAAGGATTACTTTGGACAATGAGCCTATTTCGAAAAGAAATTCTGGAGGTGTGCAGCAGAGGGCAGCAGAGCTGGCCAAAGACACTTTTTTTAAGTCTCGTCCTACTACTGCTGATGTTGGTGTCTAGAGAGCCTCAAGCATGCTTACAAGTTGGTCTTCCTAGTTTATTTATTGATGAAACAATAGAAAAACACCCTGCTGGTGCCTAAGAATTGAGCAAATGATGCACTGGTTTGTGCCTGGGGATAAAGTAGATGTAGCAGTCCAACATGTATTCTATCATCAGTTCGTAGAAAAAGAACAGGGATTTGCATTATAGTTAGAGACTAATGGTGTCCTCATCCTACTGTGTCACATTATTTAAATTCATTCAGTTCAATTAGATAGGCCATTCAAGTTCGGAGCCAATGATAATCATTAGTTCGGATGACAAACTATATTTGAAACTAATACACAAAAAGGTTTATTTCTATAAGTCCATGTTCTAAACCCGTGACAGTACAAAAAATCTGGTCATATAATCCATTTTCAGTTTACGAGTTCAAAAAAAATGATGTCTTTTTTGGCATATTCAAAACTGCTCCTAAACTGCAATGAATTTAGAGAAATGTTCAACATGAAAAATGTTTCTTCTATTCACCATCTTTCCAACGGTAAAAGTTCAAGTCGCAAAACAAGACAAGTCCAAAACATCATTGCAAAAAAAGTAGTTAAAAAAGAAACAAACAAAAAAAATCTTTTGAAAAAACATCATTCAGTTCAACGATATAAACCATGCATGTTTGGGGACTATGATACCATAAATATTATAAAATTACGAGAACCATATAAAAAACAAAATAAACTCTAGTTTGTGAAAACATGCTCAGTACAAACCCATACAAACATCAGCTCAAGTACTCTTTTGTCGGAACCATTCAAAATCACTCTGTGAAAAATACCTCAGTACAAGTACTCCGTTTTTTCTGAAGAGAAACAGCACGACGGGTCTCACCATATTCAAAATTACTCCTCAATGGTTGCGAATTTGAGAAAACGTTCAACTTGACCAAGTTTCACATTTTCGATATCTTTCCAACGGTATATTATTTGCCTCATTTCAATAAAAAATTTAAAAAAATCAGATTTAAAATCAAATTTGACCGTATTTGAGTTCGTTTTTAAACCGTAAGGAATTAGAAAAAAAATTCAATACGAAAAAGTTGCGCATTTTCCATAGCTTTCCAACGCCGTATCATTTGCGTCAATCCGACAAAATGTTTGCAAAAAACACGAAAATACGTTTCGCCCAGAAATTCACCGTTCTTCAAATTACTTTTAAATTATATATAATTTGAAAAAACAATAGATAAATGGAAGATGCGGATTTTTACCAGCTTTCCAACGCCATCTTATTTGCTCAATTCCGTCAAACCATTTGGAAGTTGAGTCCAAAATACGATTCGCGTTTTCGGTTTTGAAAAAGACAGTTTTTTCAAAACTGCTCTTAAACCTTGATGGTTTTACAAAATATTCCTATATATTTGTAATGTAGATGTCAAGAGCTTTCCAACGATATATTACACGCCCTGTTCCGATGAAAAGACGATTAGTTCGACGAGATGAAAATCATCAGTACAACCGCGTGAAACCATCAATTCAAGTAGGGTAACAGAATAATATTTTGTTCCGCGAAACAGAATAGCCCATATGTATATATATATATTATCATATTATATGCATGGTTTTATTCTTTAATTTTCAAATGCTTATAAATCATCCGCAAAAGTAGTGTAGCTTGTAACTCAATAGGTGTTGAAGTGTAAGGAAAATAATATAGGTTTTGATATGCGGAGAGGTCATGCAATGCTTCTCTATTTCCATTTCAGGTCGGATTTACCTCCAATACATTGCATGGATTCTTGTTGTAACTTTTAATTACTTGCAAGTTTTGTTCTCTATTAAATAAGTTATTTGTCTTCTGGATTGTACGAATGATTTTCGCCAATACGCTGCACACATCTTCACCATTGATAGTTATATATGTTTGATTTCATGAAGCATAAGATGAATCATTTATATATACATTTGATTTCCTGAAGCATAAGAATAACCATGTATGGTTTTCTTTCCATGTGGAAATTATTATGATATCATTTATCAGAGGTGCACACATGCATGATTTTCTTCTACAGAAATTCAGATTTAGAACTTAGATTCGGCAATTATTTGATATGTCATGTAGTGTGTACTATGCCACTCACAAAATGCGTAGGCTCCATCGAGCGGCTTTGGCAGAGTTAATCCGTACGTGGATGTTTAGTTGAATCCTGAAGTATAACTTTTACGGTTTCCTGCATATTATTGTTCAGGTTACTGCAATTAGTCCACTGATTGAAGGCTCGATGTTGCTTCTTGATCAACCCTATTAGTTTTAGATGTTGTTTAAGTTATAGGGAGAGCTATTATGTCAATTTATTTTTTGACATTTTCATTTGAAAGTAGCCAAAGCTACAACTGGACATGTAGATTGTATACATAACTTTTATGAAACAACTTTTGTCAGACTATTGTATCCTTTTTCAATATTTTGTGATTCAATTATGTTTACCTTTTGTCTCCTTGCATTTATAAAAAAAACCTATCATTTATTGCCAAAATAGACGGGTGCACCAACGCGCGCCAATCATAATCTAGTAATCTACATAAGGGAGAAAGTTATCAGCTCTTTTGCAACATTTATCCTCTTTCTTAAACTACACTATTGTGTGCTGGAGGAACACAGTAAATGGACATTTATATTAGATTTCACAGTACACTAACAAAAAGGAACTTTTCCAAGATACAAAGAATTGTTTGTACGGCCAACTACATATACATAGTAAAAAAAAAGGAGACACCAAAATGTTCTTGGATTCTAATGGATTCATTAATCCGTACCTCTTAATCCTTAAATAGCATCATTTATATCACTAATTTGCATTCTTGACGACAGTTAGTTTAGATGTATTCTTCAGTTACTAACTGACAGAAACAAACATTGTTCTTTCACATCGTACAACTCCACCAAATGTACTAATCTAATTATTTACTTCAAGCAATTGGGAGCAATGAATACCAGGATTGTCAAATTATATAGAACTACAAGTGATAAATATTTTCAGTCCAACAATCATTTTTGATGGAAAAAACAATAGGAGAGCGGCTGAACCTATGGCAATAACCTGCAGTGGCGGAGTGGCATTAAGCTGACACAAGCACATGTCTTCGGTGTTCCAAGACCCGGCCTCCTCAAAATCTCCCTTGAGGCTAGTGGCGCTCCACATCGGACAACCTCTCATATACATAAGAGATTGACCTAAACCTGGTGGCGACGCGCATGAGTGGCTGCGGCAAGGACCAAGGAGCAACGTTGGCGGGGAAGAGGAAAAGTCGCACATCTGGTACCGACGGGATCCTGTAGAGCACTTGTAGGATCAAAAGTATATCTAGAGGGGGGTGATTAGGCTGCTTGACCAAATAAAAATCTAGCCTTTTCCCAGTTTTAGTTCTTGGTAGATTTTAGCAACTTAGCACAAGTCAAGCAATCAACCTACACATGCAATTCTAAGAGTATAGCAGCGGAATGTAAAACAATTGCATATGAAGGTAAAGGGAGGAGTTTGAGGTAGCAAGCGCCATGTTGACACGGAGATTTTTTATCCATGGTTCTGATAGGTGGTGCTATCGTACATCCATTTTGATGGAGACTTCAACCCACGAAGGGTAACGGTTGCGCGAGTCCACGGAGGGCTCCACCCATGAAGGGTCCATGAAGAAGCCACCTTGTCTATCCCACCATGGTCGTCGCCCACGAAGGACTTGCCTCACTCGGGTAGATCTTCACGAAGTAGGCGATCTCCTTGCCCTTACAAACTCCCTTGGTTCAACTCCACAATCTTGACGGAGGCTCCCAAGTGACACCTAACCAATCTAGGAGACATCACTCTCCAAGAGGTAATAGATGGTGTGTTGATGATGAACTCGCTCTTGTGCTTCAAATGATGGTCTCCCCAACACTCAACTCTCTCTCATAGGATTGGATTTGGTGGAAAGAATATTTGAGTGGAAAGCAACTTGGGGAAGGCTAGAGATCAAGATTTATGTGGTTGGAATGGTATATCTTGACCTCAACACAAGTGTAGGTGGTTCTCTCTCAGAAAAGTATGTTGGAAGTGTAGGAATGTTCTGATGGCTCTCTCCACGAATGAAGAGTGGGTGGAGGGGTATATATAGCCTCCACACAAATTCTAACCGTTATACACAATTTACCAAACTCGATGGGACCGAATCATGAGACTCGGTCGGACCGATTTCGTTCAACATGTGAACGTTAGGATTTTCGGTGGGACTGACACGTCAACTCGGTGGGAACGATTTCGTTAGGGTTAGGGCATCACGTAATCTCGGTGAGACCGATTACACAAACTCGGTGACATAGATTTTGGTAATAGACTAACCAGAGAGTTGGTCAGGCAAACTCGGTGGGACCGATTCACTCATCTCGGTTGGACCGAAACGTTACGAAAGGGAAACCGAGAGTTTGCATTGCAATCTCAGTGGGACCGATCGCTCATCTTGGTTTGACTGAAACGTTATGAAGGGAAACAGAGAGATTACAATCCCATCTCGGTGAGACCGAGATCCCTATCGGTTAGACCGAAAATACTAGGGATTGTGGCAGTGGCTATGTCAAGTGAACTCGGTGGCGCCGGATAGAAAGTTTCGGTAGGGACGATTTTGACTTTTGGTTTGAGAAATATGTGGATATGAGGAAGTAGTTGAGAGTTTTTGGAGCATATCACTAAGCATTTTGAGCAAGAAACTCATTAAGCAACACCTCACCCCCTCTTGACAGTATTGGCTTTCCCTATGGACTCAATGTGATCTTGAATCACTAAAATGAAAAATGTAGAGTCTTGTGCTTTGAGCTTGAGCCAATACTTTTGTCCTCAGCATTTTGAGGGTTCCACTTTCTAATCCATGCCATGCCAATCATTGAGCTTTCCCGAAATATTTATCTTGCAATAGCATTAGCTCAATGAGCTATATGTTGTTGGGAATTATCAAAACCACCCCGGGGTAGTTGCACTTTCAATCTCCCCCTTTTCGGTAATTGAGGACAACATACAGATCAAAGCTTCGACAAATGATAATAAGATTTAAAAACATCATTGCTTTGAGAAGTATGTGATAAGCAATAGCTCCCCCTAAATTTGTGCATTATTTAAAATTTTCTTTTGAATGCAAATGCACAATCGATTAGGATCATGGGTTACTCTTCCATGTCACATACATCTTGGTGGAGCGCTCAAAATGATAGAAATTAAAAGCATGCACTCATCACCAAGTAAGTGAATGATCATATAAGGATATAAGAGATAATAGCATCCAACAAGCATTAAGGGTAGCATATGATCAAACACATGATCAAACAAGTATCTCACAAGAACATAGAGTATCTCACACAAGCACACAATCAAGAAGTTCAACCAAAAACAAGGGAGATAAAAAGAAACACTCTCTCTCGAAGCCTATGATCTATACATTTTTCTCCCCCTTTGGCAACAAGTTACCAAAAAGTTCAAAAATGCATAGTGCTAAACGACTCTCAGGCTTGATCTTCGGGAGGTGGTGTAGAGAGAACTCCAAGGACGAAGGCATCAGTTGAAGTAGCTGGAGCTAGTGGAGTGGCTGCTGGAGGTGGCACTGGAGCTGTAGTTGCTGGTGCTGACGTTGTAGCTCGAGAATCTCTCACTGGCACTACAGCAGATCTCTGTCCTCTAGGCACTCGCTCAAATGCATCAGTGGTTACCTTTCCCTTCTTCTCTTCTGCTTCCTCCTGTAGCTTCTCAACTGCGGTTTGGATCTCAGTTACTTTGACATCAAGATCATAGAATTTCTGCTCAATGATCCTCTCCAAGCTCTCCTGGTTTTGAGTCAGGGTGGCCAAGCCCTTCTCAATCCTCAAGGTGGATTGGATCAGATATGCTAGCTGATCTTGCTTGCTCTTGAGGAAAACTTGAGATGCCTCTTCAACACTTGGCATCTTGGTAGCTTTCTCAGCTTTAGCTTTGGCTTTCTTCTCTTGTGCTTGAACTGATGATGGTTCATTCTCATCCATCACAACTGTGTTGTCTTCAGATTCAGGGTATATGGCCAGGTGCTCCTTATCCAATATATATTTGTATGTGCCCATCTTGGAGTTGATGAGCTCCTGAATTTGTGGGGCATACCCACAGCTTCTCTTTTGATCAGTTGTTGTCATTTTGATTGTCTCTACAATCATACTCATGACTTTGAACTTTTGAGGCACATCAAACAAATGTAGCAAATTGATAGCATGTCCTCTTATCATCTTGTGATCACCTGACTTGGGTAGCAATGTGTGCCTTAGGATCCAGTTGATAGTAGGCAGAACAGACAACAAGAAGTGGACAGATCCAAGCTTATGAGTCTCTAAATCATGATCTGGGATCTCTCTGTACATGTGTGCCATAGTGGTGTGGTCTTTCTTCTTCTCAGCATAAACATCCAAGTCATCCTCATGCTCTTCTGGGGCATTGATCAGCTGAGCCCATTCTTCAACAGAGGATTGATACCTTGTACCTTCAGACATCCAAACTATCCTTCCATCTGGATAGAAGTGGGCAGTGGAGTAAAGCTGCATGATCAGCTCATCATTCCACTTGGTGAGCTTCTGGGCAACAAATGTATCAACTCCACATGCTTTGAAGTTGTCATATACTCCTGGATAGTGATCTTCATTTTCCTTGATGTACTCCTAGTCAAACCATCTCATGTCACACACTATGGGCTTCTTGTCAAGCAGGCAGTCTCATAAAAGTCTTGTTATTCCTTAGTGTGAAACCTGTAGTCCACAACAGTTCTCCTCCTGACAGCATATGGATCAAACTGTCTCCACAATCTCAGTCCTGAATCCTTCCTAATTTTCATATTCTCTGCAATAGGATGTGCATCATTGTGGTCAGGGATCTTGGGTTTGAGCTTCCTTAGCACTTGGGCTTCATCTTCTTCTTCATCAACAGTCTCAGGCACTGGGGCCTTGTTATTTTCTGCAGCTGGAATGTTTCTAGTACTTCTCTTTGGAGCAAACTTCTGAGCTGGAGCTTCGGGAGCAGACTTGGGCTTTGATGGAGCATCCCCTAACTTTATAGCATCTCCCATAAGCTTCTGAGCTTTGGGTGCTGGTGCAGCATCCTCCTCTTCTTCATCATCATCTCTCATCATGGAGGGCTTCCCAATAACTCTGGCAATGGTCTTCTTGACCCTTTCTTTCCTCTTCTTGCCTTCACCTCCTTCTTTGGGTTCAAGAGTGAACTCCATTGTTTCTTGAGTGGAGGCTCTAGCTTTTGACATTGGAACTCTTCTTGCTGGAGCCTTTGTCTTCATTCCTAGCTTACTTGCAGCAGCTGTGCCATACTCCTTTTTCAGCACCTTTTTCCTTGAAGTGGCTTCATCCTCAACAGCCACATAATCCTCATCTTCAGAATCTGAGGTTTTCTTCTTCCTTGTCCTGGTAGCTGCCTTTGGCAAGTTACTAGGTGTGCTCCTGCTGCCCTCATCATAGCTGCTGGAGGGACTAGTGCCCTCACTCATCTGAACCTGCTCTTCATACTTGTTCTGACTGTCACTTTGATCAGACATCAGGCAAACTATCAGCAGACCCTGTGAATAGGTTGTAGATGAGGTAGAGTAGATGAGCATCACAAAGTACAGAGGTTTTGCAAAACAATTGAGTCAAAAAGCTTAGTTTTATTTCTCTACAGAAGTGATCTCGGAGCTACCGAATTGACAGACTCGGTGATACCTAAGCAACACTTGGAACCTAAACTAGTGAACTCGGTTGGGCTGAGTCACAGTTTGGTGGCACCGAGATTGCCAGGGTTACACAAAATCTTGAACTCGGTCACACCGATTTGCACGTTTCAGTCAGACCAAAAAGCGCATGGGCAATGGCCAAGGCCAAATCGGTGAGACCAATTTCTACAGTTCGGTCGGTCCGAGATGAGTTCTGCGGAGAGGTAACCCTAAATTTTTTGAACCAATCTAGACCTAAGGAAGTTTTAGCTGGATGGATCAATCTCAATCGTGGCAAGAAATATGGCATTGTCCTTGTGCTAGGAATCGGAGTGAAAAATATAGCACAAGGGGTCGAACACTTACCCTAGAGCGGCCAGTGTTCGCTACGGCGGCAACGGTGGAGCAGATTGCCATTGACAGCGGTGGGGACCAGTGGCGGGAGGTTGCTGGCGGCGAGAGGACGATCCGGAGACCCGAAGAGGCAGAGTAGGTTACGCGCGGGTGAAGGGTTTCAGAAAATTTTCCAAAATTTGACCCGTCAGTATATATAACCTGACCATGTCGGTGTGACCGAGTGGAACAACTCGGTGGCACCGAGATGCAAAACTGCAGGCAGTTACTGCAACTCGGTGTGACCAAAAGGTTCTAATTGGTTGCACCAAGATTGAAAACCTAGATTAACTAAGTGATCTCGGTAGGACCGAAAAGGATGAATCGATCAGACCGAAATGCACTAAGAGGTTTTGGAAGTTTAAGTCTATGACGAATCGGGGACTCCGAGTGCTCCTCACACAGAGTGGTTCGAATCTGACTTTATCAAACTTTGTGATGTAGCATGAATAGAGTTTGAGACGAGGAAAGCATAGATAGCTAGAGGGAGTCCTTAGGCATTCTTGTCCATCCATTTGGCAAAAGAGAAAAAGCCAAACAATCAAAGCAACAAATGGATGTCCTCGAATGTGAAAAATATGCATCCAACATGCTCACACAATAAATGGCAAATGGAATATGTGACAAAGCATGCACAAACACTCTAGAATCTATCAAGCAATTGGCGATGACTAGGTCATCTATATATGAGTATATTGACTTATGAGTCAAATGAGAACATTTGATCATAGGTCATACTCATCGTTTAAGCATAAGTGGGGTTACCACTTTTACATAAAGCATTGTTGAGCTCACACCATTAGAGTTGCTTTAGCTCAATTCTTAGAGTAAAGCTCCCCCTAGATGTGATACCCCCCCTAAGAGGGATGAACTATCCTTGGGTTTTGTCGATGATGACTTCATGTAGGTAATGAAGATGTGGATGCTCAATATTGATGTAGATCATTCGGAGCAATCCATTGGAGTGAGTTGCACTTTTAATACCTACATGGGTTAGTCCCACAAGGAACAAACAAGGATATCCATAGACATAGAGTGATGTATACACAAGATGATGTCAATGAAAGCATTAGGTTACCTTGTCCCTTGTCTTACCAACAAGATGGTTTGTGACACCATGAACTAGTGCAAGATGTGGAATTTCTTTACACTTGTCCTTGTCAAAATGATAAGAGTGAAGTATGTTGGCGGAGTCACCCTCAAGAACTCTCTAGTTCTTCTTCTTCGGGATCCACACCATCTTGATGGGAATCCTTGGATTTGTAGTCGTACTTGATGAAGTAGAACTTCATGTAGTCTTGGGAACCCAGTTGACCAAGGCCTTAGGTGCTTCTTAAAATGCATCAATCTCCTCTTGAAGCTTGTCCTTGCCTTTTTGCTTGTGGTCTTGTGGTGGAAGATCATCTTGAGCTTGTGTTCCTTGGAAAGAAGTAGGATCATACTTCTCTTGTTGAGGAACAAACTTTGTCTTGGGGTATTGATCTTCTTCCCACTCAACTCCATTGGCATTGAATTTTCGTTCAAAACCAACACCTTGATTCTTCTGGTGCCTTCCTTGCTTGCGTACAATTTCCACAAATTGCTTACTTCCGGCAAGGCTTTTGTAAACACCTTTCTCTATAATTCCCTTCAATAAGCTATTTTCTTGCTCAACTGTAACTTGGATAAGAGAATCATTAGTGTAATCAAGAGAGCTACTAGAAGCAACAACATTGGATTTAGCATGATTGTTGTTACTACTAGATGAAGAATCTTTCTTGTTCTTCTTGCTAGATTTAACTTGTGGCATGTAAGTAGACAAGAGTAAACGCTTGGCAATGTAAGAAGAACTTTTCTTGCGAAGATCATCATTAATTGCCTTTAAAAACTCATGCTCTTGCTCAAGGTTAAGCTTTTCAAAGCGTAGCTTCTCATGAGTCTTTAAAAGTTCTCGATGATCTTCCAAGGTAGTTTCATGAGCTAACTTAAGAGTGTTTAGTTCTTTAGTTAGACGCTCAATCTCGTTCTTATCATTGTCATTCATTTTATCTTGATTAGCATGATTAATAGCAAGTTCATCATAGTTTTCATAACTAGAGTTGTCAACAAGTAAATCATCATCTCCTAGCAAATCATCTTCATCACTATTGAAATCAACATACTCGGGGTGTGTTACATTTGGACCTTTAGCCATGAAACATCTTCCAATTCCTTCATTCGGTGAGTCAAATATGTCGTAGGAGTTGGTTGTCACAAGTGCTAGTCCGGCAACACCTTCATCTTGAGTATATTCGGAGTCGGGGTGATAACTTCTTTCGGAGTGATCATCGGAGTCGGAACCGGATACCCATTCACCAACATGAGCTTGATGTCTTCCTTTTGTGTAGATCCTTGATGACTTATCCTTCCTTTCCGAATCCTTGCTTCTCCGAGAGGGTCTTCATTCATAACGATCATCCCTACTCCTTCTTACTCTTGGTGGTGATTCTTCTCTTATACTCCTTCTTTTGGGAGAATCTTCTCTTCTTTGGTAGGGAGTCGTACACTCATTGGAGTAGTGTCCGGGTCTTCCACAATTGTAGCAATTTCTTTCGCGACTTGAAGATCTCTTGTCATTGTAGGATCTTGACTTGGAGCTTCTTTCCTTGCTCCTTCTCTTGTAGAATTTGTTGAAGTTCTTCACCATTAACTCAATTCTTCATTGAAGGTTTGCTTCTCACTTGATGATGTGGGAGCTTCACATTAGGCTTTGTAAGCACCACTTGACTTGCTGTGAAGCTCTTCCTTATCCTTGAGTGACATCTCATGAGCAACAATTCTTCCAATTACTTCCTTTGGCTTAAGATCTTTGTAATTGGGCATCATTTGGATCAATGTGCATACGGTATCATATTTTCCATCCAAGGCTCTTGGGATCTTCTTGATGATGAATCTATCGGTCATCTCTTCACTTCCTAAGCCGGCAATCTCATTTGTGATGAGAGCAAGCCTAGAGTACATTTCGGCGACGCCTTCACCATCCTTCATTTTGAACTTTTCAAGTTGACTTTGAAGCACATCCAATTTGGATCCCTTGACGGAGTCGGTTCCTTCGTGCATATCAATCAAAGTATCCCAAATTTCCTTTGCATTCTCAAGACGGCTGATTTTGTTGAATTCTTCGGGGCACAATCCGTTGAAGAGAATATCACAAGCTTGAGCATTGTATTGCAGCATCTTCAACTCTTCCACGGTAGCTTCACGGTTTGGTTCTCTCCCATCAAAGAATTCACCGTGCAAGCCAATACACACAATAGCCCAAATGGCCGGGTTATGTCCAAGAATATGCATTTTCATCCTATGCTTCCAACTAGCAAAATTTGTACCATCAAAGTAAGGACCTCTACGGTGGTAATTTCCCTCGCTAGACGCCATACTCTCCTAGGTTGTGAAACCAAGGCTATGACCACCAAAAGCTCTAGAAATCAAAGCAAATGGAGACCAAAGCTCTGATACCACTTGCAGGATCGAAAGTATGTCTAGAGGGGGGTGATTAGACTACTTGACCAAATAAAAGTCTAGCCTTTTCCCAATTTTAGTTCTTGGCAGATTTTAGCAACTTAGCACAAGTCGAGCAATCAACCTACACATGCAATTCTAAGAGTATAGCAGCGGAATGTAAAACAATTGCATATGAAGGTAAAGGGAGGAGTTTGAGGGAGCAAACGCAATGTTGACACGGAGATTTTTTATCCGTGGTTCCGATAGGTGGTGCTATCATACATCCACGTTGATGGAGACTTCAACCCACGAAGGGTAACGGTTGCGCGAGTCCACGGAGGGCTCCACCCATGAAGGGTCCACGAAGAAGCAACCATGTCTATCCCACCATGGTCGTCGCCCACGAAGGACTTGCCTCACTCGGGTAGATCTTCACGAAGTAGGCGATCTCCTTTCCCTTACAAACTCCTTGGTTCAACTCCAAAATCTTGACGGAGGCTCCCAAGTGACACCTAACCAATCTAGGAGACACCACTCTCCAAGAGGTAATAGATGGTGTGTTGATGATGAACTCCTTGCTCTTGTGCTTAAAATGATAGTCTCCCCAACACTCAACTCTCTCTCATAGGATTGGATTTGGTGGAAAGAATATTTGAGTGGAAAGCAACTTGGGGAAGGCTAGAGATCAAGATTTATGTGGTTGGAATGGAATATCTTGACCTCAACACAAGTGTAGGTGGTTCTCTCTCAGCAAATGTATGTTGGAAGTGTAGGCATGTTCTGATGGATCTCTCCACGAATGAAGAGTGGGTGGAGGGGTATATATAGCCTCCACACAAAATCTAACTGTTACACACAATTTGCCAAACTCGGTGGGACCGAATCATGAGACTCGGTCGGACCGATTTAGTTCAAAATGTGAAAGTTAGGATTTTCGGTGGGACCGACACGTCAACTCGGTGGGACCAATTTCGTTAGGGTTAGGGTATAACGTAATATCGGTGAGACCGATTACACAAACTCGGTGAGACCGATTTTGGTAATAGACTAACCAGAGAGTTGCTCAGGCAAACTCGGTGGGACCGATTCGCTCATCTCGGTTGGACCCTAACGTTACGAAAGGGAAACCGAGAGTTTGCATTGCAATCTCGGTGGGACTGATCGCTCATCTCGGTTTGACCTAAACGTTACGAAGGGAGACAGAGAGATTACAATCCCATCTCGGTGAGACCGAGATCCCTATCGGTGAGACCGAAAAGACTAGGGTTTGTGGCAGTGGCTATGTCAAGTGAACTCGGTGCCGCCGGATAGAAAGTCTCGGTAGGGCCGAGTTTGACTTTTGGTTTGAGACGTATGTGGATATGAGAAAGTAGTTGAGGGTTTTTAGAGCATATCACTAAGCATTTTGAGCAAGAAACACATTAAGAAACACCTCACCCCCTCTTGATAGTATTGGCTTTTCCTATGGACTCAATGTGATCTTGGATCACTAAAATGAAAAATGTAGAGTCTTGTGCTTTGAGCTTGAGCCAATACTTTTGTGCTTAGCATTTTGAGGGGTGCACTTTCTAATCCATGCCATGCCAATCATTGAGCTTTCCTGAAATATTTATCTTGAAATAGAATTAGCTCAATGAGCTATATGTTGTTGGGAATTACCAAAACCACCTAGGGATAGTTGCACTTTCAGCACTGCATCCTCGCACGTGTCGCCTCGGCCAATCCCCTCCTGCGCCGGATCACTGGCAAGCCTCACCTCGGATTGATCCCCACCTGCACTGGAATACCTCGCGGGGCTCGATAGGTTGGATGGATGAAGAACGCATCAAGTGTTTTGTTGAGGGAGGAGATGTCGTCGTGGGCGGCAGTGTGGAGAGGAGGGGCATCGTGAGCAGCGAAGGGAGGTACTCATTCGCTGTGTTCTATTTTCTTCAAGGCTGAAGTGGGCTTCATAGCCTTTGGCTGAGTAGGAAAACTGGCCCGATTAACCTCAGGGCTCCAAAATAGCTACGGGGAGTAGTTGTCCTTATGACGTTCAGCCCAGTTTGCGGCTAACGTAGCGCTAACTTTAGATCGGAGGGCCAGAAATGTTTAACAAACAAAATCAAATGGCCAGAAATTCCTAATTCATGAGAGAGCAGGGAATAGGCTCAGTTTTATTATTCTTAATGACTCTTGTTCATCTTTTGATGCTTTGTGCTCCGAGCTCAGAATGGTTCTGCTAGAACTTCAAGATAACCGAGTGCTATCTGCAAGCTTGGTCTAACCATCCCCATCTTACACCTCGCGCCCCGTTTGTGCTCATGTGGACATGACCCACTCTAGAATGCTACGTGTTATAAATGGTTGCAACACTGGGAAGAGCACATTTTAACTTGATATTTACTATGAGAGATCACCCTAATAATTGACTACTGCGCAATCAAAGGGCGCAAACAACAAAGGGATAAACATCTCAGGCAATTCATAATAGCATGATATGGTATAGCACTGGGCGCCGGGAGATCTCCGTGATTTTCTTCAATCTCCAGTTGAAGCGACGTGATGGCAAATATTTCGTTGTCGTGGCAACCGTTTCAAAAACGTTGTCTTGGTAGTAATCTCAGAAAATGTTGTCATGGCGACCATTTCAGAAAATGTTGTCGTGGCACCAAAATTTGAAATTCCACCATGCCACGAAATTATAGCTCCTCGTCCCACACCTTGGTACACCTTCTCCTTATCGAGGTCCGCCGTGTACATCTTGCCACCATCACCTATAACCTATCCCTAAGATATTTACGTTAAGGTGGCAATCTCGTGGCTCCAGCCATCATGTCGTGATGCGTAGGCCACTTAACATTACAACGTATAACCATCTCATACATGAACTCATTATCATGACGAAGGCTATACCACATCATATGCAAACCCTGCAAAACCAAGTTAGATGTCCTCTAATCGGTTTGGCAAATCTTAATTACGTGGCTTCTAGGGTTTACGGATAAACCTAGCTACCTATGTGCACACCATAAAGTGATAATCCTTGTTGCTAGATTAACTTTCGAGGTGTGTGAAAGAAGAGACTTAATTAAAAATCTCGTTCCCCCACACTAAACTTCGTCTAATATGCGTGACCCCCTATAACATCATCCATATTCATTGCCCTCTTGTGTACGCGACGGTTCACCATTCTTGACTATTGTAAATCCCAAGGAACTGTTAGCAGATCGTCGACAGCCATTGCCGAGTGGTTGTCAGAACCTTGTAGAAAGCGACACCATGTCGTCAATGAACTGAACCGAAGCAACACTTGAGGGAAGTATAGCAAGAACATCACTCTCGCATCCACATGTGATCTAGATCGCAACCTGCATCTACTCATAGAACCGCTCTGATGCCACTGTTGGGAAAAGTAGTTTGAAAGGATCGAGAAGAGGTGTCTAGAAGGGGGTGAATAGACTCTAAGCAAGAAAAGTTGCATTTTTTAAATTCCTTGAGTTGAGGTGGAGTTTCAGCACATGTTTAAACATTCACAATACATATCAAGAAAGCATGACAAGAGTATATGAGCAGCGGAAAGTAGAGCATGCAAATTGCAAGAATGTAAAGAGATGGGATTGGAGTGTGCAAACGCAATGTAGACTCGGAGATTTTTTATCCGTGGTTCCGATAGGTGGTGCTATCGTACATCCACGTTGATGGAGAGTTCAACCCACGAAGGGTAACAGTTGCGCGAGTCCACGGAGGGCTCCACCCACGAAGGGTCCACGAAGAAGCAACCTTGTCTATCCCACCATGGTCTTCACCCACGAAGGACTTGTCTCACTAGGGTAGATCTCACGAAGTAGGCGATCTCCTTGCCCGTACAAACTCCTTAGTTCAACTCCACAATCTTGAAGGAGGCTCCCAAGTGACACCTAACCAATCTAGGAGACACCACTCTCCAAAAGGTAATAGATGGTGTGTTGATGATCAACTCCTTGCTCTTGTGCTTCAAAATGATAGTCTCCCCAACACTCAACTCTCTCTCATAGGATAGGATTTGGTGGAAAGCTGATTTGAGTGGAAAGCAAGTTGGAGAAGGCTAGAGATCAAGACTCATGTGGTTGGAATGGAATATCTTGACCTCAACACATGAGTAGGTGGTTCTATCTCAGAAAATGTATGCTAGAAGTGTAGGCATGTTCTGATGGCTCTCCTAACGAATGAAGAGTGGGTGGAGGGGTATATATAGCCTCCACATAAAATCTAACCGTTACACACAAATCACCAAACTCGGTGGGACTGAATCTGAAAACTCGGTCAGACCGATTCAGTTCATAATGTGACTATTAGGCATTTCGGTGGGACCGACATGATCAACTCGGTGGGACCGATGTGCTAGGGTTAGGGTAAAACCTCATCTCGGTTTGACCGATTACACAAAATCGGTGGGACCGAGTTTGGTAAAGAGCTAACCAGAGAGTTGGTCAAGCAAACTCGGTGAGACCGATTACAAATCTCGGTGGGACCAAAATAAATGCAATATTCACCAGAGAGTTTGCAAGCCCATCTTGGTGAGACCGGGATCCCATTTTTTAGACCGAATTGATTAGGGTTTGTGGCAGTGGCTATGTCAAATGAACTCGGTGGCGCCGGAAAGAATATTTCGGTGGGGCCGAGTTTGACTTTTGGTTTGGGACATATGTGGATGTGAGAAAGTGGTTGAGGATTTTGGAGCATATCACTAAGCATTTTGAGCAAGAAACCCATTAAGAAACACCTCATCCCCTTTAAATAGTATTGGCTTTTCCTATGGACTCAATGTGATCTTGGATCACTAAAAGTAAAATGTAGAGTCTTGACCTTTTGAGCTTGAGCCAATCCTTTGTCTTTAGCGCCTTGAAGGGGTTCCACATCCTCTTGTCCACGCCACTCCATCTTTTGAACTTGTCTGAAATACACTGGATGAAGACATTAGTCCAACAAGAGATATGTTGACATTAATTACCAAAACCACCCAGGGAGCACTTGTGCTTTCAATCTCCCCCTTTTTGGTAATTGATGACAACATACATCAAGCTTTAGGTAAAGATAAAGAGAATTGCAAGTAAAGCTTTGGAGAGACATGTAACATGCATAGGCTCCCCCTACATGTATGCACTCATGTCAATATGCAAAGTAAGAGCATGTGAATGCATAAGCATGACAGAGCAAGCAATGAGTTACATGTAACATGGCTATATGCATCAGAGCAAATGATGTGAATATATGAAGTGTAACTTCATGCTCATGTTTCCTTCTTGAAAACAATATGTACAACAGCAAGAGATCTTCATGCACATGAGTGTGATGCATATACTTACCTTGTGGTCTTGAGCTGGCTTGGGAAGAGATGAACCTGAGTAGAAAAGGTTAGATAACACAGATATATCTGCTAGACAGAGCAAACAAAAAGAGCCACAAGAGTACCATGACTGGGATGACATGTAGAGAGTGAGTACTAGGTACTCTATTTGATATAGGCATGTACCCAAAGATAAAAAGATATGCAATGAATTCAAGGATGTCCTTCCCTAGCAGGCTTTCTCCCCCTGAATCTTATATTGGATAATGGGAGAACATAGGGAAACAAGATCAGAGCAAAACAGATCAGATCACAGATGCAAACATGTCTTTCCCCTCTTAAAGACATGTGACTTCTCTCCTCTTGAACACCAAGCATTTGGGGCCTTCGATGTGATTAGTTCTCTCTCTTTTTCTCTCTCCCCCCTTTTGAAGAGAATAAGCTTTGATGTGGTATCTCTCTCCCCCTTTGACATCAATTCCAAGAAGGGATCTCCTGGAGTGTGAGTCAAAATATGTTTGGTCCTTGAGTCACAGAGCAAAGCTGCATATGAAATGTGATGCTGGTAGAGGACAAGAATCATTGAGTGGAGCTGGAACAAAAGTGCAGGAACAAGTGGCAAATTTTCTTTTCTGCAGTGCAATCGGTGACACCGAGTTGTTTTCTTCGGTTGGACCGAAAGTAACAGACCAGTAGGACCGAGTTCAACACAGAAAAAGAGCAATAGTCACCTCAGCTCACTAGGCAAATAAGATCTCACAAAGATTTGCAAGGAATTTACTAAAGGATTTGCAATGAATTTGATGCAAGAAATGCAGAACAAAAATAGAGAAAGGAAAATCTAGATGAAGTTTTTTTTTGTTTAAAAGGAAGGGGAAATGAAAGGAACAAATGCAAGAACTCATAAACACTAGAGAACTTCATCTAGAATTTGGCGGTGACAAAGTCACCTATGTTAGAGTATATTGACTGAGGAGTCAATTGAGAACACTTGATCATAAGTCATACTCATCGTTTAAGCTCAAAATGGGGTTACCATTTTTCATTTAAGCATCTTGATGTATTCGCATCTTGTTGAGCTGCTTTGACCCATGGCTTGGGTAAAGTTTCTCTAAGATGGAATAGCATACCTTGGGTGGTGGTGTTGATCCTGATCATGTAGTTGAATTTGTGTGGGTTGCTCAAGGTTGATTTAGCTCATCAAGAATTGAGAGCACCACTTGGATTTGAGTTCATCTACCTACATGGGTTAGTCTTGCAAGGAAGAGCACTTGTGTATCCAACATGAAAATCATGAAATTTGATATATAGTATTTGTCCAAAGGATATGTTGAAGGGTTTCATGCTTCCTTGTCTTCAACCACCACGGTGTAGGGACTTGGTGATGTAGAGATTGCTCAAGATGTGAGTGAGTTGCAATCCCATGAATTTAGATTGATCCAAGTACCTACAAGGGTTAGATAGCATGCAAGGGTACAAATGTATCCAAGACATATGATAATAATCATAAGAGAAAAAGTCAAGGATTAGTCATAGGCTCATGCCATGCATGTATCCAAGTGGAGTTCCTACTCCAAGTTTGAAGCATCAATGATGTTCAATTCACCTCTCAAACGACAAAAGACTTTCTCATCAAGTGGTTTGGTGAATATATCCGCCAATTTCTTATCGGTACGAACATGCTTAAGATCAATGTCCCCTTTAGCAACATGATCTCGAATGAAATGATGATGAACTTCAATATGCTTAGTTCGAGAATGTTGCACAGGATTGTGAGCAATCTTAATAGCACTCTCATTGTCACAGAGCAATGGAACATGTTTCACATTGATCCCATAATCTTTAAGAGTTTGGGTCATCCAAAGTAAATGAGCACAACATGAACCGGCGGCAATGTATTCCGCTTTGGCGGTGGATAAGGATACCGAGTTTTGTTTCTTGGAGGACCAAGACACAAGAGATCTACCAAGAAATTGACAAGTACCCTAAGTGGACTTTCTATCAACCTTGTCTCCGGCATAGTCCGAATTTGAATAGCCAACAAGATCAAAAGAAGACCTCTTAGGATACCAAATGCCAAAATTTGGTGTATGTATTAAGTATTTCACTATCCTTCTCACAGCCTTAAAATGACATTCTTTGGGGGCCGCTTGATATGGTGCACACATGCACAAACTTAGCATAATGTCGGGACGGGAGGCACATAGATATAACAATGAACCAAGCATCGATCGGTAAACCTTTTGGTCAACCGATTTGCCATCCTTGGTCAAGTCAAGATGTCCACTAGTAGGCATGGGAGTTTTCATACCTTTGCTTTCTTGCATGTTGAACTTCTTGAATAGGTCCTTGGTGTACTTTGTTTGAGAAACAAAGGTGCCTTCCTTAGTTTGCTTGATTTGCAAACCAAGAAAGAACTTGAGTTCACTCATCATAGACATCTCAAACTTATTTGACATTAGCTTCCCAAACTTTTCACTAAAATGAGGGTTAGTCGAACCAAATTTGATATCATCAACATAAATTTGGCACAAAAATAATTCACCATTAACCCTTTTAGTAAAAAGAGTAGAATCTATTTTTCCAATTTCAAAGCCTTCTTCAATAAGGAACTTGGTCAAGCATTTATACCATGCTCTAGGAGCTTGTTTAAGACCATAAAGAGCTTTGTGAAGTTTGTAAACATGATCGGGTTTCTTAGGATTGACAAAGCCGGGAGGTTGTTTAACATAAACTTCCTCCTCAATTTCACCATTTAGAAAAAGCATGTTTAATGTCCATTTGGTACAAGGTGATATCATGGTGATTAGCATAGGCAAGTACGATGCGGATGGACTCAAGTCTAGCAACGGGAGCATATGTCTCACAATAGTCCATACCTTCGACTTGAGTGTAGCCTTGGGCGACGAGACGTTCTTTGTTGTGAACGACTTGACCATCTTCGTCTTGCTTGTTGCGAAACACCCATTTGGTACCGATGGTGTTGTGGTTGTTGTCGGGCTTCTCGACCAATGTCCACACATGATTTATCTCAAAGTTGTGTAGCTCTTCATGCATAGCATTTATCCAATCTGGATCTTCCAATGCTTCTTCAACCTTCATAGGTTCAATGCTATATATGAATGAATAATGTTCACAAAAATTAGCCAAACGAGTTTTAGAGCGAGTGATTCTTTCGATTTGGATATCATTGAAGATTTGTTCGATGGGATGGTCTCTTGAGAGTCTTGCTCGAACTCGTGAGAGCTTTTGTTTTGATCAAGGTGGAACATCTTCTTCATCCTCTTGTTCTTATTCTTGGCCCTCTTCATTGTTGATGTTTTCGTTATCTTGTCGTGGTGGAGAAGGAGGTTGATGAGGTTCATCTTGGTGTACTTCCTCGTTTTCTCCATCTTGATGTGTCCCACTTGTGGATGCTTCCGTGTCAACTCTTGGTTCACCTTGTCGTGAGGTAGAAGCTTCCACTTGGACGGACGAGGTACTCTCCTTCACCTCCTTTGGACAAATCTTGCCATTAGGCAAGTCTTGGATTGCTTCCGAAGGATCTTTGTCTCCTACATCAATTGGCAATTGCTCTAGTTGCGAGCCATTAGATTCATCAAACTTCACATCTACCGTCTCTTCAACCTTTCGGGTGAAATTGTTGTAGACACGGTAAGTGTGAGAGTTTGAGCCATAACCAAGGAGGAAACCCGCATAAGATTTAGGAGCAAATTTAGAGTGATGATGCTTATCAAGAATGTAACACTTTGAGCCAAATACTCGAAAGTATCCAACTTGGGGTTTGTTACCGGTGAGCAGCTCGTATGCCGTCTTGCCGAGTAGCTTGTGAAGATACAAGCGATTTGTTGCATGACAAGCCGTCTCAACCGCTTCCGCCCAAAAGTGTTTTGGAGTCTTGTACTCATCAAGCATCGTTCTCGCCATCTCAATAAGAGTCCGGTTCTTCCTCTCAACAACTCCATTTTGTTGAGGTGTGTACGTGGCCGAGAACTCATGTGAGATACCTTCTTCGTCAAGAAATGTATCCACATTTGCGTTCTTGAACTCCGTTCTGTTGTCGCTTCGAACCTTCTTGATCTTCACTTCAAATTGATTTTCGGCCTTTCTAGCGAAGTTCTTGAAGATCTTTTGGACCTGCGATTTATCATCAAGAAAGAACACCCACATAAATCTTGAAAAATCATCAACTATAACTAGACCAAATGAGTTTCCACCGAGACTCTTCTAGGCATTGGGACCAAAGAGATCCATATGAAGTAGCTCGAGTGGTCTTCTCATGGTCATGATGTTCTTCACGGGGTGACTTCCTCCTACTTGTTTTCCAGCTTGACAAGTACTCCACAGTCTATCCTTGTTAAATATAACATCTTTCACTCCAAGGATATGATCACCTTTAATAAGCTTATCAAGACTTTGCATGCCCACATGACCTAGCCTTCTATGCCACAACCAACCTTTTGAAGATTTAGCAATAAAGCAAGTTCTAGGTTGAGCCTTTTTAGTGAAGTCAACAATGTAAAGATCACCTCTACGTATACCGGTAAAGACCATTTTATGATTATATCTGCGAAACACTTGGCAATCTACTTCAGTAAATAGGACATTGAAACCAAAGTCAGCAAGTCTAGATACGGAAAGTAAATGGTAGCCAAGAGATTCAATGAGCATAACATTTTGTATGGAGCTATCATGTGAGATGGCCACCTTACCAAGGCCAACCACCTTACCCTTTGAGTTATCACCAAAGATGACATACTTCTGAGGGCAATCGTTTTCAGCAAGCTCACGAAACATATCCTTATCTCCAATCATATGATCAGTACATCCACTATCAAGGACCCATTCCTTTCCTCCAGCCATGTAGCCACGAAGATTAGCCATAAGGCCAAAATGTCTCATAGACTCATCGAGATCAAAGTCACTATCATCATCCTCATCATAGTATCCATGTTCAAGATTGTCTTGTGGCGAATCAATTCCTAGAGAGAGTGATTCATTAGATAAATGATCATCACGATAATCATCTTTATGAATTCTAATGACTTCGGAAATGATATTGCTAATGATTCCAACATCTCCTTTGGCACACATGAGATTAGTAAGTTCAAAAATACAATCACCAAACCTAGGATCATTGGAATTCATCTTACTCAAGGCAATAGACTTATGAAGGATCTCATCTAAGTTTTGCAAGGAATAGTTTGGAAGTCGTTCCTCAAGAAATCTCCATATAGTGTAGGCACATTCAAGAGTAGGTAAGCTAGCAATCAATTTTTTGGGCAATCCTCTAATGATAAGATTGATAGTTCTAAGATTGTGAATCATGTCAAGATCCTCACCGGGAGTGAGATGCAAGGGATCACTAGGGGAAATGCAGGGACTAGTAATGTACTTGTTCGAGTGATATTCATTGAAAATCTCAAGCATCTCATTTTTCCATTCATGAAAGAACTCTCCATCAAGTATAGGCACTCTATGTCTAAGACTCCACAACATAGACACATCCATCTTCCTCCAAAGGTGTTTAAACCAAAGCAATGGAAACCAAAGCTCTAACACCAATTGAAAGGATCGAGAAGAGGTGTCTAGAGGGGGGGTGAATAGACTCTAAGCAAGAAAAGTTGCAGTTTTTAAATTCCTTGAGTTGAGGTGGAGTTTTAGCACATGTTTAAACATTCACAATACATATCAAGCAAGCATGACAAGAGTATATGAGCAGCGGAAAGTAAAGCATGAAAATTGCAAGAATGTAAAGAGATGGGATTGGAGTGTGCAAACGCAATGTAGACTCAGAGATTTTTTATCCGTGGTTCCAATAGGTGGTGCTATCGTACACCCACGTTGATGGAGAGTTCAACCCACGAAGGGTAACAGTTGCGCGAGTCCACGAAGGGCTCCACCCACGAAGGGTCCACGAAGAAGCAACCTTGTCTATCCCACCATGGTCGTCACCCACAGAGGACTTGCCTCACTAGGGTAGATCTTCACGAAGTAGGCGATCTCCTTGCCCATACAAACTACTTGGTTCAACTCCAGAATCTTGACGGAGGCTCCCAAGTGACACCTAACCAATCTAGGAGACACCACTCTCCAAAAGGTAACATAGGATAGGATTTGGTGGAAAGATGATTTGAGTGGAAAGCAAGTTGGAGAAGGCTAGAGATCAAGATTCATGTGGTTGGAATGGAATATCTTGACCTCAACACATGAGTAGGTTGTTCTCTCTTAGAGAATGTATGCTGGAAGTGTAGGCATGTTCTGATGGCTCTCCTAACGAATGAAGAGTGGGTGGAGGGGTATATATAGCCTCCACACAAAATCTCACCGTTACACACAATTCACCAAACTCGGAGGGACCGAATCAAAAAACTCGGTCAGACCGATTCAGTTCATAATGTGACCATTAGGCATTTTGGTGGGACCGACATGATCAACTCGGTGGGACCGATGTGCTAGGGTTAGGGTAAAACCTCATCTCGGTTTGACCGATTACACAAACTCGATAGGACCGATTTTGGGAAAGAGCTAACCAGAGAGTTGGTCAAGCAAACTCGGTGAGACCGATTACCAATCTCGTTTGGACCGAAATAAATGCAATAGGAACCAAAGAGTTTGCAAGCCCATCTCGGGGAGACCGGGATCCCATCGGTGAGACCGAATTGATTAGGGTTTGTGGCAGTGGCTATGTCAAATGAACTCGGTTGCGCCGGATAGAATATTTTGGTGGGGCCGAGTTTAACTTTTGGTTTGGGACATATGTGGATGTGAGAAAGTGGTTGAGGGTTTTGGAGCATATCACTAAGCATTTTGAGCAAGAAACCCATTAAGCAACACCTCATCCCCTTTTAATAGTATTGGATTTTCCTATGGACTCAATGTGATCTTGGATCACTAAAAGTAAAATGTAGAGTCTTGAGCTTTTGAGCTTGAGCCAATCCTTTGTCTTTAGCGCCTTGAAGGGGTTCCACATCCTCTTCTCCACGCCACTCCATCTGTTGAACTTGTCTGAAATACACTAGATGAAGACGTTAGTCCAACAAGAGATATGTTGACATTAATTACCAAAATCACCCAGGGAGCACTTGTGCTTTCATAGTTGAAAACAAAAAAGAATCACCCTACGAACACCCAGGAACAATATGAAGATGCATAACAGGTTGTGATCAACAATCGCTACCGACTCCGAGAGTGCAACGAAAGTAGATGAGTCGGTGTAGATCGTACTTGAAGTCCCTTGAACGTTGATGACGATCCTGCGAACCACCCACGAACGGAAGACCAAAAGCACGGCATCTCTGCTTGGTTACAAGCATATGGTCTTCATGATCCGGCAGTGCTTCGCCGTCTAGAGCTAATCATCGCTGGAGAATTAGAGGGAGACGATTAGAACCAGACGAGGCTTCTAATTATGAGGATTAGAGGTCGCTAGGGCTTGCTCTAATCAGTCAACTAGGACCAACTAGAACATGCACTATACCAACTAGAGGAGGCTCCAAAACTTGTGTTGCAGAAGGGTGGAAATCCTCTAGTATATATAGGTTGGGAGGGTAGGAGGGGGCGCCACACAAAGGGGAAAGTCTCCCCCTTGTGGCCGTCCAAGGGGACGGGAATCCCCCTCCAATTCGGCCTCCCTCTCTGATAAGTGTCCAACGTATCTACTTTTCCTAATGCTTTTTGCTCATGTTTTGGACTCTAATTTACATGATTTAAATGACACTAACCCCGGACTGACGCTGTTTTCAGCAGAACTACCATTGCGTTGTTTTTGTGCAGAAATAAAAGTTCTCGGAATGAAACGAAACATTGCGAGGATTTTTAATACAATATAAGAGAATTTCTGGAGCCAAGAGATACCTGAGGGGGGGGCACCTGGGTGGGCACAACCCACGAGGGCACGCCTAGGTGGGTTGTCCCCACCTGGTGGCCTCGCAGACCCTGAAGCCGATGCTATAAAATCCTATTTTTCCAGAAAAAAATTAGAGAGAAAGAATTATCATGATCCACGGGACGGAGCCGCCTTCACCTCTTGTTCTTCATCGGGAGGCCGGATCTGGAGTCCATTTGGGGCTCCGGAGAGGGGGATCTTCGTTCTTCGTCATCACCAACCCTTCTCCATCACCAGTTCCATGATGCTCCCCACCGGGAGTGAGTAATTCCTTCGTAGGCACCTGGTCGGTGAGGAGTTGGATGAGATTCATCATGTAATCGAGTTAGTTTTGTTAGGGCTTGGTCCCTAGTATCCACTATGTTCTGAGATTGATGTTGCTATGACTTTGTCATGCTTAATGCTTGTCACTTTGGGCCCGGGTGCCATGATTTCAGATCTGAACTGTTTATGTTATCACCATTATATCCTTGTTCTAGATTCGATCTTGCAAGTTATAGTCACCTACTACATGTTATGATCCGGCAACCCCGGAGTGACAATAGTCGGGACCACTCCCGATGACGACCGTAGTTTGAGGAGTTCATGTATTCACCGTATGTTAATGTTTTGTTCCGGTTCTCTATTAAAAGGAGGCCTTAATATCCCTTAGTTTCCAATTGTACCTCACTGCCACGGGAGGGTAGGACAAAAGGTGTCATGCAAGTTCTTTCCATAAGCATGTATTACTATTTACGGAATACATGCCTACATTATATTTATGAACTGGAGCTAGTGCCATATCGCCCTAGGTTATGACTGTCACACGATGAATATCATCCAACAAATTACCGACCAAATGCCTACAAATTTATCCTATATTGTTCCTGCTAGGTTACTACTGCTGCTGTCACTGTTGCACTTGCTACAAAATTACTGCCATCACTGTTACCGTTACCGTTGCTTCTTCTACTATTATCAAAACTATCATACTACTTTGCTACTGATCACTTTGCTGCTGATAATTAATCTCCATGTGTGGTTGAATTGACAACTCAGCCGCTAATACTTACAAATATTATTTGGCTCCCCTTGTGTCGAATCTATAAATTTGGGTTGAATACTCTACCCTCGAAAACTGTTGCGATCCCCTATACTTGTGGATTATCAAGACCTTTTTCTGGCATCGTTGCTGGGGAGCATAGGTATATTAGTTGAGTCACTTGGGTTTATTATCAATTTATCACTATGAAGAATCTGAAGGAGGCTAAGACTAGGATTTATCCCTCTAAGACGAGGGGAGGTAAGGCCGACATCCATTCGCTTTAGATTCACCTTCATTATAAGTAAACTTGCAACACCACCACATGCTATTAATCCTGATATGTCGCAAGTTATTGATGATGCTACTTCTACTATGAATGATGCTTATAATGATGCTAGTACCTTGCTTGATGATGATGATGTGCCACTAGGTGAATTTCTTGATGAACAAATTGCTAGAGTAATACAACATGATGTTGTTGAATCTGATGATGAGCTTGAAACTAAAAATCTTGAAACACCTGCTAGAACAAGCCTTCCTAGATCTGAATTGCCTAAGGTACCGGAAGATTATGTTATGAATGAGGAGACAACTAGAGATATTCTTGCTTGTAAGGATAGAGATGATCTAGAGAAATTATTATGCAAGTATAAAGAAAAAATCTCTGAATGCTAGAATGCAATATGATCCTAAGTTTGCTAACTCACCTATCTTTATTGATGATAAGGATTATGAATTCTCTGTCGACCCAGAGTTAATTGCTTTGGTTGAATCTGATCCTTTCCATGGTTATGAAACTGAAACTGTTGTGGCACATCTTACTAAGTTGAATGATATAGCCACCCTTTTTACTCATGATGAGAAAACTCGCTATTTCTTTATTCTCATTATTTCCTTTCTCATTAAAGGGTGATGCTAAAGCTTGGTACAATACTCTTGCTCCTGGTTGTGTGAATAGTCCCCAGGATATGATTTATTACTTCTTTGAAAATTATTTTCCTTCTCATAAGAAACAAGCTGCCTTACAGGAAATATTTAAATTTGTGCAAACTAAAGAAGAGAGTCTCCCACAAGCTTGGGGGAGGCTTTGCCAATTACTTAATGCTTTGCCTGATCATCCTCTTAAGAAAAATGAAATACTTGATATCTTCTATACTGGACTAACCGATGCTTCTAGGGACTTCCTAGATAGTTGTGCTGGTTGTGTTTTCAGGGAACGAACTGTTGGAAAAGCTGAAGAATTATTGAATAACATATTGAAAATTTATGATGATTGGACTATTCCTAAACCACCGGCTAAACCCACTCCAAAGAACATGGGTATATTATAAAGAAAATCTTTGAATGCTAGAATGCAATATGATCCTAAGTTTGCTAACTCACCTATCTTTATTGATGATAAGGGTTATGAATTCTCTATCAACCCAGAGTTAATCACTTTGGTTGAATCTGATCCTTTCCATTGTTATGAAACCAAAACCGTTGTGGTACATCTTACTAAGTTGAATGACATAGACACCCTTTTTACTCATGATGAGAAAACTCGCTATTATTATATTCTCAAACTATTTCCGTTCTCATTAAAGGGTGATGCTAAAACTTAGTACAATACTCTTGCTCTTGGTTGTGTGCGTAGTCCCCAGGATATGATTTATTACTTCTCTAAAAAATATTTTCCTGCTCATAAGAAACAAGCTGCCTTACAGGAAATATTTAACTTTGTGCAAACTGAAGAAGAGAGTCTCCCACAAGCTTGGGGGAGGCTTTGACGGTTACTTAATGCTTTGCCTGATCATCCTCTTAAGAAAAATGAAATACTCAATATCTTCTATAATGGACTAACCGATGTTTCTAGGATTTCCTAGATAGTTGTGCTGGTTGTGTTTTTAGGGAACAAACTGTTGGACAAGCTGAAGAATTATTGAATAACATATTGAAAAATTATGATGATTAGACTCTTCCTGAACCACCGCCTAAGCCAACTCCAAAGAAGAGGTATATTATATCTTAGTCCTGAAGATATGCAAGAGGCAAAGAAATCTATGAAGGAAAAAGGTACTCCCTCTGTTAACTTTTATAATACCTTGAAGACATTTCAGACAATGTACAAAATAGCCCATTTTGAGCTGTCTGAAATGACTGAAAAAAGTGAACGGAGGGAGTATTAAAGGTGAGGATATTAAAAACTTACCTCCTATTGAAGAAATACATGGGCTTAATACACCACCACTGCCTAAGATGGTAGAGGTAAATACTCTAATGAAGTTCAATGATAATGACAATCCTCACAATATGCACCCTAGCCAATGCCTTTATGAGTTTGAAAACTACATTAGGAAACAAGATCACTTCAATGCAAATGTTATAAAACAATTGAAATACAATTCTGATATGATTGCTCGCTTGAGTGACTTGTTATTTAGAATCTCCAATGATGTTAGGGGTGTGGGAAAGCATGCTTCTATGGTACAAACCCAGTGTCACAGCCTGATTTTTTGCCCTTTCTTTTCATTTGATTTTCTGAGGTTTTTGCTTGAGTTTTCTTTTTCTGTGGCTTTGTGGTCTGGAAACTGAAGACGATGACCTCTTGTTTATTTCCAGAGTGGCTTTTCATCCTCAAATCCTTCCCTAGATCATATCATTTCCATCCTAGCCCAATCCCAATATTCTTTTTATTGGGAATATTCCTTTTCTATTAAAGGAATCATCCTTTTTGCCCTAGGTTATGAAGCAACCTATATTTCCATCGCTCCTAAAATTCCCGAATAATTCTCATAAATTGTTTGGGTCATATATTCCTCAAATATGGCAAAATATTTCATTTGCCATGTTTATCATCATGCTCAAATAATTCATTTCCTATTCTGTCCTAAATGGCACATTGTGAAGAAAGTGCTATTTTCCTTTTTCCAAGTGGCCTCAAACTACTTGGACACCTTTTCATGTCCATATCATTGCCACATGCCAAAATGCAACCTCATTTGCCTAGTAGTCATTTAATTATGATTTTCCAAAGTTTCTGTCCAGAAAGAAACTTTGTGAAGGAGGTACAAGCTAGGCATATCCAAATGAGTTGCACTTTTGCGTGGACCTTCATATCATCAAATAATAGCCCTCCACCAAAGTTGAGCTCATTTAATGCCTCCATGTGAGCACAACTTCAAATCTTTGATTCTGTCCAAAATTTCAGCTTGTGAAGCAAGTATATTTTATCTTGCTTCATTATGGCTGTAAATTTTTCTAGGCCTTCTCCAATCCATATAAATTCCCTCCACCAAGTTGTGGCTCAATCCATTTAGCCATTTTGCCTCTAGAATTTCTGCAATTTTCTGGTCAATGGGGATGTTTGTGAAGGAAGTACCATTTTGGTTTATCCAAATGGTGTGAAGCCTTTTTCAGCATCTTCATATGACCAAATAACCCTGCCATGCCAAATTTCAGCTCAAGTGGCTTCTCCATTTGAGTGCACCATCATGATCTTCATTCTGGACCAGATTACTTAGTTGTAAAGCAACTATATTAATTATTGGTCCATTTCCATCCACAATTCACACGATCGTAGTCCTTCCTATCCTAAACACCCTAGACAACTCCATTTGACCCAATTAGCTCCCTGTTGATCAGCAGTACTCAGCCAAAACTGATATAGCAAACTTCAGGCGATCACTCACATCTCTCCTTGGCACTTATGCGTGATCCATCACCTCCCTCGACCTCTAGTATGTAAGGAATAAACACCAGACAATGTTTCCCTGCCTCTTGCGTCCCCTCCTTGCCGGGCGCAGTGGTGACCGCGTCGTTTGTGGGTCTGTGCACGCGCTCTGGCAGCGTTGGCCGCACTCTCGGCATCGGGACGCGCCGACCAGCTCTGCCTCGATGGTTTTCTCGCGTCCGAGCGTGCCGAACTAACTCCCCCTCCCTCTCACATCGCCCTCGACCTGTTTCCCCCTCTCCAAGCCTCCTCGCCGGAGCTAGACGCCGCGCGTCCACGGGCGCACAGTGCCGACAGCGCATTAATGGCGTCGTGGCTTCTTGCCTCTCTTGTCCCCGAGCCCTTCTCGTCTCCGTGACCCTCGTCCACTTCCCCCTCGTCGCCGTTCGAGCTTGGACACAAGCACACGCGTCCGCGGCGCCAGACACGCGTCCGCGGCGGCACCCGAGCTCGAACCGCCTTGCCACGGCTATATAAGCTAGCCCCGACCCCTCCCGAGCTCACCACTCGACCTCACGCACTCCTAGCTACCTCCCCGACCACCCAAACGAGCTCAAAGAGCTCTCTGGTTCCCCCCATGGCCGTCGTGCCCGCATCGGCCTCGGCCTAATTTCACTCAGTGTCGAGCCCCTCTCTCCTCCTCTCCACCTCCGGTAGTTTCCCCGTAGTCCAGCGCCCCATCTCCACCCCTCAGCCCCGCGCCAGAGTGCTCGTGGCCGCGTGCCCCAAGATCAACCGCCGCTGCTGCCCTCGGCCTCCGTGAGCCACCGTCACTCCAGGCCTCCCCAGCGCCTGCTGCTGCTCCAGGAGGGAGCAGCACTCCGTTCCGCGCCCGCCGGTGGTCCCAGCTCCACCGGGGACAGTCGGAGCTGCCCGAGCCATCGCCGGCGCCACGCGGCCTCGCCTCTCCCTTGCTTCTGTCGAGAGTAAGAAGGAGACCAGCGGGAGGAGAGAGAGAGCACCGCGGGACCCACCTATAAGCGAGCCAGGAGTCGGCCCCGCGTTGACCCCGCCCACGCTGATGTGGATAAGTGGAAGCATATTCGCGAGAATGCAATTTCTCTTTCCGAAGGCGTATTTTCTTGCGGCTTAGGCGATGAATGCGCTTTCCCCTCGGGAAAGCGTATTTTCTCAAAACCGTTTCTGCCTTATCCACTCAGGGGCCTGTTTGTAGAAATAATTTTACAGATTGGTCCCTGGACTTTAACTCTTAACATCTTTTCAACCGTAACTCCAAACGAGGTGAAACCAACGCCCACGTCTTCGTCTCTTCGAGCCCAAACTTTTGATACCATTTTCACCATGTTTCAACATTCTGAAAATGACCATTTTTTCCTTGCCCTAATCATCCCCCTCTGAGAGCGAAACCTTTCCGGTGATTCTTCCCGCGATCTTTCTGCATTTATCCCCGAAGCTTTCTTCATCCCCAGGCAAGCCACAACCACCATTTGCATGATAGCCATGCAGAAGCATTGGTTTTCAACTTGAATCTTTAATAACTGCATGTTCGTTTTGCTACTGCTGTCGGTATTTTGGTTATTCTTATGGATCGGTGTTTACTGTGATGCTATGTTTTCTTGCACTCTGTTATTTTGTTCTTCATGCTAGTATTATATTGGCCATGCTTGGTAATAGTACATGTTGGTGATGGTCTTCGGTGCATGACGATCGTCTGTTCCGAGTACCGATCTTATGCATGTTTCTTCGCACCCAGTTGATTAAATACTTGCATGGTAGTTTAACGTTATGTTATTGCATGGTATTTATTGTTGATGCTAGTGGTCAGGTTATGCTATGAGTAGTGTTCTAGTTGAGATATTCATGCTCGCCTGCATGCCGTGCTCATCTGGATAGATGATTAAATGTTCTTTATTATGCTCGTTGATTATGTTGCACCCCCATGCTTATTTGATATCATGTTCATGCATTGTAGTTGCATCATGTTATTTTATCATGGCTCAGCATATTGCATTCAAGTTTAACCGGATTAAACTGAACTTGAACAACTGTTGGCTGGTTCATGGTGCCACCATATCGATATGACCAGTGCAACCAAGTTTGCCTTATGGGAAGGCCCTAACTAGGTCTATTGTCATGCCTCTCACCGGTGCCTCCCGTGAGGAAAGGTTATGCGTGGGCGCTACCTTGGCCAGATAGGACGGCATAAGCCTTGTGTGCCCGTGTTTGGTTTTGAGCTCATGTCCCTGTTTGGGACCGTTTTGCCATGACGGTGGCCGTTGGTGCCTTTGGTAGGCACGGGGCCACCCAGGACTTAGCCCAAAGGGGAGTTGGTCGGAGTGGCCGGAAGAGCGTCATGGCAGTAGATCGGTTTTGTCGGAACGCTTTGGTCCACCCGAATGGGAGGGCGAGGCCAAGGTTCCGTGGTGTGGGTACAGTGTGCTAACCTCTGCAGAGAGAGAGAGAGAGAGAGAGAGAGAGTGTGTGTGTGTGTGTGTGTGTGTGTGTGTGTGTGTTAAATCTATCGATAGCCGCGCCCGCGGATATGGGCCCAGCTCGTGTCGGTCACACTATGGGTCAACAGTAATAATAATAATAATTTGATTAATAACAACCCCGGTTCGATGATGAAAGAAGTTGGTTGATATTTATGTGATCGTGAGAGGATCACTGTGATATCGTGAATACCGACTTGTTAGATATTTGTGATGTTATGCAAGAGTCAAGGGTAAAGGTCAAGCTCCTTGTGGTCATAAATGATTACTACGGTATTGTTAATACCAAGCTTGATTGGATCCTGAGATGATTGTGTGATATCCGTGATGGTAAGTGATACAGGTGATGGTTACGAGGTAACCCGAACATAGTAAGTTGGTGCATGATAGTTTCATCATGTTGCATGCTAGTATCATCATGTTCATATGTTTATGCCATGCTCGTATTGTTCTAGTTGTATCATCTTGTTCATGTTAATCCTTGTTAACCTATAATTGCCATGCTATTGTTTGTCTTGATTGCTTTGGTTGTTGTGAGCTTGCAAGTACATTCAATGTACTGACGTGGCGTGTCATGCCAGTTTGCAGGTCATGCCTGATATGATTGCTTGTTTGTCGTGGATCCCTTGTTTGCGCGCTAGGATAAGCGTTCCAGCCAGAGTCCCTGAGGAGTGGAGTTCATCACCGTCGTCGATGTTCTGCTGCCAGTAGTCATTCCGCTGCGTCGTGTTGTTCTGCTGCTTGCATAGAGCAACCGTGGCAGGCATAGCATCGCCGTGCCGATGTAATCCCCCTGTACCCCAATAAATTGCAATAAAGAGATGATTTGTTCTATGCTAAGCAGTGTCGTATTCCAGAAGACATCTCCTCGATCTCTGGGCTGGAATACGGGGCGTTCCGGTTTCTCTGGGCCGGGGTGCCACAGGCTTGGTATCAGAGCAGGTCTGGTTGTAGGACTCCCTAGCCCGCGCGAACGTTAGAATGCGGTAGTATAGAGCCCTGTTGGTTTATTGCACTTGATTGCTGCATTTGTTTGTTGCATAGCATGCATATAGATCATTTTCTTGTCGCTAACGGTTAATCTTGTGAGTGTAGGTGGCTTCGTTTTTGATCCACTACCTGCACCCTCTTTCTTAGCATGCCTGCTCTCTGGTGTTCAACATCATCTCTGTCCCAGCAGAGTGATGCCCTGGTACCAAGTGTTCCAGACACCATTTGGGGGAGTTATGCTCGGATATCGCGTCGATATCTTTCCGCCACTCACCCATATCGTTTCAGTGATAGACTCGTCTCTATCCCGAATCGTGCCATCCATCTCATCCCTTTGGCAACCCTCACTGATACTTGTTATCGGAAAAGGGAAATGCCGTCAAGCCTTGCTTTTCCTCCCCTATATTGCCTCGTCATCCCATTCTTTGGACATGTACGATTCCCTTTCCTACGCTTGATGATGATGTAGTCGTGACTTCCGTGTCTTGCTGCATGATCGCCAAGTCCGCCCTTGCTTCTGTATCCATCCAGATCCAGCCGATGTTCAGCCAGCGCTTGGTATAGCCTTGGTTACACCAACCCTTTCCACACATGGATCTCACTTTCATGCACACCGTCACAGCATATTAGACCGTAATACCGGAGTTTCCGCGAGATTTGTGTGCTTAGGTGTGCATGCATATTATTGTGTGAGTAGCAGTAATATGTGTTGATTGCTTTGTTTTGGTGGCATGCTTGTGTGCCTTTGTTTCATCGTTCCTTTGTTTCTTTATTTGGGCCTTCGGTGTTACAAATTTTTCCCCTTATTAAAGTTGCTCGTCAACCGACACCGGACCCGAAGAATCAGCAAGGAGTTCAAACGTTTGGAAGCTCAGTTAAACAAGAATGGAATTATCAGCAGACAACTGTGAAATTGGGAAAATCTTGGCTGAAGGCAAAAGAAATCCTAGATCGATTGTCAGTATCAAGTTTGCATCAGTATGGAATTCTCAGCCGACTTCATTCAGATCTGGGGATATCTGATCGTGATACGGATAATCAAGTTTGCCTCAGTGTGCACTCTTCATGGCAGTAATGATCAGATCAGCAAGAAGATAAGCTATATGCAAGAGCAACAGTGCAATTTCAGTCAAAGGTATGGTTCAGATGCAAGGTTTGATTCTTCGTGGAGGATGATTTTGAAACATGATATGCCTGGAAGAAAGTAAGGATATACTCAGAAAGGAGGATGGTCCAGCAATTCCTGTTTCAGCACGAAGCCCAGTCTTCCTCAGCAAGATACTCTCGATGGTTTTCAGCATAAGCCATCCAATCGCCCTCGATCTGACGTTTGGTGCAAGATAGTACAATGTGAATTGACAGCAGATGGAAGAATCAGATCCGCAACAGTTGGTCAGAAGCAAGAATCATTCAGAACACAAGTCTGCCTCAGGAATCAGATTCTCAGATATATGTGAAGGAAGCCAGATATACACCTCAGTGTGACAAAGGACTATGAGGATTGACGACAACACTGAGCTCTGTACAAGTACCAGTGAACCTGGAAGATGATCTTGATGAGCCCTTGTCTCCTTTTCTTCAGTGCCGACACCACGCCTGTGATTTGAGCTGTTTTTAGCTATCCGGGTGGATGCCGATTTTTATTTCTCTCTTCAACGACTGCCATGAGTTCTGAGCTGCTTTTCGGTCGTCTCATACAGCTGTTGAGTTTCTTTTTGTGACAATAGCCCTATAGCTGCTTTTGGCTATTTTAGGGAGCTGCCACTTTCTTCTTATCAACCCGGTCTCATGTTCTGAGCTGCTTTTCAGCCGTCCTGAGCCGTGGTTGATTTATTTCAGTAATGTCCCAGATCTGAGTTGTAAAGACCGTTCTGGTGGCTACTGATTTATTTGCCGATTTCTTGCAAGGGTTCAGATTATCATTTTCGTACGGACAGAACTTGAGAAGTGTTGAACCCGCCATTTAATGGATTACCATGTCGGAGATGCGGATAAAATACGGTTGTCGAATATTGCACCGCATGAACCTATGGTCACACGAAGAAGCAATATGACCCCGCTCCTTCACCCAAGGATCCAGGCAAGGAAAACAATAATGAAGGAGCCAGACTGATAATTGTTGCAAGACCCACATGGTGTAGATACCCCGAACAGTCTAAGTCAGTATGGATCACCATGGATATTCACCTAAAGGGTCTGCTCGGTTTTGGATGGTGAATAACAGTCTGGAAGCATGTGCCCTCACTTATGTGTAGCATCAACGGATAGCCTGTCATGGACAAAATTCTTTCACGAGATTCATATTCAGTCAAGTCTGCGGATACTATCATATAAGGCCATACCCCTTTATGCTGGTCAGGACAGGCAACAGTCAAATATTTGGAATGAATCTAAGACTCAAGACAGTGGAGCCAGTCAGCATGATTCAGAAATTCCTGCGATAAGTCAGAATCTGTCAGGAAAAATGGTTATGCCTCAACTCACTGTTTGGAACCCGAGGGCTTTGCATTTAGTGGAGAAACCCAATGCAAGGAGTCAGAGCTTGGGTGATCATCAGGACAAATCGGATCACCAATTCATGGACAGTTGTCAGTACACACACAACCATTGGAAGTCACTCTCGGATTTGTGAGACAGGCAGATATTTCAGTCATGGTAATCTCAGCTAAGTCAGCAGATATGAATAGAATTGGAGCCAGTATAAGCAGAACATGTGAGTTCAGATCTGTCAGGATATGGATACAGTGAAGCAAGCAACCCCAGAGCCAGTCAGGTCAGTCAGATGAAGAATTTAATGGGAACAATCAACAAAGGAAATGTAGGGACCCGACTCATAAGTCGAGATCACGAATGCACGTCTGATGATCCCGAGATCAATGCTCACCGAACACATGTAGCTGAATAACAAGAGGCTTACATCCATACATACCAGTATTACAAGTAGGACCATTATGGTCAAGTCTTGAGTATAACATTGCAGCGGAAATATTAAATCGATAACTTGGACCCATGCCATCTCGCCTTAACCCTACGGGCATTACATTGACCGGAAGCGTCCTAGCTCGCATGTTCGTCACCAACGTGTCCTTCATCACATCCTGTTCTTTCATGCCCGGCCAATAAAATAACCAAGGGCAAGCCAATGAGTACTTTGAATGTACTCGCAAACAACCCAAGGGTGATAACAGAATAACTATGCAAGGCACTCCCGCTAAATTGGCATTTTTGCGAAAGCTAGTTTTCTCATGCAAGTATGATCAACATTTATCAAGGATATGAATAAATGCGCAACAAGTATTAGGAGGTTACGACATCAACATCGAGAGAGTTATGAACAACTCATGCTCAAGCTCATCGTGACTTCCTCACGAATCACGTCAATAGATTTACCAAACCGTGTTGTTTGTCGAAAACATATGGACGTAGTCTAAGCAGCACCACCCAACTGTCCTTGACCGTGGACACGGCTATTCAATAGTTTTACACTCTGCGGAGGTTGCACACTTCACCCACAAGATCCGGGGAACTTCCGTGTCATCCATGACCAGCGGTACCTCAAGTACCTGGGGTAAGCACCGATCACTATCTTTCCCTAGACGACACTAACAAGGAGTCCACTCGTTGTTCTCAGATCCTCACGATGTACATCATGCGAGACTCACTCGAGATCGTAACATCCGAGAGGGGACACAACAGTGTATCCAAAGGCCTCAGAAGACAGTCATGGCACCCTACAGCACGACCCGTCCCCGAGAGAGAGCACCAACTCTCCCCATCACTAGTAATGGGCTCCAAGCTAGTATCGGCCTAGGTAATCAATAATTCCCTTTCCCATATAAGGGTAGAGTGGTTGCACATGTAAGGTTGGGACAGTCGACAAATCTTAAATCTAATCCGTCTCTGTAAACAACACTTTTATCAAGCCTCGGTACACTACTTCTCCACCAAGTAGTGACCTAGTTCATCATCATCTCCCAGGGGCATCAGTGGCACCCTCTGGGGCTGCTTGCTAGTATGTCAAACCACACTTGTTTCTTTCCATGCATAACCCTGACCCGCTTTTCATAGCAACTACTTTAGCATCCTATCTACTCCCACCGGCATAACCCTCATAAGAAGGTAGGGCCATGCACAATGCAAGTATCAATGAGGAAGTAACAGAGGAAACCAACCAACGTGGTTTACCATCTCATCATGATTCCGATGAAACAATAATAAGTGATATATGACATGCATAAAAAGGTTTCATAGACATGGTCAAAGGGCTGCTTGCCTGGTTCATCTGAGTCTTGAAATCTTCTGGCCCTTCTCCATGTACTCCGTCTACTTCGTCAACTAACGTCGGAAACAATCACAATAAGCAACACAACAAGGCAGGAAATATAAGTGCTCCAAAATATTAATTTGACTTTTGTAGGACATCTCGGTTATATGAAAATAAACGAGTGGTTTCATGGAATTGGATCGATGGATATCTCTGAACATTTCAATATGATGGAATCAAGGGGTTTATGGATTTGCAAGAAGTCTACAGAAATATATTTTTGAAAAATGAGCAAATGTACCCATTTAACAAACCATGATTTTAGAAGCATCTAGGAGTTGGTTTCACTGGATTTGGAGTTCAAATGAATATTCTATGGATTTGCAAAGTTGACAAACATGAAGAAATGGCTCATTAATTTGTGGGGTACAGAAAGTATTAAGAAAAATGTTCATAAAGTAAGTTATGAACTTAGATGCATCTAGGAATTTGAATCATGGCATTTGGATCAAGTTTGAGCTCCCTGTGGTTTTCTAAAGTTCATCACAGAAATAGGGAAAATAGGATTTGGTAAATATTTGTGAAGAAAAGGTCTCTGGAAAAATGTGCATGTTGCACCACCAGGTAGATCATGATTTATAGAGTCACTAGAAATTTGAATCATCAAATTTGGAGTCCATTTGAATTCTTTATGGATTTTAGAAATTTACGGAAAAATAAAAAGGAAAGGAATTTACTTAAATGGGCTGGAGCTAGGGAGGCAGCAGCGTGCACTGGGCGAGACTTAGCGGGGCAGCGCACTGGGCCTGGCCCAGCCTCTCCTGTAAGCGCGCTGGGAGGCCACGTCGGCGGCCGGCATGGGTGCGCCTTGAGGGAGGCGGATCTGGCCGAACCCGTTTCCACTTAAACGGACGGGCCCGCCTGTTGGGTCGCTGACGTGCGGGCCCCAGCGACAGGTCGTCTCCAACCTCCCGCGCGCGCTCTGGCCGTGAGGAGGAGCGGCTCCCGCCGGCGATTGCCGGGGCTACAGAGTGCCACCGGCGACGTCCTGCCCACCAGCGTGACCAGCGCAGAGAGGCGCTTCCAGCCACTGGTCGCACGCATGCCGGGGAGGACCTGGTCAAGGAGAGCGCCGTCCGTGGCGGACGTGGTCGACGACGCTGGCGGGCATGGCGCCTCGGCCGTCGGGAGGAGCAACCGGAGTGCGGGGGAGCTCCGCGGGGGCAGTAGAGATGCAAAGTGACCCATAGGTGGGGAGGAGGGGGCCCGGACGACAAGAATTTAGGCGGCGGTTGGCGTCTCGGCTCCGGCCATGGACGAGGTTGAAGGGCGCGAGGAGGGGAGTGGGTTGGCCCAGGGGGTGCACGGGAAGGAGAGAGAGCCAAAGGAGTAGAGAGAGGGCTCGGGGGTGGCCTTAAGTAGCCGACCCGTGGCTTACCGTGGACGCGGCGCACGGGTGGCCGCGGCAACGGCTCGGGAGGCAAGGAGGGAGGGAGAGGAGCTGTCTACGGCGTTCGTGGGAGTCGCGTAGGGTGCCATGAAGGGAGAGAGGGAGCGGGGCGAGCTCCGGGTGGAGCCACGAGCTCGCACGCGCATTGGCGGGCTCGGGCGGCTCTGGGCACGCGCGGCATGGGCAAGACAGAGGGGGCAAGGAGGGGGCCAGCGCGGTGGTGTGTTGCGGACGTCGAGGCACCTCGACTGGCGCGAGGGGGAGGGTCGAGGTGGTCGGGGGACGCGGCGTCAACGGTCGGGAGCACGCTGACATGCTCCAGAGCGTGCAAATGGCCGGCACCCGCGGCTTTTTCTCGCGTCCTCACGCGTCCACTTGTGTCTAGCAGCTGCAGGGGGTATGGGCAAAAGCTGAGGAGAGCCTTGGATGCTCTGGAATGCCAAGGAGGGAGAGAGAGGCTGAGAGAGAGGGAGAATGCTGCTGCCCAGAGAAGAAAAATGGGGTTCTAACCCCCTTAATCATGGCTCCTCGGGCAGGGAAAGATGCAGGTGGTAGAGGGGGACCAGATGAGGCTGTGGGAAAAAGTTGAGCTCACGGAGATTAGTGGAAATGGCCAAAACAGGCATTTAAGTTTCTGCCAGAAGGTGTTTGATGTAGGTTTGGGCAAGCAAATGGACTTCCCTTGTCATGAGTCTTGACAGGGTCAAATGGAATGAGAAAATAAGATGTTCCACCAAGATTGAGCTCATTTGGGAAAAGTAGCCAATGTAACTTTGGTAAACCCTAGAAATCAGCAGAAATGGCTTTACCAAGATTTAGTCATGCAAATATATTCTCCTTGATGCACCACTCAGTGTAGTGTCATCATTTGAGGTTCTGAACATGTCCACAAAAGTTGAGATCAAAATGAGAAAGTTGCCAATGTAGAGTTGTTCAAATTTTCTTCTGGGCAGAGAGGGTTTTGGGGCACTTTGATCAAGATAACATTCTCTCCAACTTGTGCCATTTTGTCTAGATGCATTATTACACCATTTTGGCATGTGCACCAAGTTTGAGAGCATTTGGACATGTTTGAACAGTGCAAAGTTGTTCAAACTTGAAAAAGGACAGAAGTGGTTTTGAGAGGGTTTCATGGGGTTATACTATTCTCCATGACATGAGACTTGACAATATCATCAAACTTGAAAAAGGAAAGGAATTTACCTAAATGGGCTGGAGCTAGGGAGGCAGCAGCGTGCACTGGGCGAGACTTAGCGGGGCAGCGCACTGGGCCTGGCCCAGCCTCTCGCACGCGCCTGCTGGGAGGCCAAAATTCAGGGGTTTTTACTGCCCTTAATTAAGTACTTGCAGTGCAAACCTCAATTCAGGGGTTTTTGGAAAACTAAATTTAGGAAATACTTTTTGGCCAAAATATTTTTACAAGAAATTATTTTTATGACCTACACACATGGCATGATCATTGGGCAGAAGTTTTGGATCAAGGAGAAGGAGTATAAGATTTGGAGGATTTATTTGATTTTTAGAGCACTTGCAAACAGTACACAAAATCAAATCAAGCAAAGACCAAAACACACAAAAGTTTTTGTCAAACCACAATTTATCATGATTTATCATCTTAAGTGTTGTGCCATGAAAATCAGGGTGTGACAGACCTACCCCTTACAAGAATCTCGTCCCGAGATTCCCAAACTAAGCGCGAAAAGGATCTGAAACTTGGATCTGGGGTAGTCTTCAAGTCCTCATGTTGCTTCTGCTTCCGTGTAGTGTTCCATTGAGCTTGAAGTACTTGATGGCGTGGCTTCGTGTATGATGCTCTTCTTGATCCAGGTTGCCAATGGGTGGCTCGCGGTAGGTTAGATTGGGCAAGGGGTCGATGGCTCGGTGGTTAATGCCCTCGTAGAGATCAGGCAAGTTAGGAAGTTGGAAACACTTCCGGGGTTGTGATGCATGGAAAGTGTTGTGCACACCAGGTAACTCAGGTGGCAATTCCAGCTGGTAACTGTCTTCTCTTCGTCTTGTAGTGATCTCAGAGGGGATTGTTAAATCTTGGAGTGATCTCGAAGGGGGCCGATGAATCTTGGTGTGGGTCTCTGAAAGTGCGTTATGTCGACTAGAAGGCGGGTGAATAGGCGATTTTTATGAATTCTTCACTGACGAATTTGCCGGTGAGGAAATTCCTTAGCGAAGAACTACTTGCAGCGGAATAAGTACTCAGAAGTAAGCAAAACAGAATACACGCACGGTCTTCATGATGAAATGAATACTAGCTCAGAGTACAGAAAGCGTAATCACAGGATAACACAAGATGAAGACACACAGACTGAAGAAATTGAACTGAGGAAATTGAGAAAGTCTTCAGTCAAAGTCTTCAAACACAGATATGAACAAACACTCAACACGGTAATGAGGAAATGAAAGGGTTGAGGAAATAGAACCGATTAGGTTGGTGAAGACAATGATTTGGTAGACCAGTTCCAACTGCTGTCTCGGTTATACGTCTGGTTGGAGCGGCTGAGTATTTAAACTCGAGGACACACAGTCCGGACACCCGATCGCTGAGCATGCAGCTCGGGACACCAAGTCCTCACCGTATTCTCCTTGAACTAAGGTCACACAGACCTCGTCCAATCACTCGTGGTAAGTCTTGAGCGACTTCCAAACCTTCACAGACTTGGTCACTCGGCGATCCACAATTCCTCTTGGATGCTCTAGACCATGACGCCTAACCGTCTGGAAGAAGCACAGTCTTCAAAGGTAACAAGCGTCGGATCCACGCAGGATCAATTTCTTGATGATGCTCAATCACTTTGGGTTTGTAGGGTTTGGTTTTGGGGTTTTCCTCACTCGATGATTTTTGCTCAAAGTCCTCGGAGGATGGGTTGCTCTCAAATGACAAGTGTCAAGTTCTCTCGAGCAGCCAACCAGCTAGTGGTTGTAGGGGGCGGCTATTTATAGCCTAGGAGCAGACCGACATGATAAGACATAAATGCCCTTCAATGATATGACCGTTAGGTGGATAAGATATTTTGGGACAGTGGCGCAAGACACACAACGATCGGAAATTTGAATCACAAATTCCTCGGGGCTATCATGTTCCTCCTTTGTGTAGGCAATCCAGACCGGCGAATTCCTAACTCCTCGGTCGAACAAATTCCTCGGCGACGGAAGAACTTCGTCTCATCCTTTGAAGAAATTGACTGAGCTGTATGAGATTTCAAAGGCTTCACTCGAAGGGATTGGTAGGTGTAGGATTTTGAGTTGAGCATCACATGGAAATTTTTCCTTAGTATTTCCTCGACCCCTTTAACAATGCGGTGTTTCCTATGACTCAAGAAAGAAAAATGAAACTACAAAACAAAGTCTTCACGCTTCATGTTCCTCAAATGAATACCAAGTCTTCAAGGTCACACCAATTTATTCACTTTCAAAGTCTTGAGAATATCAAAGTCTTGATCGAAGAACTTCATTTTAGGGGTCGACTTTCTCTGTAAATATCAAACTCCTCATAGACTTATAGACCTGTGTACACTCACAAGCGATTAGTTCCTTAACCTATAAGTCTTCAATCCACCAAAATCACTAAGGGCACTAGATGCACTTACAATCTCCCCTTTTGGTGATTGATGACAATATAGGTTAAGTTTTCAACGGGATAAACATATGAAGTGTAAATCTGATAATGAGGAATTTGATTGCAAGATATAGAAGAACTCCCCACGAAGATGTGCATAGTGAGGAATTTGCTTTTGAGGCAATGCACATTTGAAGAGTTGAATCATGGAGATCTCCCCTATATCTTGTAATTCATACACGCATTTGACATATAATATGAAGAATTTGAAATGCATGATGAAATATGGTGCTTGATGTTATTTAGCATGTGTGCAATAACATTAATGAGGAACAAGCATGCAAAATAACGCATCAAGAGTATCAGAGCTCAAATAGATTTGCTATGAAGATTTTCAAGGAGCTCAAGAGAATCAGAGCATAGTGCAAGAGCATAATGCATCAAAAGTATCAAAGCACCATCGGGTTTAAGATTACAACTCGATCCAATAAAAGTTTCAGAAGAACGAGAGTTGTAACTTAACAAGAATAAATTACTGTATATAGGCAATAAACTAGACCGGCTTGAAGACTAACTCAAATTTCTCCCCTTTGTCATCCAATGACCAAAAGGATCGGCGAGGACTAACGCTCTGAAGAATTTCAAGTTGAAGAAGGAGCACCAGCGTTGTTGGGGTCGGTTGTTGTAGTAGGACCTGCCGCGTGTCGTCCAAGTCTTCATTTTCATCGATGTCGCGCGATGAAGAATAGGAGCTGGCCACCAAGGAAGGAACTTTGACCTTCTTGTATTTCTTGGAGGAGGTGCAGACCGGTCAAATTCTTCCTTGAGTCCCATTGACGTCGGTTCTTACGCACTGTAGACATGTGAAAGAACAGCCCACGTGCGTTTGAAGGTTTCATGGAGGTAGTAGTGGTTTTTCTTCACGGCATTGTGTGTTGAGGTCATGTTGTGAAGAATTGAACCAAACGGCGCTTGACCCATTTATGATTGCGATCAACCTTCCGATGAAGGCGAGGAGTAACTCACGATCAGTCATCACCACAGGTCTTGATAGCTTGAGGACTTTGCTTGGTGAGAGGTATTTGCGGCGGAGTCATGTGTGGCGAGTCATCATTGGTGGAGTAGGATGCTGCTTTGGCTGTCCATCCAATGGACGGATGCCTTCATCTATCACAGCAGAGCCTTGCCCTTGTCATCGGTGAGGTAAATGTCCGTTTGAGGACTTCAATCGGGGCAAGTAGCTGCGGTGGGTTCGAGTATCATCCTTGTAATTGAGTGAAGACCTTGTCTGATGAATCTCATTATCCAAGGCGCATAAGGCTTCAGCTCAAATGGTGACATAGCAATGTTTGCGAGTCCTCATGAAGAAATCATGGAAGTTGGCCAGGAACGCCATGGATGATGTTGAAAAGCATATTCTTCATGATGCCAACGACTTCTTCATCATTCGAGTCGTGGCCTTTGATAGGACTCATTATCTTCGTCAGAATCCGATAGACAGTCCGAGGCACATACAATAATTCCTTGACGAGGAATTTGGTTCTTGGGGCCTGCCTTGGCTTCAAAGGCTTCATTAGCACTTGCATATAGTGATTTGAAAGTTCTGGTTCGTTGTAGATACAACGAGCACCATCAAGTGGAGGACTGAGTGGTAGAGCACGAAGCAATTCAGTGGCTGGTGCCTTGTAGTGAGTATTTTCGGACATCGGTCTAATACCCATGAGTTCACGTCTTGACGTCTCCGGTGATGTGCAGCGTTGCATAGAATTGAAGAATTAGTTCTTCATTCCATCCACGAATATCGGTCAGAGAATTCAAAGTCTGCGTCGTGAAGAACACCGAGGACGGCTCAAAGCTGGCGAGACTCCATGTCCACATGAGGAATATGAGCATTGTCGAAGACTTTATCTTTGTTGAAGAGCACCGAGGAATAGAAGTTGGCTTGGTGGCAGTCGAAGCGCCTCTTCCTAATGCGAGCGTAATCATATGGATTATAGTCGATGAAGAATCGTGCTCGGCAAAGAAATCATCAGCCTTGAACTTTTGTTTGCTTGAGAACGGATTCTTTTGCTTGGGCGGAGGGGTGTCGATGAGTTGCATCACCACCTCGAATCGCAAGTTCAGGTTCTTGGTGAGGAATTTCTTGTTCCTCAACAGTGCGATCGAGGATCAGCGGCAGAGGTTCATCGAAGACTAGTGGCTGGAATTTCTTCATGCCTGAGCAAGTGGGTTGAGTTTCTTGAGTCCATTTGGACTGTTTGTGCAGGGACCGAGGAATCTGTTGGAGCGGGGAGAAGAGAGGAGTATTGGGATGCAGACTTTACCAAAAGTCATCATTCATCACCGGTGTGGTGCACCTATATCCACATCTTCATCTTCAATTTCCTCAACACCAGCCTCTTCACCGTGAACCGAGGCATAGGTGAGAAATGGCGGGGTTGAAGGGATTGCGTCCACTTCAATTTCTTCATCAATCTGCTCGACGAAGCGGCGAATGATGTTCTTCATCGATCCGATTGGGATCTCATAGTCTTCTCAAAAGGAACAAGGTCCTTTGATGGCATGGAGGAAATCGGAACAGCATCAATTGGATTTTCGAATGAGCTGGTCATTGGCTTCATTTTCTTCGCAGCCGAAGAATGTGACACAGCTGATGCCTTCCTTTTCTTCACAGCTGCTCGTTCTGCAGCCTTGGTTTTCTTCACCTCAGAGGTAGATGGAAGAGTTGGAGTTGGAGTTGGTGCAGGAGGAGCTGAGGAGTCTGGTTGAATTTCTTCAGCGCATGGCGATGCGCTTGCCTGTCTTGTTCGATTTCTTGAGCGCACCACTAGTGGATGCCACGGCAATTTCTTCGGTGGTGGAATGGGATCATCAGCCACGGAACTAGCATTTTCATCAGCCTGAACGTCATCGGTGGTCTTGGCATGTTCTTCGATCTGCTGGTGAGGCTTCACTGAGGAATTTCATGTTCGTTTGGGGCAGCAACATTTGTGAATTTCTTCGTTAGGTTGACGAATCTGACCTTTGCTCCTTGCCAATCAGCATAGTAAGAATCAAAATTTTTGCTGAGGTCTTGAATTTCAGTCTGGACCTTGAGAAGTTCCTCAGGTGTCATCTTGACAACGTTTTCTTGAGAACTTCTCCTTTCTGTATTGAGCCTTCTTGATCTCTCTTGCCTTTTCAAACTTCCATTTCTCTTCAGCGATGAAATGGGTCAACATATGAATTTGTCCAAGGGTCAGATGAAAGTCAGGCATAGGGGTATTGGGATCCTTGTGCGAGAGATCAATATAATCGAGGACTTTCTTCGGATCCAACAGCAGTGGCACAAATGTACCTTTGGCTCTAGCGGCCTTTTCTTGGCGGTCTCGATGATTTCCATAAGTTCATCATTAGAAGCTTCATCATCGTAATGCACATGGAATGTAACCTGTTTCTTCTTTGGACTTGGCGAGGACCTCGTCCCACTGTTGCTTTGGTCTTGGTGAGTCGGGCGGATGATGAAATTGGTGCTGCCGAGGAACTTCTTGAAACTCCAGAGGCAATTGAGAAACCAGCAGTCCTTTGACATGTAGCGGATGCACAGAACCGAGGATTTTGACGCAGCTGTTGAGGACTTTGGTGGAGCTGTAGCAAAGGTGAGGATTTGCCTTGAGGGTGCTGCTGAGGAACTTGGCCATGAGGGCGCTGATGGTGAAGCACTTGGCTTATGAGCAGGCTTCTTTGGCATGGATTTCCTCGGTTTGACCGAGGCCTCAGTAGCAGTAGTAGTGGAAAAATCCTCATTGAATTTCTTCACTGCCTCCTTGGCTTGTCTTGCCAATTTAGCTTGGCGCTTAGCCCATTCTTCAGGAAAGTCATCACCACGTTTGATGCTTGTGGGATCTGCTACTTGGCCAGGTGCCAATGGAGCTCTTGGGCATGGAGGATTGAGAGCGAATTTCTTCATGTACTTTGGAGTCACATATCTGTACTCCCTCCATTCCGTGCCCATCTCCGTTCAATCTTACGAATCGCACCTTGCGCTGATTTTTGTTTTCTTCATCATCGGTGTACAATAGTCAAGCATAAATTTCCTCGAGGATTTCAAGCGCAGTCATAACCTCAGTTTTCTTTCCTCCTTTACGTGGCTTCTTACCGTCGCCATGTTCTTCAGATTGAGGAATTTGAACAATTGAGTTCTCTCAAGAAGTATGCAGTTTTTCTTGAGGAATCTGCAAATGAGTTAAGTTGATGAGAACCTAGTGATTCAAAGAATGGACATGTGTACCGTGAGCAGAGTATAGTTGCGAGGAATTTGGAGAGGTCATATCGTTCTCGTAAGGTTTTCAAAAGAACAAGTTTTGAGGATTTTGACGAGATGAGCCTTGAAAAATTTCACTAAGCGTTCTTTGTCTTAGGTTCGAGTTGTACGGATCGAGGATCCACACAATTGAGGAATCTTGAAGAAAATGATTGCTTAGAGAAACGAATCAAGAGCATATAACTAGTGAGGTGTTTGTGTGTGAGGATTTGAAGAATAAAACACCTTTGAAGATTTTGTAGTGTAAGATTTGGATCAACGAGGGTAGTAAAAGTAACTTTTATTTACCTAAATGAAGAACACGATTTAACTGGGTGTTGTAGATGTGAAGCTCGTCTGTTCAGATCTTCCACGCCCTAACTTGGCGGAGGAAGACAGCTACTGGCGGCGGCGGAGTGAGGATTTCCGTGGTCGGCGAAAGTACGTCGGCGAAGAGGTCGAGGCAGCAAAGCTCTTCCTCACCGGCGCGACGATGGAGTAGCAGCGGCGCTAGGGTTTGAGGAGCTCGGCGGGAGAGAGAGGTCGGCGGAGTAAAAAAGTGAGGATGGAGAGAGGGTATTTATAGAGGCGGTGAAAAACTGTTAGCCGAAGATTTAGGGACGAACGTGCCTGACCATTCTCCTTCTCACGACATGTGTCACCCACGTCTTGTGTAGTGGAGATCGTGTCGATTGTGGGTGAGTAAAATAATGCATCGTGGGATGTGGAGCGGTTTGAGCGGCAAAACCGAAAGTTTGGATAAGATCAGTTTTAAAGTTCCGTTCGCAATTTCTTGGTGTCAAGGACACGTGAAGATTTTGAGCGAGTTTCAAAATAGAACGCACATGAAGAATTTGTGAATAGATTGGGTTGAGTATAGCATAGAGGGGAAGGGTCCGATCACATTCACTTAGCGAAAAAGCGACTTGAAGAAATAGCCATAAGTGAATCTTTGTAGAGGACATAAACCCATATATATATATATATATATATATATATATATATATATATATATATATATATATATATATAGCCAATGAAGAAAGACGAGCGGAAGCAGTGAAGATTTTGCAAAGTTGAAGAATTTGAAAAACTGAAGAATTTCAAAATGAGGAAAAAACTCAAATTGAAGATTTTCAACTTTGGTGGTGGCGTGACCCACCAGATAAGAATGATGATTTCAGACACAAGCGTACAATTGTCGTGAGGGTTCGAGAATCAAATTCTTCATTAATTTCTTCACACTTAGAGTGTTATTCTTCATTGATTGAAGAAAACCGTTTCTTCATGTGTTGCACATCTAAGTCATCAATTTTGCATAAGTGTTAGGATGTGTGTCTGTTTCAAAGAACATTCGAAGAATATGCTTCATAGCCTTATGGTGTGATTCCTTCGGTGTAGCTTGAAATCAGGCACACATGCAAACACTAAGCATTATGTCTGGCCTAGATGCACATAAGTACAATAAAGAACCAATCATGGAGCGGTATACCTTGTGATCAAGTCAATACCATTTTCATCGATTGCATAGATGGCCATTTGTGGGCATAGGAATTTTAGCGCCTTTGCAATCTTGCATGCGAATTTCTTGAGGACATCTTTGAGGTATTTCTCCGAGATATGAATATGCCATTGTGTTGTTGATTTAATTTGAAGACCTAAGAAGAATTTCAACTCTCCCATCATAGACATTTGATATTCTTCACTCATCATATAGGCAAATTCATCACTATAACGTTGGTCGAGACAGCCAAAGATAATATCATCAACATATATTTGGCACACAAACAGTTCACCATCATAAGATTTAGTAAAGAGAGTAGGGTCGAGTGAACTGGGTGTGAAGCCATTCTTCACGAAGAATTCCTTCAATGTATCATACCACGCCCGAGGGGCTTGTTTGAGACCATAGAGGGCCTTATTGAGTCTCAAGACTTTGTCGAGATTCTTTGGATCTTCAAAACACAGGGGTTGAGCAACATATACTTCTTCCTCAAGCTTACCATTGAGGAATGCACTTTTCACATCCATTTGATATAAAGTGATATTGTGATGGTTAGCATAGGCGAGTAATATCTTGAATAGACTCAAGTCTAGCGACAGTGCAAAAGTTTCATCGAAATCAATTCCTTCAACTTTGTGTGTAGCCTTGAGCTACTAGTCGTGCCTTATTCCTTACCACAAGACCATTTTCATCTTGCTTGTTGCGGTAGATCCACTTTGTGCCAATGATATTATGCTTTCTAGGATCTGGACGTTTGACCAGTTCCCAGACATTGTTGAGCTCGAATCGATGTAATTCTTCTTGCATAGCCTGAATCCACTCGGCTCGAAATGCTTCATCTACCTTAGTGGGCTCTGTGATAGAGACAAAAGCATAGTGCCCACAAAAGTTAGATAAATGTGAAGCTTTTGGCGTGTGAGAGGACTGGCGCTTTAATGTCATCGATGATCTTGTCAACTTGCACTTCTTTTGCAACGCGAGGATGAGCTGGTTGTCGTCGAGGAATTTGATCATTTTCCTCGGCACATTGTCTTGACATTATCTTGAGTGCATCATTTCGATGTTCTTGGCGTATAGGAATGAATTCTTCAGCAGTTTCTTGATGGGAATGACATCCTCGGTTGCCTTGAACTTGATAGATTCCTCGGTGCTGGTTCATCTAACACAGAGGTAGGTGCTCTCTTTGCGAGCCATTAGTTTCATCGAACCGCACATCTACATGTCAACAATCTTGTGAAGAGTGATGTTGAAGACTCTGTAGGTGTGCGAGTCCTTTCGTAACCAAGCATAAAACCTTCATGTGCTTTCGGTGCAAATTTAGAGTTGTGATGAGGATTTCTAATCAGCATTTAGCAATCAAGACTTTGAAATAACTTACATTGGGTTTCTTGTCGTTGAGGAGTTCATAGGCAGTCTTTTGAAGAATTTGTGAAGATATACTCTGTTGATGATGTGGCACGCGGTATCAATTGCATCAATCCAAAAAGCGACTAGGCGTTTTGTATTCATCAAGCATAGTCGAGCCATCTCAACAAGAGTCCTGTTCTTGCGCTCCACGACACCATTTCTTTGAGGAGTATAAGGAGCGATAACTCATGAGTAATACCAAGTTCATCAAGATAGTCATCAAGACCGAATTCTTGAACTCAGTTCCATTGTCACTCTGATGTGCTTGATCTTCACACCAAAGTTAGTTGAAGCCCTCGAGGAAAATCGTTTGAAGACTTCCTGCACTTGATTTTTGTAAGTAACAATGTGTACCCATGTGTAACGAGAGTAATCATCAACAATAACAAAGCCATATAGAGATGCATCATTAACGACACCTGAGTAATGATTGGGACCAAAGAGGTCCATGTGAAGCAATTGAAGGGACGAGTAGTGGTCATGATAGTCTTATTTGGATGCTTGGCCTTGGTGATTTTCCGGCTTCACAGGCTCCGCATAAGTGATCCTTGAGGAATTTGACATTCTCAATGCCAATGACATGCTTCTTCTTCATGGCGTGTGCAAATTCCTCATGCCTGCATGACCAAGTCGTCGATGCCATAGCCAGCCTTACGAAGCTTTTGCAAGTAAACACACGGCTGGTTGTGGTCCTGTAGAGAAGTCAACAATATACAAGTCTCCTCTCCTAAAGCCTTGAAGACTTTGGAATTGTCGCTTCCATAATCACAACACAACGATACTTGCCAAAGATAGCAACCATATCAAGATCACAAAGCATTGAGATCGACATGAGGTTGTATCCTAAGGACTCAACAAGCATGACTTTGTCCATGTGTATGTCCTTAGAGATCGCAACCTTACCAAGACCCAATACGACTTTTGCCTTTGTCAAGAAAGATGATATGCTTCGGATGTGACGGTGATAAGGGAGCATCCATCAATGGATTCTTGTCACCAATCATGTGATTTGTACATCCACTATCAAGAACCCACTCGGTGGCTTTGGGTTGGTCATCCTGCGGATGAATTAGTACAACTTACGATCTCATATACTTCATTAGTGAAGAATATGATATCAAGTTCATCGATGAATTTCATCGATCGAGATAACAGATAAGCGGTATGAGGGCGTGTGAAATGAAGGTTCATTTCATCATGATTAGCATGCGTCCTTTCAGGCAATTTTGTCGGGTCCCCAAAGAAATTATTCAGACGTTTAAAGCACGTCTGGAGACCTGACCCTGCAGAAGAGATTAGTTCTTTTCTTCACCACCCACATCGAAGGGGTGGCAAAGAGTTCATCACTCTGCGAGCACCATATGAGAATGGTGGCATAGAGGCCAATCCATTTCGTTTCACATAAGAGGGGTTAGGGTAAGCATATGAATAAGCGAGAAATTCTTGAGGACTTATGAACATATTGGTTTGAAGAATAATGCACATATTCATAGCCCTTAGCTCTACCTGCGAAGCGAGTTATTAGCACGATGATAATCATATGAGGACTTTGATCCTTTTGAGGAATTTGATCCATGTGAGGAATTTGGTCCGTATGAGGACTTGGATCCATATGAAGAATTTGGTCCATATGAAGAATTAGATCTGGGGTTCCTATTCTTCACGGTGGTGTCATGAGGACATTCACTGAAGACTTTCAAGGCACTTCTTGGGAACCCAGATTTTCTTCATAGGGGAACCGTTCTGCAGATTAGTGCCAACATATCTAGCAAATACTTCACCATTCTGATTTTTGAACAGTTTATAGTTGGAGTCAAATGACTCAACGAAGAATGAGGAGATTAGCATGTAAAGCCGGATAAGTTAGATGGATCAATCTGGAGGTCCCTTTGCAGCAACCCATGAGGTTTTGGGATCTTTTCGGGCTTCCAATATGTTCCATCAGCATTGAGTTTCCTCTCAAAGGCAATACCCTCTTTCCTAGGGTTCTGTTGAGGATCTTCTTTTAAGCACATCACAAAGAGTCGATGCCCTTTGAGGCTTTTGTACATGCTGTCATGTACAATTCCTTCAACCTCTGCATCGTCGGTGATACTAGCAATGTCCTCGGATGAGGAATTAGTGATAGCAGAGGCGGTGAAGAATTTGTAACAGATTGAAGCATTTGAACATTCGGTGAAGAATTAGCGATTCACGTTCAATGCACTTTAAGCATGGAGGAACAAATTCTTCACGAGAAGCGCTGATTTGTTGAGCAAGTAATGAATCGCGCTCCTTCGAAGATCTTCATAACTCACTCTTAGCTTCTCAAGATCTTGCTTTCTTTGAAGAAATTCATAAGAAAGTTTCTCATGATCAGATAAGAGAGTGTTATGATGACCTTGAAGGTTGTCAAACCTAGACTGAAGTCTCTGAAGATTTTCAGTCAGGGCTTTAGTGCGATCCATTTCTTCACCTAACATATCATCACTCTTATCTAGCATGTTTTGAACCTTTTCCAAAGCCCTTTGTTGTTTTACAGCAATTTTAGCAAATTTTGAGTAACTGGGCTTTAGATCTTCATCAGATTCATTTTCACTAGATTCAGAGGAGGTATTTTTGAGTACCTTGGCACCCTTTGCCATGAAGCAATAGGTGGGAGTGTAGTCATCACTATCTTCATCGGCATTGTTGGTGAGTCATTTTCTTGAGTTGAAGATGGACTTGTTGAAAAGCGATGTAGAGCTAGACTCGCCACACCGGACTCAGATTCTTCGATGCCTCCTCTTCCTCATGTTCCTCGATTCAACTTGAGTCCATTTCCTTGCCAATGAATGCCCGAGCCTTTTGGAGCTGCTCTTCTTGTGAGAAGAAGGCTTTGAGGATTTTGATGATGAAGATTTCGATGATTTCTTCTTCTTCTTGGCGTCATCGAACTGTAATCCTTGTGTTTCTTCTTCTTTAATTCCTTTTCCCACCGAGGACAATCTTGGATGTAGTGACCAGGTTTCTTGCATTTGTGACAAAGTCTTCTCTTATAGTCCTTTGGATGAGGAATCACTTGCTCCTTGAGGATTTTCCAAATCGACCACGTCTTGAGAACTTCGGAATTTCTTCATGAGCAGTGCTAGCTCCTGGCCTAATTCTTCAGGATCTCCAAGGCTACTACCAGAGTCTTCACACTCAGATTCAGACACAGCCTTGGCCTTCAGGGCATGTGTTCTTCCATAGCTAGAACCATAGAGATCTCTTTTTTCAGCAAGCTGGAACTCATGAGTATTTAGCCTCTCGAGGATATCAGCAGGATCAAGTGACTTGTAGTTAGCACGCTCTTGTATCATCAGTGCCAGAGTATCAAATGAGGAATCAAGAGATCTTAACAATTTCTTCACCACCTCATGGTCGGTGATGTCAGTGGCGCCAAGTGCTTGAAGCTCATTTGAGATGTCAGTGAGGCGATCGAAGGTTTGTTGAACATTTTCGTTGTCGAGTCTTTTGAAGCGGTTGAAGAGATTCCGAAGAACATCAACTCGAGAGTCACGCTGAGTTGATACTCCTTCATTCACTTTGGACAGCCTGTCCTAGATGAGCTTGGCAGTTTCCAAAGCACTCACTCTTCCATATTGACCTTTGCTCATATGGCCACATATGATATTCTTCGCTTGAGAATCGAGTTGCTTGAATGTCTTCACATCAGCAGCATTCAGAGAAGGTGTGACTGAGGGAACACCATTTTCCACAACATACCAGAGATCGTTGTCAATTGCTTCAAGATGCATTCGCATCTTGTTCTTCGATAAGGGTAGTCCGTCCCATCAAAGGTAGGACACCTGCTGAGACCTTGATCATACCTGCGGTCGACATAACTAAAACTCAAGGTGGTTAAACCAAAATCACACAGAACAAGGGAGTACCTTGCTCTGATACCAATTGAAAGTGCGTTATGTCGACTAGAGGGGGGGTGAATAGGCAATTTTTATGAATTCTTCACTGAGGAATTTGCCGGTGAGGAAATTCCTTAGCAAAGAACCACTTGCAGCGGAATAAGTACTCAGAAGTAAGCAAAACATAATACACGCATGGTCATCATGATGAAATGAAGACTAGCTCGAGTCTGAAAAGCGTAATCACAGGATAACACAAGATGAAGACACACGATGAAGAAATTGAACTGAGGAAATTGAGAAAGTCTTGATCAAAGTCTTCAAACACAGATATGAACAAACACTCAACACGGTAATGAGGAAATGAAAGGGTTGAGGAAATAGAACCAGATTAGGTTGGTGAAGACAATGATTTGGTAGACCAGTTCCAACTGTTGTCTCGGTTATACGTCTGGTTGGAGCGGCCGAGTATTTAAACTCGAGGACACACAGTCCGGACACCCGATCGCCGAGCACACGCAGCTCGGGACACCAAGTCCTCACCGTATTCTCCTTGAACTAAGGTCACAGACCTCGTCCAATCACTCGTGGTAAGTCTTGAGCGACTTCCAAACCTTCACAGACTTGGTCACTCGGCGATCCACAATTCCTCTTGGATGCTCTAGACCATGGCGCCTAACCGTCTGGAAGAAGCACAGTCTTCAAAGGTAACAAGCGTCGGATCCACGCAGGATCAATTTCTTGATGATGCTCAATCACTTTGGGTTTATGTAGGGTTTGGTTTTGGGGTTTTCCTCACTTTCGATGATTTTCGCTCAAAGTCCTCGGAGGATGGGTTGCTCTCAAATGACAAGTGTCAAGTTCTCTCGGAGCAGCCAACCAGCTAGTGGTTGTAGGGGCGGCTATTTATAGCCTAGGAGCAGCCCGACATGATAAGACATAAATGCCCTTCAATGATATGACCGTTAGGTGGATAAGATATTTTGGGACAGGTGGCCAAGAAGACAAAGAACGATCGGAAATTTGAATCACAAATTCCTCGGGGCTATCATGTTCCTCACTTTGTAGGCAATCCACCTTTGGCGAATTCCTAACTCCTCGGTCGAACAAATTCCTCGTGACCGGAAGAACTTCGTCTCATCCTCAAGAAATTGACTGAGTTGTATGAGATTTCAAAGGCTTCACTCGAAGGGATTGGTAGGTGTAGGATTTTGAGTTGAGCATCACACGGAAATTTTTCCTTAGTATTTCCTCGACCCCCTTTAACAGTACGGTGTTTCCTATGACTCAAGAAAGAGAAAAACAAAACTACGAAAACAAAGTCTTCACGCTTCATGTTCCTCAAATGAATACCAAGTCTTCAAGGTCACACCAATTTCTTCACTTTCAAAGTCTTCAGAAAGTCTTCAGAATATCAAAGTCTTCAGTCGAAGAACTTCATTTTTAGGGGTCGACTTTCTCTGTAAATATCAAACTCCTCATAGACTTATAGACCTGTGTACACTCACAAACGCATTAGTTCCTTAACCTATAAGTCTTCAATCCACCAAAATCACTAAGGGGCACTAGATGCACTTACAGTCTCCTTGTCATGGAAATGTTTGGTTCCTTAGAGAGGAGTGGCTTGCAGATACACATGGTCTTTGATGCGGAAGTATACTTCTTGAAGATGGTGGTTGGTGTAGTTCTTCCTCTTAGACATGACGGTCTTCAGATGTTCCTTGACCAGCTCAACGATTCTTTTTCCGTCTTCGGGTAGATGAGTATGTTATCAAAGAAAGATGACAACTAACTTGTCCAAGCACTCCATGAAGTCTATGGGGTGCGTAAAGTTGGCTGAGGCATTGGTGATGGTCACGGTTGAGTATTGGCCAAGGTCTTATCGATCTAGATCCAAAACCCAAGGTCAGGATCCGACCATGTTGTGGCTTGGTAGGGCGTAAGGGTTTCAAGGATTCTAGTGTGCGAGTGAATGTTCATCATCCCATCCTTGAGCACAGTTCCTGAGATGCCAACTGTGCTATCTAGTCCTCCAAACAGATCACCTTATACCTCCGAAAGTATCATCTCGCATAAGTCAACTCCAAAAGCCCATTAGCTACATAATTCATTAATTCTACAAATCCAAAGTCTATGGTGTCCCACATGATCTTCTAATGTCCTATAATCACCAAATACTTGAAAGGGCTACCTTGCTATAGTCAGTCCACCAATTTCCATTATCATGGTCATGTAAACTCCAAGGTCAAGCATATATAGATCCCTAAATCAACCCCGACAATTAATCCAATCTCTTAGTTTATTGTCCACCGAGAAATATGGTATCATGATCAAGATCATCAGTCTAAATCCAATTTACTCCGAACCATGTAAAATTACTCTGCATCCATACTCCACTAGGGTAACCTATTTAATCCAAATCTCATGTCCAACGAGAATTCCTACACGTTCCCCCAAGTCATTTACGTAATATCAACTATCTCCTATCAATATCATCTGATCAAGTCAAATCCTTGCACTTCCAGGAGTTTCAGCTTGCGATCATAATTGTCCTATAACTCCGATTTACTCAGGGATAATGGAAGCTATGCTAATCTATAATCATGATCCCACCAAGTTCATCTACCAACATGAAAGCCTTGTGATCTACCAAAGTCTCAGTCAATTCCTCAGGGTCTCTGATATAAACTCATCAAGTCATTTGTCCTCCGTTCCTATATCCCCAAATTGGTCTCTCCTATGGCATCATCAGTTTTGGTGCTATCTTAGGATGATAATGTGCTCATTCGCTATGCCCACTAGTTCCATAATGAACCCAGTGCTATGCGAGGTTACAGAGGCTTAACTGGTCCACTTGTAATTCCGTGGGTTAAGCACTTGGTTAAGGATTCGAGCTGGGGTATCTCGTGAAGTCTCGAAGGGTAAAGTGATGGGTTTATAGTCTTGAGAGGTAAACATAACTCTACGGGGTTGCACTTGGTCGAGGAGGTTGTAGCAAAAGTCTTCAGTGCTGGTTGGTTGCCAAAGTAGAATCCTTGGTGTATCTTGTCTTGCGGACTTGATTGAGGAGAGAGATGAGAGGAGAGGTAGCATAAAGGAGGGAATGCCTAAAGGGGGTTCTATAGTGCAAGTGCAAACAAACAGGTGCAAAAAGGGCCAAACAGAAGAGGCAAGGTGAGGAAGGTGATATAGTCGCATACTTGTCGCCTAGGGCAAAAATGCGACTTATATCAAAACACAAACAAATAAAAACAAGCAACACATAGTCATGGTTCTATTCGAACCATCATACGGACTCGACTGCGCATAGGGGGTACACGACTCATCCTACCCTAGGGGTTCTCGGACTCAGTAGTCATGCCTTGTGCCTCATGCAGTCTTCTGAGTTTTCCTCAGGTGTCGCTACCTCTCTTGTAGTTGTCCGATGAAACGATCCAGGTTGAGCCTGAAGATTCTTCAACAACTTATTGCCTGTTGAAGCGATGGGGTGATGGTGGCTCCTCGTGGCTGTCTTTGACTTGGTCTTCTCTTGTCTTCTTAACCATGATGATCGCTTTTTCTTTCTAAGCCGTCGACGGTACTAGGTAGGTAATCCTTTATGCAATGACATTAACAAGGCATTGTAGAGGTCCAACATGTCGGTTACGTTGATGACAACATCGACACCAAGAGCGGGGAATGAAGAGAACCGTTTTCCTTCTCACTATAGTGAGGCGGACCAAATGGCTAGGTTCTCATCCACCGGTGGTTGCCGATACAACAACGGTAGTGACAGGGTTACCCTATTAGCGATGTATATCCTGATCTTGCATATCCTATGCCACGATCATCGTAGGCTAAGGTTGCATCATCTTGGGGCGATGTCAAGGGTGTCACCATCTCCGGTCTTCATGTCCTCATTCCTCGAGGTGTATCTTCATTGGTGTTGTCTTGTTGTGGTGTCGCCATCTTGTGTTCGGGAGATGTGGGTGAATGTCCGGCAAGGCATCTTCCTTCTAGATTATCCACGAGGATTACAAAGAATCCAATGGTCGGGGGCATAAGGGTTCTAGCGACCAAAGGTTTTGAAGGGAAGAGATCAATAAGGAAAGTATACCTTAGTTTTCGAAACTCTGAGAAGGGAAGAGAAGTATAGATAGTTTTGAAAACTAGTAATAGTTTTGGAAATAGTTTTATCCTAACTAACGACCATGCTAACTAAGGCTTCCTACAGCCAGGATGGCTCTGATACCAGCTCTCTGGGGACCCCGACTCATAAGTCGAGATCACGAATGCTGCGTGTCTGATGATCCCGAGATCAATGCTCACTAAACACACAGAAGCTGAATAACAAGAGGCTTACATCCATACATACCGTATTACACAAGTAGGACCATTATGGTCAAGTCTTGAGTATAACATTGCAGCGAAATCTTCGTCGATAACTTGGACCCATGCCATCCGCCTTAACCCTACGGGCATTACATTGGGAAAGCATCCTAGCTCGCATGTTCGTCACCAACGTGTCCTTCATCACATCTTGTTCTTTCATGCCTGGCCAATAAAATAACCAGTGGCAAGCCAATGAGTACTTTGAATGTACTCGCAAACAACCCAAGGGTGATAACAGAATAACTATGCAAGGCACTACTTGCTAATTTGGCATTTTTATGAAAGCTAGTTTTTCTCATGCAAGTATGATCAACATTTATCAAGGATATGAATGCATCGCAACAAGTATTAGGAGGTTCTGAGACATCAACATCGAGAGAGTTATGAACAACTCATGCTCAAGCTCATCGTGACTTCCTCACGAATCACGTCAATAGATTTACCAAACCGTGTTGTTTGTCAGAAACATATGGACGTAGTCTAAGCAGCACCACCCAACTGTCCTTGATCGTGGACACGGCTATTTCGAATAGTTTTACACTCTGCAGAGGTTGCACACTTTACCCACAAGATCCGGGGAACTTTCGTGTCATCCACGACCCGCGGTACCTCAAGTACCCGGGGTAAGCACCCGATCACTATCTTTCCCTAGACGACACTAACAAGGAGTCCACTCGTTGTTCCGTATCCTCACTATGTACATCATGCGAGACTCACTCGATATCGTAACATCTGAGAGGGGACACAATGGTGTATCCGGTGCCCTGTAAAGACAGTCATGGCCGCCCTACCTGGCACGACCCCGTCCTGAGAGAGAGCACCAACTCTCCCCCGTCACTAGTAATGCGGGCTCCAAGCTAGTATCGGCCTAGGTAATCAATAATGCCCTTTCCCATATAAGGGTAGAGTGGTTGCGCATGTAAGGTTGGGACAGTCGACAAATCTTAAATCTAATCCGTCTCTGTAAAAAACACTTTTATCAAGCCTCGGTACACTACTTCTCCACCAAGTAGTGACCTAGTTCATCATCATCTCCTGGGGCATCGGTGGCACCCTCTGGGGCTGCTTGCCGATGTCAAACCACACTTGTTTCTTTCCATGCATAACCCTGACCCGCTTTGCATAGCAACTACTTTAGCATCCTATCTACTCCCACCGGCATAACCCTCATAAGAAGGTAGGGTCATGCACAATGCAAGTATCAATGAGGAAGTAAAAGAGGCAACCAACCAACGTGGTTTACCATCTCATCATGATTCCGATGAAACAATAGTAAGTGATATATGACATGCATAAAAAGGTTTCATAGACATGGTCAAAGGGCTGCTTGCCTGGTTCATCTGAGTCTTGAAATCTTCTGGCCCTTCTCCATGTACTCCGTCTACTTCGTCAACTAACGTCGGAAACAATCACAATAAGCAACACAACAAGGCAGGAAATATAAGTGCTCGAAAAATATTAATTTGACTTTTCTAGGACATCTCTGGTTATATGAAAAATAACCAGAGTGGTTTCATTGGAATTGGATCAGTGGACATCTCTGAACATTTCAATATGATGGAATCAAGGGGTTTATGGATTTGCAAGAAGTCTACAGAAATATATTTTTGAAAAATGAGCAAAGGTACCCATTTAACAAACCATGATTTTAGAAGCATCTAGGAGTTGGTTTCACTGGATTTGGAGTTCAAATGAATATTCTATGGATTTGCAAAGTTGACAAACATGAAGAAATGGCTCATTAAATTTGTGGGGTACAGAAAGTATTAAGAAAAATGTTCATAAACTAAGTTATGAACTTAGATGCATCTAGGAATTTGAATCATGGCATTTGGATCAAGTTTGAGCTCCCTGTGATTTTCTAAAGTTCATCACAGAAATAGGGAAAATAGGATTTGGTAAATATTTGTGAAGAAAAGGTCTCTGGAAAAATGTGCATGTTGCACCACCAGGTAGATCATAATTTATAGAGTCACCAGAAATTTGAATCATCAAATTTGGAGTCCATTTGAATTCTTTATGGATTTTAGAAATTTACGGAAAAAGAAAAAGGAAAGGAATTTACCTAAATGGGCTGGAGCTAGGGAGGCAGCAGCGTGCACTGGGCGAGACTTAGCGGGGCAGCGCACTGGGCCTGGCCCAGCCTCTCGCGCGCGCCCGCTGGGAGGCCAAAATTCAGGGGTTTTTACTGCCCTTAATTAAGTACTTGCAGTGCAAACCTCAATTCAGGGGTTTTTGGAAAACTAAATTTAGAAAGTACTTTTTGGCCAAAATATTTTTACAAGAAATTATTTTTATGACCTACACACATGGCATGATCATTGGGCAGAAGTTTTGGATCAAGGAGAAGGAGTATAAGATTTGGAGGATTTATTTGATTTTTAGAGCACTTGCAAACAGTAGACAAAATCAAATCAAGCAAAGAACAAAACACACAAAAGTTTTTTGTCAAACCACAATTTATCATGATTTATCATCTTAAGTGTTGTGCCATGAAAATCAGGGTGTGACAGGAAAAAGGATACCCGAGTTGGAAACGGTTTCCTTAAGGCAGTATATTCATACTTGTTCCGGGAGCAACCAAATCTCGAGGACGAGATTTCTTTAAGGGGGGAAGGTTTGTCACAGCCTGATTTTTGGCCCTTTCTTTTTCATTTCATTTTCTGAGGTTTTTGCTTGAGTTTTCTTTTCCCGTGGCTTTGTGGTCTGGAAACTGAAGAAGATGACCTCTTCTTTATTTCCAGATGGCTTGTCATCCTCAAATCCTTCCCTAGATCATATCATTTCCATCCAAGCCCAATCCCAATATTCTTTTTATTGGGAATATTCCTTTTCTATTAAAGGAATCATCCTTTTTGCCCTAGGTTGTGAAGCAACCTATATTTCCATCACTCCTAAAATTCCCAAATAATTCTCATAAATTTTTTGGGTCATATGTTCCTCAAATATGGCAAAATATTTCATTTGACATGTTTATCATCATGCTCAAATAATTCATTTCCTATTCGGTCCTAAATGGCACATTGTGAAGCAAGTGCTATTTTCCTTTTTCCAAGTGGCCTCAAACTCCTTGGACACCTTTTCATGTCCATATCATTGCCACATGCCAAAATGCAACCTCATTTGCCTAGTAGTAATTTAATTATGATTTTCCAAAGTTTCTGTCCAGAAAGAAACTTTGTGAAGGAGGTACAAGCTAGGCATATCCAAATGAGTTGCACTTTTTCATGGACCTTCATATCATCAAATAATAGCCCTCCACCAAAGTTGAGCTCCTTTGATGCCTCCATGTGAGCACAGCTTCAAATCTTTGATTCTGTCCAAAATTTCAGTTTGTGAAGCAAGTATATTTTATATTGCTTCATTATGGTTGTAAATTTTTCTAGGCCTTCTCCAATCCATATAAACTCCCTCCACCAAGTTGTGGCTCAATCCATTTAGCCATTTTCCCTCTAGAATTTCTGCAAGTTTCTGGTCAGTGGGGATGTTTGTGAAGGAAGTACCTTTTTGGTTTGTCCAAATGGTGTGAAACCTTTTTCAGCATCTTCATATGACCAAATAACCCTGCCATGCCAAATTTCAGCTCAAGTGGCTTCTCCATTTGAGTGCACCATCATGATCTTCATTCTGGACCAGATTACTTAGTTGTAAAGCAACTATATTAATTATTGGTCCATTTCCATCCAAAATTCACAGGATCGTAGTCCTTCCTATCCTAAACACCCCAGACAACTCCATATGACCCAATTAGCTCCTGTTGATCGCCAGATTACTCAGCCAACACGTCTGAAACTTGACGATCACTCACATCTCTCCTTGGCACTTATGTGTGATCCATCACCTCCCTCGGCCTCTAGTATGTAAGGACTAAACACTAGACAACGTTTCCCTGCCTCTTGCGTCCCCTCCTAGCCGGGCGCAGTGGTGACCGCGCCGTTCGAGCTTGGCCGCAAGCACACGCGTCCGCGGCGGCACCCGAGCTCGAACTGCCTTGCCACGGCTATATAAGCCAACCCCGGCCCCTCCCGAGATCACCACTCGACCTCACGCACTCCTAGCTACCTCCCCGACCAGCCAAACGAGCTCAAAGAGCTCTCTGGTTCCCCCCATGGCCGTCGTGCCCGCATCGGCCTCGGCCTAATTTCACTCAATGCTGAGCCCCTCTCTCCTCCTCTCCACCTCGAGTAGTTTCCCAGTAGTCCAGCGCCCCTCCTCCACCCCTCAGCGCGGAGTGCTCGTGGCCGCGTACCCCAAGATCAACCACCGCCGCTGCCCTCGGCCTCATGAGCCGCCGTCCTCCAGCCTCCCAGGCTTGCTTGCTGCTCAGGAGGGAGCAACACTCCGTTCCGCGCCCGCCGGTGGTCCCAGCTCCACCGGGGACGGCCGGAGCTACCCGGGCCATCGCTGGCGCCGCGCGGCCTCGCCTCTCCCCTGCTTCTGTCGAGAGGAAGGAGACCAGCGGGAGGAGCGAGAGAGCGAGGCGGGACCCACCTGTAAGCGAGCCAGGAGCCGGCCCCGCGTTGACCCCGCCCACTCTGACGTGGATAAGTGGAAGCGTATTCGCGAGAATGCGTTTTCTCTTTCCGAAGGTGTATTTTCTTGCGTCTTAGGCGAGGAATACGCTTTACCCTCGGGAAAGCGTATTTTCTCAAAACCGTTTCTGCCTTATCCACTCAGGGGCCTGTTTGTAGAAATATTTTTATATATTGGTCCCTTGACTTCAACTCTTCACATCTTTTCAACCGTAACTCCAAACGAGGTGAAACCAACGCCCACGTCTTCGTCTCTTCGAGCCCGAACTTTTGGTACCATTGTCACCATGTTTCAACATTCTGAAAATGACCATTTTGCCCTTGCCCCTAATCAGCCCCCTCCGAGAGCGAAACCTTTCTGGCGATTCTTTCCGCGATCTTTCTGCACTTCTCCCCGGAGCTTTCTTCATCCCCAGGCAAGCCACAACCACCATTTGCATGATAGCCATGCGGAAGCATTGGTTTTCAACTTGAATCTTTGATAACTGCCTGTTCGTTTTGCTACTGCTATCGGTATTTCGGTTATGCTTATGGATCGGTGTTTACCGTGATGCTATGTTTTCTTGCACTATGTTATTTTGTTCTTCATGCTAGTATTATATTGGCCATGCTTGGTAATAGTACATGTTGGTGATGGTCTTCGGTGCATGACGATCATCTGTTCCGAGTACCGTTGTTATGCATGTTCCTTCGCACCCAGTTTATTAAATACTTGCATGGTAGTTTAACGTTATGTTATTGCATGGTATTTATTGTTGATGCTAGTGGTCAGGTTATGCTATGATTAGTGTTCTAGTTGAGATATTCATACTCGTCAGCATGCCGTGCTCATCTGGATAGATGATTAAATGTTGTTGTTATGCTCGTTGATTATGTTGCACCCCCATGCTTATTTGTTAGCATATTCGTGCATTGTAGTTGCATCATGTTATTTTATCATGGCTCAGCATATTGCATTCAAGTTTAACCGGATTAAATTGAACTTGAACAATTGTTGGCTGGGTCATGGTGCCACCATATCGATCTGACCAGTGCAACCACGTTTGCCTTATGGGAAGGCCCTTACTGGGTCTATTGTCATGCCTCTCACAGGTGCCTCCCGCGAGGGAAGGTTATGCACGGGCGCTACCTTGGCCAGGTAGGACGGCATAAGCCTTGTGTGCCCGTGTTTGGTTTTGATCTCATGTCCCCGTTTGGGACCGTTTTGCCACGATGGTGGCCGTTGGTGCCTTTGGTAGGCACGGGGCCACCCAGGACTTAGCCCAAAGGGGAGTTGGTCGGAGTGGCGGGGAGAGCGTCATGGCAGTAGATCGGTTTTGTCGGAACACTTTGGTCCACCCGAATGGGAGTGCGAGGCCAGGGTTCCGTGGTGTGGGTACAGTGTGCTAACCTCTGCAGTGTGTGTGTGTGTTAAATCTATCAATAGCCGCGCCCGCGGATATGGGCCCAGTTCGTGTTAGTCACACTATGAGTCAACAGTAATAGTAATAATTTGATTAATAACAACCCCGGTTCGATGATGAAAGAAGTTGGTTGATATTTATGTGATCGTGAGAGGATCACTGTGATATCATGAATACCGACTTGTTGGATATTTGTGATGTTATGCAAGAGCCAAGGGTAAAGGTCAAGCTCCTTGTGTTCATAAATGATTACTACGGTATTGTTAATACCAAGCTTGATTGGATCCTAAGATGGTTGTGTGATATCCGTGATGGTAAGTGATACAGGTGATTGTTACGAGGTAACCCGAACATAGTAAGTTGGTGCATGATAGTTTCATCATGTTGCATGCTAGTATCATCATGTTCATATGTTTATGCCATGCTCGTATTGTTCTAGTTGTATCATCTTGTTCATGTTAATCCTTGTTAACCTGTAATTGCCATGCTATTGTTTGTCTTGATTGCTTTGGTTGCTGTGAGCTTGCAAGTACATTCAATGTACTGACCTGGCGTCTCATGCCAGTTTGCAGGTCATGCCAGATATGATTTCTTGTTTGTCGTGGATCCCTTGTTTGCGCGCTAGGATAAACGTTCCAGCTAGAGTCCCTGCGGAGTGGAGTTCATCACCGTCGTCGTTGTTCCGCTGCCAGTAGTCATTCCGCTGCGTCGTGTTGTTCTGCTGCTTGCATAGAGCAACCATGGCAGGCGTAGCGTCGTCGTGCCGATGTAATCCCCTTGTACCCCAATAGATTGCAATAAAGAGCTGATTTGTTCTATGCTAAGCAGTGGCATATTCCAGAAGACATCTCCTCGATCTCTGGGCTGCAATACGGGGCGTTCCGGTTTCTCTGAGTCGGGGTGCCACACCCAGTTAGAACAAGTTGCTAAATCTCAAAGATCGTTGCTTGATGAAATGAATAACAACATACGTGACTTTGTTGTTAGAGTTGCAACTAGAGGAGGTCAAATGACTTAGGAACCACTTTATCCTGACGGGCACCCAAAAAGAATTGAACATGATTCATAAAGGAACAACACCACTACACCTAGTCCTTCTAAAAAGAAGAAGAAAAAGAAAAATTATAGGACTTTGCATGCTGCTAGTGAACCTGAAATAGAAAAACCTCCTTATAATGATAATGATGCTTCTATTTCTGATGCTGAAACTCAATCTGGTAATGAACATTCACCTAGTGGTAATGAAAAAGATAATGCTGATGTTCATGAAGATACTCAACCAAACAATGAAAAAGAACCAGATAATGATGTTGAAATAGAACCAGCTATTGATCTTGATAACCCCCAACCCAAGAATACACGTTATGACAAAAGAGACTTTATTACTAGAAAACACGGTAAAGAAAGAGAACCGTGGGTTCAAAAACCTATGCCTTTTCCACCTAAGTAAACTAAAAAGAAAGATGGTGAAGAATTTGAACGCTTTGCTGAAATGTTGAGGCCAGTCTTTTTGCGTACTCGCTTGACTGATATCCTTAAAATGCCTCCTTATGCAAAGTACATGTATGACATCATCACCAATAAGAGAAAAATACTGGAAGCTGAAATCTCCACTATACTTGCTAATTATACTTTTAAAGATGGAGCACCTAAAAAACTTGGAGATCCGGTAATACCAACTATACCTTGCTCCATCAAAAAGAATTATGTGAAAACGGCTTTATGTGATTTAGGAGCTGGTGTTAGTGTTATGCCTTTATCTTTATATAAAAGACTTGATTTGAATAAACTCACACCTACTGAAATATCTTTGCAAATGGCTGACAAATCAACTGCCATACCTATCATATTTTTGAGGATGTGCCCGTTGTTGTTGCTAATGTTGCTACTTTGACTGAATTTGTTATACTTGGGATGCCGGAGGACGACAACATGTCGATTATCCTTGGTAGACCCTTTTTGAATACTGCATGGGCTGTTATTGATTGCAATAAAAGAAAGGTCACTTTTCATATCAATGGTAATGAGATACGGTGCACTTTCCGAAGAAACAATTCCAAGTGAATGGTATTAATGTTATCGAAAAATCTGTGACAACCACTATTGGAAGTTTTCAACTACCTCTACCTACTATTAAAAAGAAATATGAAATGCTTATTGTTGGGGACATTCATATCCCCGATGAGGTAACTTAGTGATTTATGGAAGTTCTTCGGTTTCATGCTAATCGAAAGTGGTTGTTAATAAGACTTGATCAACCTTATTAATGGATCATTTTTTAGACGTATGAACTTGATGAATTTAGTAAGCACTACCTTCTGTTCCTTCCTTTTGTTTATTGTTTTTATTAGTTAAATAAAATAAAATACCATGTTTTCTGTTTTCTGAATTTCCCGTCCAATAAAAAAATGACCCCAAAATAGAAGTTCTCAGAATGCTCTAAAATTTTAATACGATTTTTTCTGAATATTTAAGAATTTCTGGTGCAAATAGTATCAGAAGGAGGTGCACCAGGTGGGCACAACCCACTGCTACCTTTTGAGAACTGCGTTGGATTTCCTTGAAGAGGAAAGGATGATGCAGCAAACTAGCGTAAGTATTTCCCTCGGTTTTTGAGAACCAAGGTATCAATCCAGTAGGAGGCTACGCGCGAGTCCCTCGTACCTACACAAAGCAAATAACTCCTGGCAACCAACGCGAATAGGGGTTGTCAATCCCTTCACGGTCACTTACGAGAGTGAGATCTGATAGAGATGATAAATAATATTTTTGGTATTTTTGGTATAGAGATGCAAAGTGAAAAGTAAAAGGCAAAGTAAAAACAAGCAAGTATTAAAGTAATGGAGATTGATATGATGAGAATAGACCCGGGGGCCATAGGTTTCACAAGTGGCTTCTCTCAAGAGCATAAGTATTCTACGGTGGGTGAACAAATTCTTGTTGAGCAATTGATGAATTGAGCATAGTTATGAGAATATCTAGGTATGATCATGTATATAGGCATCACGTCCGAGACAAGTAGACCGACTCCTGCTGCATCTACTACTATTACTCCACTCATCGACCGCTATACAAAGATGCATCTAGAGTATTAAGTTCAAGAAAACAGAGTAACGCCTTAAGCAAGATGACATGATGTAGAGGATAAATTCATGCAATATGATAAAACCCCATCTTGTTATCCTCGATGGCAACAATACAATCGTGCCTTGCTGCCCCTACTTTCACCGGGGAAAGGACACCGCAAGATTGAATCCAAAGCTAAGCACTTGTCCCATTGCAAGAAAAACCAATCTAGTAGGCCAAACCAAACTGATAATTCGAAGAGACTTGCAAAGATAACCAATCATACATAAAAGAATTCAGAGAAGATTCATATATTGTTCATAGATAATCTTGATCATAAACCCACAATTCATCGGTCTCAACAAACACACCGCAAAAAGAAGATTACATCGAATAGATCTCCACGAGAGGGGGAGAACATTGTATTGAGATCCAAAAAGAGAGAAGAAGCCATCTAGCTACTAACTATGGACCCGAAGGTCTGAGGTAAACTACTCACACTTCATCGGAGGGGCTATGGTGATGATGTAGAAGCCCTCCGAGGTGGATGCCCCCTCGTGAGCTCCTAACAGCCCCAAGATGGGATCTCCTGGCATGAAGGTTGCGGCGGTGGAATTAGGTTTTTCGCTCCGTATCTGATCATTTGGGGGTACATAGGTATATATAGGAAGAAGAAGTACGTCAGTGGAGCAAGGTGGGGCCCATGAGGGTGGAGGGCGCGCCCTGGGGGTAGGCGCGCCCCCTACCTCGTGCCTACCTCCTTTCTTTCTTGACGTAGGGTCCAAGTGTCCTGGGTCATATTCGATGAGAAAATCACGTTCCCGAAGGTTTCATTCCGTTTGGCCTCCTTTTGATATTCATTTTCTTCGAAACTCTGAAATAGGCAAAAAAACAACAATTCTGGGCTGGGCCTCCGGTTAATAGGTTAGTCCCAAAAATAATATAAAAGTGGATAATAAAGCCCAATAATGTCCAAACAGTAGATAATATAGCATGGAGCAATCAAAAATTATAGATACGTTGGAGACGTATCACCCACCTGGGCGCGCCAGGACCCCCAGGCGCACCATAGTGGGTTATGGTCCCCACATGGGCCCCCTCACTTATCTATTCATCCGACATCATCACCTACCTCCAGAAAAAATTCACCATTGCTCTCTCTCTCTCTCTCTCTCTCTCTCTCTCTCTCTCTCTCTCTCTCTCTCTCTCTCTCTCTCTCTCTCTCTCTCTCTCTCTCTCTCTCTCTCGTGTTCTTCCTCTCAAACCCGTGGATTTCGATCTCTTTGCTTGAAGCTCCGTTTCCAAAACTGTTTCAGGGGATTGTTGCTTGGTATGTGACTCCTCCGTTTCTCCAATTAGTTTTTGCTTTAGTGGTTTATATTTTGAATAATTAGCTACTCTTGGTGCCGCTGTAGATGAGCTTGCATGTAGAATTCTTAGAGTCCTGAGTAGTTTGAATGCTTTCTATGGCCTCTATGCATCCCTACGAGTAGTTGCTATCAATTTTTGAGGTTTTGTTGAGAAAATTTTGTTGACTAAAAATTTCAGAATTTTTTTTCATAGAAAAAAGATGAATATCTTTAGGAAATTTGCTTCCAAGAAGAACTCCAAGGGAGTTATTGGGGAGTCATCTTATAGTGATCTCCACCCCCGGAGGTTGGGGGAAGTACGGCCGTGCGAATGGCCACATACCCCATTCATGGAAGAGGCTAGAATCCTTCAAGAGTTTACACAATATGCTGCTAATGCCGGCCTCACCGACTTCATTGCAGCTGAATGTGAACAGTGTCATCTCCTCACAAACATCTTTGTTCAAAGTTTTAATTACCTTCCTAGGAATAATCCCCCTGAAGTGCAGTTTAATTTATATGTTGAACCCCATCAGATACCACTTACTGAATTTTGTGAAATATGTTTGCTTCCTTCTGATGGTAGTTTAGCGGAGCCAAGACCCGCAGAGTTTGAAAGCTTTTATCATACTCTAACAGTGGGTGATGAGAGAGGGGTGTCGATTATAACTACCGCTAGCTTGCATTTCCCTGTTGTTCATTATTTTCCTCTTTTCATTTCAAAATACTTGCTCGCTAGAGAGAAGGTGGGTGCACTGAGTTCACCAGACCTTGATGTTTTACGTCATGCACTAGAGGGCGACAACACTTATAGCTTGGGAGCTATTGTGGCACGTCGCCTCCACATTAATAAGTCCAAGGGTAAAATACATGGTGGTATTTTTGCTACTCGCTTGGTGGCTCGCTTTAATGTTGAGATACACCTTCAAGATTATCCTTTGACCAAGGTCTATCTAGATCATGCAGCTATGGAACACCACCATTTTATCGCACGAGATTTCCCTAACATTCCTATTCTGTATAACTTGCTTTTCTGTGTGAGCACTCGTGATATTATTCCATTGCCTGCACCTGCTTTGTTTGATCATGTTGCCAGGGGCGGATATAAGATTATGCCTGCAGATATCATCGCCTACAGGAACGACCAGGCTGCAGCAGAGGAGGAGCCTCAGCAGTGGGAACCATGGATGCCCGCTTCTCAGCACCCCGACTACTATCCAGGCTACCGATCGATTACCAAGTTAGGCCAAAAGCCTAAGCTTGGGGGAGTACGTGTTTCTCACTTACATTACATCCATGTTCACACATTCCATTCCAGTTGTCGGTGTTCACACTTTTTCATTGTATTATCCATGCTTAAATTTATTTTCTTGCTTTCTTCTTGTGTGTTTGAAAAACCTTAGAAAAAACCAAAAAAATTAGTTGTAGTTAGTTTACTTTGTATGCATGCTTAGTTGTAATACTTAGAAGAAAACCCAAAAAGATTTCCTTGTTCTTCTTTTGCTTGTCGGGGACTTTCCCGTGTAAATATTTTTCTCGTTTTTGCTTTCCCCTTTTATTTGCTTGTTCAAGAAAACCAAAAACTCCAAAAATATTTCAGTGTGTTTCTCTGAATTTCTTTTCTTTTTATTCGAGTCATACCGAGGAGAACACCACGATGAAAATGTTGATTGGCTCTCTGATACGTCCATTTTGCATCATGTTTTCTTACTATTATTTATAATGTTTTATCCATAATAATGCTTTTTGGAGTAATTCTAATGCCTTTTCTCTCATAATATGCAAGGTATACACAAAGAGGGAGAATTCCGATAGCTGGAAATCTCGACCTGAAAAAGCTACGTAAGGCTACCCATTCTGCACAACTCCAAATGAGCTGAAACTTCATGAGGATTTTTTTATGGAATATTTGAGAATTATTGGAGCAAATAACTACCAGAGGGGGCCCACCAGGTGGGCACAACCCACCTGGGCGCGCCAGGAGCCCAGCGCGCCTCGGTGGGTTGTGCTCATCCAGCCCACCTCCGTGCCCATCTTCAGTATATAGGTCATTTTGACCTAGAAAAAATAAGAGGATTTTCGGGACAGAGCGCCGCCGCCTCGAGGCGGAACTTGGGCAGGAGCACTTTTGCCCTCTGGCGGAGCGATTCCTCCGGGGGAACTTCCCTCCCGGAGGGGGAAATCATCGTCATCATCATCACCAACAACTCTCCCATCTTGGGGAGGGCAATCTCCATCAACATCTTCAACAAAACCATCTCATCTCAAACCCTAATTCATCTCTTGTGTTCAATCTTGTTACCGGAACTATAGATTGGTGCTTGTGGGTGACTAGTAGTGTTGATTACATCTTGTAGTTGATTACTATATGGTTTATTTGGTGGAAGATTATATGTTCAGATCCAATATGCTATTTAATACTCCTCTGATCATGAGCATGTTTATCATTTGTGAGTAGTTACTTTTGTTCTTGAGGTCATGGGAGAAATCATGTTGCGAGTAATCATGTGAACTTGATATGTGTTTGATATTTTGATAGTATGTATGTTGTTCTTCCCTTAGTGCTGTCATGCGAACGTCGACTACATGACACTTCACCATATTTGTGCCTAAGGGAATGCATTGTGGAGTAGCAATTAGATGATGGGTTGCGAGAGTGACAGAAGCTTAAACCCCAGTTTATGCGATATTCCGTAAGGGACCGATTGGATCCAAAAGTATAATGCTATGGTTAGAATTTATTCTCAATACTTTTCTCGTAGTTGCGGATGCTTGCGGGAGGGTTAATCATAAGTAGGAGGTTTGTTCAAGTAAGAGCAGCACCTAAGCACCGGTCCACCCACATATCAAATTATCAAAGTACCGAACACGAATTAAACCAACATGATGAAAGTGACTAGATGAAATTCATGTGTACCCTCAAGAATGATTTGCTTATCATTAAGAGACCGTTTTGGCGTGTCCTTTGCCTCAAAAGGATTGGGCTATCTTGCTGCACTTTTGTTACTACTATCGTTACTTGCTCGTTACAAATTATCTTGCTATCAAACTACTCCGCTACTTACAATTTCAGCACTTGCAGACATTACCTTGCTGAAAACCACTTGTCATTTCCTTCTGCTCCTCGTTGGGTTCGACACTGTTACTTATCGAAAAGAGCTACAATCGATCCCCTATACTTGTGGGTCATAAAGGCTATTTTTGGCACCGTTGCCGGGGAGTGAAGCGCCTTTGCTAAGTGGAATTTGGTAAGGAAACATTTATATAGTGTGCTGAAATTTATTGTCCCTTGTTACTATGGAAAACAATCCTTTGAGGGGTTTGTTCGGGGTATCTTCACCTCGTCCGGAACCACAATTAGTTACCCCTCAACCTACTGCACCTACTTAAAATATTGAATATGAACTTCCGTCGGGTATGATAGAACAACTGCTAGCTAATCCTTATGCAGGAGATGGAACCGAACATCCAGATATGCACTTGATATATGTAGAACAAATTTGTGGATTGTTTAAGCTTGCGGGTTTACCTAGGGATTAATTTATGAAAAAGGTTTTCCCTTTATCTTTGAAGGGAAAAGCATTGGCATGGTATAGGCTATGCAATGATATTGGATCTTGGAATTGGAATCGTTTGAAATTGGAGTTCCACCAAAAATGTTATCCTATGCATCTAGTTCATCGTGATCGGAATTATATATATAATTTTTGGCCTCATGAAGGAGAAAGTATCGCTCTAGCTTAGCGAAGGCTTAATTCAATGTATATTCATGCCCCAATCATGAGCTCTCAAGAGAAATTATTATCCAGAATTTTTATGCTCGACTTTCTCGTAATGATCAAACCATGCTTAATACTTCTTGTGCTGGTTCTTTTATGAAGAAGACAATTGAATTCCGGTGGGATCTTTTGGAAAGAATTAAACGCAACTCTAAAGATTGGGAACTCAACGAAGGTAAAGAGTCAGATATTAAGCTTAAGTATGATTGTGTTAAATCTTTTATGGATACCGATGCGTTTCAAAAGTTTAGCACTAAATATGGACTTGACTCTGAGATAGTAGCCTCCTTTTGTGAATCATTTTCTAATCATGTTGAACTCCCTAAAGAGAATTGGTTTAAATATCACCCATCTATTAAAGAAGAAACTAAAGAATCGGTACTAATTAAAGAAGAATATATACTTTATAATGTTGATCCAGTTGTTCCTTCTGCTTATATAGAGAAACCAGCTTTCCCTGTTAGGATAAAGGAACGTGCTAAAGTTTCAATTGTGGTTAACAAAAGCTATATTAGAACACCTAAACCTGATGAACAAATTAAAGTAGAACCTAGTATTAATATGGTTAAATATCTCTTAGAAGAAGATATGGATGGGTATGTTATTTACTTCTGTGAAGAAGCTGCTAGAATTGCCAAACCTGATAAAAAAGATAAACATAGACCTGTTGTTGGCATGCCTGTCATCTCAGGTAAAATAGGAGATCATTGTTATCATGGTTTATCTGACATAGGTGCTAGTGTGAGTGCTATTCCTTACACCTTATATCAAGAAATTATGAATGACATAGCACCCGCAGAAATAGAAGACATAGATGTTACTATTAAACTTGCTAATAGAGACACTATATCACCAATTGGGATTGTTAGAGATGTTGAAGTTTTGTGTCGGAAAATTAAATACCCTACTGATTTTCTTGTTCTTGGTTCCCCACAAGATGACTTTTGTCCCGTTATCTTTGGTAGACCTTTCTCGAACACCGTTAATGATAGAATAGATTGTGAGAAGCAAATGTCAGTGTTAGTTTTGGTGATGAGTCTCATGAATTTAATTTTTCCAAGTTTAGTAGAAAGCTTCATGAAAAATAATTGCCTAGTAAGGATGAATTAATTGGTCTTGCTTCTATTACTGTACCACCTACTGATCCTTTAGAACAATATTTTCTAGACCATGAAAATGATTTAAATATGCATGAAAGAAATGAAATAGATAAAATTTACTTTGAACAACGTCCTCTGCTTAAACACAATTTGCCTATTGAAACTCTAGGAGGTCCTCCTCCACCTAAAGGTGATTGATACGTCTCCAACGTATCTATAATTTTTTATTGTTCCATGCTATTATATATTTTGTTCTGGATGTTTAATGGGATTATTTATACAATTTTATATTATTTTGGGGACTAACCTCTTAACCGGAGGCCCAGACCAAATTGTTTTTTTTTGCCTATTTCAGTGTTTCGCAGAAAAAGAATATCAAACGGAGTCCAAATGGAATGAAACCTTCGGGAACGTGATTTTTGGAACAAACGTGATCCAGAGGACTTGGAGTGGACGTCAAGCAACAGACGAGGAGGCCACGAGGTAGGAGGGCGCGGCCACCCCCACTAGGCATTGACGTTCTCATCATGCATTGCCCTTTCTCACATTGAGAGTTGGTGCAAACTTCGCCGGTGCATCCAAACCCCGTGATATGATACGCTCTTTCATCCATAAACCTCCTTATATCTTCCTCAAAACAGCCACCATACCTACCTATTATGGCATTTCCATAGCCATTCCGAGATATATTGCCATGCAACTTTCCACCATTCCGTTCGTCATGACATTCATCATTATCATATTGCTTAGCATGATCATGTAGTTGACATAGTATTTGTGGCAAAGCCACCGTTCATAGTTCTTTCATACATGTCACTCATGAGTCATTGCACATCTCGGTACACCTCAGGAGGCATTCATATAGAGTCATACTTTGTTCTAGTATCGAGTTGTAATCATTGAGTTGTAAATAAATAGAAGTGTGATGATCGTCATTTAATAGAGCATTGTCCCAAAAAAAGAGAAAGGCCAAACGAAAAAAAAGGAAGGCCCAAAAAAAGGGGCAATGCTACTATCCTTTTTTCCACACTTGTGCTTCAAAGTAGCACCATGTTTTTCATATAGAGAGTTTCATATGTTGTCACTTTCATATACTAGTGGGAATTTTTCATTATAGAACTTGGCTTGTATATTCCAACGATGGGCATCCTCAAGTGCCCTAGGTCTTCGTGAGCAAGCAAGTTGGATGCACACCCACTTAGTTTCTTTTGTTGAGCTTCAATACATTTATAGCTCTAGTGCATCCGTTGCATGGCCATCCCTACTCCTCGCATTAACATCAATCGATGGGCATCTCCATAGCTCATTGATTAGCCTCATTGATGTGAGACTTTCTCCTTTTTTTTGTCTTCTCCACATAACCCCCATCATCATATTCTATTCCACCCATAGTGCTATGTCCATGGCTCGCGCTCATGTATTGCGTGAAGGTTTATAAGTTTGAGATTACTAGAGTATGAAACAATTGCTTGCTTGTCATCGGGATTGTGCATGATGAGAGCATTCTTGTGTGACGAAAATGGAGCATGACTAAACTATATGATTTTGTAGGGATGAACTTTCTTTGGCCATGTTATTTTGAGAAGACATAATTGCTTAGTTAATATGCTTGAAGTATTATTATTTTTATGTCAATATGAACTTTTGTATTGAATCTTTCAGATCTGAATATTCATATCACAATTAAGAAGAATTACATTGAAATGATGCCAACTAGCATTCCACATCAAAAATTATCTTTTTTATCATTTACCTACTCGAGGACGAGCAGGAATTAAGCTTGGGGATGCTTGATACGTCTCCAAAGTATCTATAATTTTTGATTGCTCCATGCTATATTATGTACTGTTTTGGGCAATATTGGGCTTTATTTTCCACTTTTATATTACTTTTGGGACTAACCTATTAACCGGAGGCCCAGCCCAGATTTGCTGTTTTTTGCCTATTTCAGTATTTCGAAGAAATGGAATATCAAGCGGAGTCAAAACGGAACGATATCAACTGGGGAAGTTATTTTTGGAAGGAAAGCTACCAGATGGACTTGGACCCCATGCCAAGGAAGGAACGAGGAAGCCACGAGGGTGGGGGCGCGCCCTAGGGGGGTGGGCGCGCCCCCTGCCATGGGGCCCTCGTGGCTCCCCTGACGTGCTTCTTTCACCCATACATACCTAAGTATCCTAAAACTTCCAGAACAAAGATTAGATCGGGAGTTCGGCCGCCGCAAAACCTCCAGAGCCACCCAAAACCAATCGGGACCCTGTTCCGGCACCCTGTCGGAGGGGGGAACCCTCACCGGTGGCCATCTTCATCATCCCGACGCTCTCCATGACGAGGAGGGAGTAGTTCACCCTCGGGGCTGAGGGTATGTACCAGTAGCTATGTGTTTGATCTCTCTCTCTCTCGTGTTCTTGATTTGGCACGATCTTGATGTATCGCGAGCTTTGCTATTATAGTTGGATCTTATGTTTCTTCTCCCCCTCTTCTCTCTTGTAATGAATTGAGTTTTCCCCTTGAAGTAATCTTATCGGATTGAGTCTTTAAAGATTTGAGAACACTTGATGTATGTCTTGTCGTGCGTATCTTTGGTGACAATGGGATATCACGTGATTCCCTTGATGTATGTTTTGGTGATCAACTTGCGGGTTCCTCCCATGAACCTATGCATAGGGGTTGGCACACGTTTTCGTCATGATTCTCCGGTAGAAACTTTGGGGCACTCTTTGAGGTTCTATGTGTTGGTTCAATAGATGAATCTGAGATTTTGTGATGCATATCGTATAATCATACCTACGGATACTTGAGGTGACATTGGAGTATCTAGGTGACATTAGGGTTTTGGTTGATTTGTGTCTTAAGGTGTTATTCTAGTACGAACTCTAGGGCTGTTTGTGACACTTATAGGAATAGCCCAACGGATTGATTGGAAAGAATAACTTTGAGGTGGTTTTGTACCCTACCATAATCTCTTCGTTTGTTCTCCACTATTAGTGACTTTGGAGTGACTCTTTGTTGCATGTTGAGGGATAGTTATATGATCCAATTATGTTATTATCGTTGAGAGAACTTGCACTAGTGAAAGTATGAACCCTAGGCCTTGTTTCAACGCATTGCAATACCGTTTACGCTCACTTTTACCACTTGTTACCTTGCTGTTTTTATATTTTCAGATTACAAAAACCTATATCTACCATCCATGTTGCACTTGTATCACCATCTCTTCGCCGAACTAGTGCACCTATACAATTTATCATTGTATTGGGTGTGTTGGGGACACAAGAGACTCTTTGTTATTTGGTTGCAGGGTTGCTTGAGAGAGACCATCTTCATCCTACGCCTCCCACAGATTGATAAACCTTAGGTCATCCACTTGAGGGAAATTTGCTACTGTCCTACAAACCTTTGCACTTGGAGGCCCAACAACGTCTACAAGAATAAGGTTGCGTAGTAGACATCATGCATCAGAATAGGAGCAAACAATAACAGTAGCAAGATCTAATGCAAGCATGAGAGAATGGAACGGGCGATATCGGGATGATCAAAGGGGGGGCTTGCCTGGAAGCTCTGCTGCAAAGGAAGAAGAGTCGTCGGTGACGTAGTCGATCACGGGGGCATCATTGGTCTCGAGGTCTACCGGAGAGAAGAGGGGGAAGAAACAGTAAATATAAAGCAAACACAGCATCATAAAGCATAACATGGTAATACGCGGTGTTAGGGGTGAACTAACGCGGTGCTAGGCTTTGCAGACGGAGAGGAAAAACATCCGGAGGGGTTTTTCCGGCGTCTGACATTTTCTGGACAGATGAAAAGAGAGGGGACGGTTCCATGTTCAGCATGCTAGGGGCATGTGACAGGTGAACGGACCGAGTATTCGGATTCATTGGATTTTTTTGAGGAACTTTCATATATAAAACTTTTTCATCAGAGCTACGGTTTATTTTATATTAAATTTCAAAGTTTTAATTGATTTTCTAATATTATTAATATTTCAAAAATAAATTGGGAATGCTAACTGTACCCAAAAGTACACCCAGCCCATGGCTGTGTGGGGCTGACAGAGGGCCCAGTCAACTGCCAAGTCAGCAGTTGACTGGTCAAAGGCCCCTGTGGGACCCATATGTCATTGACTGAACAGTTAACTGATTTTAATTAATCTAATTAATTCATGGGGCCGAGCTGTCAGTGTCTATAAACTTAATTAAATTTAGATATTAGTTCATTAACTAATAGTGGGGGTGGGGGCCACCTGTCATTAGGCCATCTATATAATTACAGGGGCTAATCCCCGATTAGGCAGGCCAGCCCCAAATCGAGGTCGGGCACGCAAGGCCGCTCGCAGAGGAGCGCCGGCGGCAAGCGCCCAGCGCATGGGGCGGGGAGCAAGGCGAGGTCCCGGGTAGAAGCGGCCAGGTGCCGGCGATGCAGCGAGGCAGCCAAGGCGGGCGGCGCAAGGCGGGGCTCGCAGCAGCGACTAGCAGGCAGCAGCAGCAGAACAAGCAGCGGCAGCGGCGGCTAAGGGTTGAGCTCCGACCATGGTGGCCTCGGCAAGGAGCGGCGGGTCAGCGGGCGGACGGCGGTGGTCGGCAGAGGCGTGGGCCACGCGGTGCGAGGCAAACCGCAGGCAGCGGCGGCCGTAGAAGAAGCAGCGGGAGGCGGCAGTAAGAGCAGGCGCGAGCAGCGAGCAGGGAGCGGGTGCGCGGCGGCTGGGACTACGCGGCTGGGCGCGTCCGGATCGAGTGGGACCGCGTCCATGGGTGCAGCGAGCGCAAGCAGGAGGGCCAGGCAGCTCGCGGGAACAAGCAGGGGAGGAGTAGTAGGGCGCGGCGCGGGCGGGTTGTACGACGACGGAGCACGGGCGCGGCGCTGCAGGTTCGTAACTAGGCGAACGAAGAGCCCAGGCGGCAGCTACGGTAGCAGGAATGCAGCGGTGCGACGGCCTTGGACGGAGGAGCTCAAGGACGCGGAGGTCATCGGCCATCGCGGTGGCCGGAGCTCGATTTCGTCGGGACGGGCACTAGAGTACGGGCACGGTAGAGGAGAAGACGATGGGGGAAATGGAGGAGGGGCCTCACCGGGCCCTGTAGGTGTGCAATAGTGTGCGTGAGGTGGAGTCGGGGAGGCGCCGGAGCTCGGTGTAGTCGATGACGACGACCGGCGATGTACGCGACGGAGATGAGAGGAGGAAGAAGAGGTCGACGGCTCCATCCACGCAGCTTCCCGCCTTGCTCCAATGCCTTGAACGGGCGTGGACGAACATGACGAACCCCAGGACGTGCTCTCGAGCGCGGGAGAGGCTGGTGGACGCGTCAACGACAGCGGGGAAGCCTCAACCGTGTGAGTTTGCAAGCTCAAAATTGAGCTAGAGGAGAGGGGAGAGGTGGGTCTGGATCTGGATCTGGGGGGGTAGTGGGTGGCTAGGGTTCCAGGGGAAGGGAGAGAGCACGCGGGCGCGGCCTCTTATCCACTCGTCGATGTCGTCGAGCTGGTCCGGCGGGGCGCCCCCTGTAGCGACCCCAGTCGGGGGAATAGGAGGTCGACCGAGGGAGGGGGAGTTGGTCAGGCCAGTTGGCTGGCTCTGGCCCAGGGGGGTTCCCTTTTACTTTAAAACAGATTCTTTGCTTTTCTTTTATTTGTTCTTTATTGCTTTTGTGATAAGGTAATTTGTAAAGGGTAACAAGTAACAAGTGTAAATAAAGTGCAGCAAGATGGCCCAATCCTTTTTGTAGCAAAGGACAAGCCTGGACAAACTCTTATATGAAGGAAAACGCTCCCGAGGACACATGGGAATTATCGCTGCTAGTTTTCATCACGCCATATGGTTCGCGTTCACACTTTGATAATTTGGTATGTGGGTGGACCGGTGCTTGGGTGCTGTCCGGATTCTCATCAATACGGACGTGAACTCCAACCGCGCCATTCTGGCGCTTATGTAGATAAGCGAGTTTTACCAGTCATGGGAGAAGCATAGCTTCGCATCCATATAAGGGATAAGGATCCACCTTTTCACCTCGCCTTCTTCCTCCTTTGCTCGTCCATTTCACAAGACTCGAGCTCCAACGCCCAAGTCCGCACATCCCACCTCAACCTTCTCCAACTATGTCCGGAGCGGGAGGCAAGTGGATGGCCTCCTCCGTCACGGAGGGGCACATCAAAAAGCTGCGGAAGGCCGGATACTTGTCCAACGACATCGCGCACCGGCTACCCGACGAGGGGCAGCTCATTCCCACCCCCAGGCCCCATGAGAGGGTGGTGTTCCTCACCCACTTCCTCCGCGGACTAGGTTTTCCACTTCGCCCATTTGTCCGGGGGCTCATGTTCTACTACGGCCTGGATTTCCATGATCTGGCCCCGAACTTCATCCTCAACATCTCGGCGTTTATCGTCGTGTGCGAGGCCTTCCTCTGCGTCCAGCCCCACTTCGGCTTATGGCTGAAGACCTTTAATGTCAAGCCGAAGGTAGTGGACGGCCGCCAAGCGGAGTGCAGAGGTGCCATGGTTGGAAAGATGGCCAAAGTCCAATGGCTCGAGGGCTCCTTTGTGGAGACCATAAAGGGGTGGCAATCGGGGTGGTTCTACATCACCGAGCCGCATGACCCTCAATGGGCGGCGGCCCCCTAATTCCGATCTGGCTCCCCCACACGGCTCATGTCATGGAAAGAGACGGGCCTGACGTGGGGTGATTCGGAAGAGCTGTCCGGACTCCAAACCTGCGTCCGAAACCTGGTGGACAAGAATCTCAAGCTTGTCAATGTAATCCAGGTGATGCTCATCTGTCGGATTCTCCCATGCCAGCAACGGGCCTTCAAATTGTGGGAATTGATCCGCACAACACCAAACTCTAAAAGGCTCTTCGACACTACATACGAAGATGCCCGAAGGTGCTGTTCAAGGGCGCCGAGGTTCCCACATCCGCCATCAAGATCGCGGATTCAGCTCGCAGCGTCAAGCCAGCGAGGTAAGTTATTTTACCCTTTATGGGACTCTTTCATAGTTTGACTCTATGGGATCTAAAACTCCCTAACATTTGACAGATCGGTCAAGACGTCCGGACAGATTAACCGCCTGCCCCTTACCGTAAAACCCAGCGGACGCCCGATTGACGGGGCTGCTGGCTCCGCACCTCACGTGGTGTCGGAGAAGATGGCCAAGAAGGAGGCCACGGGACTCAAGGAGCGCCTGACGCCAGTGTGTTGTCGGACTCATCGTCCCGACAACTCGAGGTGGAATCCTCCCCGAGGAAGAGGAGGAGGAAGAGCCTCTCCCCCAGTGAAGGAGAGAAGAAAAGGAAGGCCGCCTGATCGGGAGGCCGGAGGGTCCAAGAAAGGAAGGACCCTTCCTCCGGACTTCTCCACCAACGCCGACAACGACGAGGAGGAGTGGTCAACAAGGACCAAGCCCCTAGCGAGATCGCAAGTGTCCGGACTCCGGAATAGTTCATGACTTTTTATTTGTCGCATAGTGTCTTCTAACACCGAATAAGGCCATGTAGCCCGCCCAAGGACGAGCTCGCCGCTTCACTTCCGACCGCCTCCTCTCCTCGTGTCGCCGACGACACCGCGGTGGAGTCCCAAAGGGCCCAGCCAGAGGAGGTGGTCTGGAGGCGCCGCAAGGCGACCTCCCGACTCTGGCGCAAAGGGGCGAGACCCGGAGGGCTCTAAGTCCGCCCTGTGTCGGACTCTGCATGCAGAACCTTCATGGTTCCAAGTCCGCAAGCGCCCCTTCGTAAGAAGGTCGAGATCATGACGCCGGTGACCTCCGCCCATCCGGAGGCATCGGATAGCTTGTCGAGGCGCTTAACGGCGCCTCCATCGGCGAGGAGCACCGCCTTTGTTATGTGACGCCCCGATTCAATCAGACACTAATCATACACGCAAACGTGTACGATCAAGCTCGAGGACTCACGGAAGATATCACAACACAACTCTACAAATAAAATGAGTCATACAAGCATCATAATACAAGCCGGGGCCTCGAGGGCTCGAATACAAGTGCTCGATCATAGACGAAGTCAGTGGAAGCAACAATATCTGAGTACGGACATAAGTTAAACAAGTTTGCCTTAAGAAGGCTAGCACAAAATGGGATACAGACGAAGAGGTGCAGGCCTCCTGCCTCGATCCTCCTAACTACTCTGGTCGCCGCCGGGGCTGCACGTAGTAGTAGGCGCCTCCAGTGTAGTAGTCGTCATTGACGGTGGCGTCTGGCTCCTAGGCTCCATCATCTGGTCGCAGCAACCGAGTAGAGATAGGGGGAAAAGGGGGAACATGGCAACCGTGAGTACTCATCCAAAGTACTGCAAGCAAGGAGCTACACTACATATGCATGGATATATGTAAAGGGCCATATCGGGGACCGAACTGCAGAATGCCGTAATAAGAGGGGATAGCTGGTCTTATCGAAGACTACGCTTCTGGTCACCTTCGCCTTGCAACAGTAGAAGAGGGTAGGTTGAAGTCCTCCAAGTAGCATCACATAGCAATAATCCTACCCGCGATCCCTCCTCGTATCCCCGAGAGAGTGGCCACCGTTGTATCCGCACTTGGAAGGGTGTGTTTTATTAAGTATCCGGTTCTAGTTGTCATAAGGTCAAGGTACAACTCCAAGTCGCCCTGTTACCAAGATCACGGCTATTCGAATAGATTAACTTCCTGCAGGGTGCACCACATAACCCAACACGCTTGATCCCATTTGGCCGACACACTTTCTGGGTCATGCCCGCCGCGGAAGATCAACACGCCGCAGCCCCACCTAGGCTCAAGAGAGGTCAAGACGCCGGTCTAAACCTAAGCGCCTGTGGGTCAGGGCCCATCACCCCGAACACACCTGCACGCTTGCGGGCGGCCGAAGCAGCACCTAGCCTAGTGGCGTTCAGTCCAATTCGGCGCCGCTCGGGCCGACGTCACGAAGTGCCGGTGATACCACGACGCCGAGTGCCCATATCTTTCCCACGAGTTGGTTAGTGCGTATAGGCCCGTGAGCCAACTCAGATCAAATACCAAGATCTCGTTAAGCGTGTTAAGTATCCGCGAACGCCGACCAGGCCAGCCCACCTCTCACCTGTAGTCTAAACCTGCCTGTCGCTCCGCCTCAAAGATCCACTCATGGGTGCCCCACAAGCCGAATTCGACTTTAGTCACCACATGTATCATGTATAAGTATAAGTATATACCCGTGATCACCTCCCTAGTGATCACGGCCCGATAGTATAGCACAATGCAGATTTAACAAGAATGTAGGGCCACAGATGGAATACTAGCATCCTATACTAAGCATATAGGATTGCGGTAAAGGTAACAACAAGAGTAACAAGGACAAAGCTATGCATCGTGATAGGTATAACGGAAAGCAAGAACATGCTACACTACTCAAATGCAAGCAGATAGAGTAGAATAGGCGATATCTGGTGATCAAGGGGGCTTGCTGGTTGCTCGCAAGGAGGGATCGTCAACACCGTAGTCGAATCGGGGGTCGCCGGCCGCCTCGGGTTCACCGAAAGAAGTAACTGAGGGGAACACAATAAATAACAGAGCAATCAAAGTATCACAAAGCGTAACATGGCAATACGCGGTGCTAGAGGTGACCTAATGTTTGTAGGAGGTGATATCGGTGAAGGGGGAAACATCCGGAAAGTATCCCGGTGTTCCGTGTTTTCTACGAGATGATCCAAGGGGAAAGTTGTGTGTTTGATATGTTAGAGAGTGTGTGGTGGACGAACGGGCTGCGATCCGGTTCGCCTCTGCTGCTCGAGCAACTTTCATGTTGAAAATATTTTAATCCGAAGTTACGGATTAAAAGATATGATTTTCTAAAGATTTTATTAATTCCGGAATTTAATTAGTTATTTAAATTAATTGAAAAATAGATTAATGACATCAGCATGATGTCATGTTGATGTCAGCAGTCAATGTGGTTGATGGTCAACCTGACGATGGGTCCATGTCATTGATCGATAACTAACTAACTAAATTAATTAATTTAATTAGTAGATTAGTCAGGTTAATTAAATGATTAATTAGTCTAATCAGGATTAATTAAGTTAATTAATTCTTTAATTAATTAATTAATATTTTAATTATTTATTTATTTTTTAATTATTATTATTTTTAAATCTTTTTTTTAATTCTTGTTCTAGGGCGTGGGCCCCGTTTGTCATTGGCCTAGAGGGGCATATCGGGTTCGGGCGTGGTTGCTGGGGCGGAGCCCCGTGAGTGTGCGGGCGGTTACGGGCGTGTGGTGCGGGGCGCACCCAGGCGCCCACCACGCGAGGTGAGGCGAGGCCGGCCAGGCTGTGCCCGGCGGCGGCGAGGCCACGGCCGTGCCAACATGGGCCGAGCCGAGGCGCTGTGGGTCAGAGCTGAACGGGGAGAGGGTAGCAGGGGGATGGGGTTCTCACCCCCGTTGTAGGGGAGTTCGGCGGTGAGGCGCGATGGCGCCGGCGGGGAGGAGGTCGGGGAAGGCGTCCGTCGGGGAGGTGGAGGACTAGGCGGCGACGGGCGGCGACGCGGTGGTCCGGCGACGAGGTCGAGGCGGTTGCCTCGATCTAGAACGATGCGGGCCAGCAAGGGGGCCGTTGGTGGCGACGGCGCGGGGCGGCTCGCCGGAAGCAATGACGACGATCATGCCCGGTACGGGCGGGGCGAGGTGGTTTTAGTGATCCGCGACGCTGCGCCGTCCGGGGAGGTATGGTCCCGATCTGAACGAATGGGCGAAGGAGAGGGGCGATGACGTCCGGTGAGGTCCGGCGGTGGCGCGGGTGCAAGGCGTCGGGGGCAGCGGTGGTTAGCGGCGCGTCGACGGGCGACGGGAGGTGGCGGGGTCCGTGAGGGGAGGCGTGGCACGGCGCGAGGGAGGGGGGGGTCATCGTCGGTAGGCGGCGGGATTGGCGATGGGGACGGGCGCCAAGGCCGTGGGGGCGCGGCGCCGCCCGATCCAAAGGGAGGAGAGAGGGAGGAGGATCGAGGGGTAGTGGGGGAGGTTGGTCCCGGATCCGGATCGGATCGGGAGAGGGACGAGGGAGCGAGAGGGTTGTGGGGGCGCGCGTGGGAGGGAGTGGGAGGGTGCGGCGCTAGGGTTTCAGGGGGAGAAGGGTTTAAGGCGGCGGAATGGGCCGGCCTGGCGGCCTGGTGGGTTGAGGCCCCAAAAGGGGGGGTGGGCGGTGGCCTGCTGGGGCGTAGCCCAGTGGGGGCAGGGTGTTTTCTCTTTCTTTTTATTTATTTTCTTTCTTGTTTTATTTAATTTTTATGTATTTAGGCACTTTCTAAAAAGGTGTTTATTTCATGATAATTATCTATGCAATATTTGACACGGTCCGAACATTTTTGTTTTGAAGTTTGAAAACTTTGTTTGTTTGCCAAAAATCCAAATTTGAATTCGAATCGTTTTGAACTAACGCGAGATTAGCGACAGTAACGGAGGTGACATGGCGTCATAAGTAGAGATTACTGTAGCTTGATTATCCGGGCGTCACATGTTATGAGTGTGGTGATCCAGAAAGTTCAGTCCGCCAAGAGCGGGCTGACTGAAGCCTGTACCAGCCTTCTAACAGGCTTTGAGGTAAGTTTAGAATATGTAAAAAATATTACCGCATAGACAGAGCCTCGATGCTTAGTTCGGTGTTTGGAAAGAAAAGCCGGACCGAGGATATAAAAAGATATACGCAGGAGTCTAACATAAGTATGTCAATATGGGAATGCAGGCTGCTTGCCTTGACCTCTGCCAGACCGATCATGGAGGTCAATGCATTGAAGCAGAGCCTCGAGCGGTCCGAGAACGAGCTCGGCCTTGCCAAGAAGCAGCTCGAGGACAAGGAAGGTAAGTAATACCTTATTAAAGTAATACCTTATAGAAAGGATTTGGTTGCAAAATGACAGACTAACGTGTGTATTGTAGGGGCCACGAACGAGGTGGCGACATCAAGGAAGCGGTGTCCGCGTCGAAAGCAAAGCGGCCATGAGCGCACCGAGCGAGAGAAGCAGGAGGCACGGGTGGCGGAGGTGCGGCAAGAGCTCCAGGCTCTCATGGAAAAACACGAGAATTTGGAGCTTGACTCGAAGACTCGAGAGTCCGAGCTCGCCTCGGCTCTTGAGAGTGCCAAAGCCGCTAAGGCCGAAGCCCAAAAAGCCCTCCAAGAAATTGAATCATTAAAGAAGATAGCGGCGGGTAAGGCATTATTTATGCAAAGCAAGCATGTGAAAGTGAATTACCTATTACTTACCCAAATCCGGAGCTCTCCAGGAGCATTCGCAGATCTGCCCCGTAGTGTGTCTGATGCTGCCGCGTTCTACCGCGCCAAGGAGGGGAGCTCGACGGAAAAGGTGTTCTGGTCTCAGTATGCTGAGGCCGGACATCCGGTGCCCCTGAGCGACCAGCTGAAGCAGCTGGTCGAGCTCCACAAGGTCGCTGAACAGGCCATGAAGGGCCTCAAAATTCGGTTGTGGCCATTGGAAGCCATGCCCGAGAGCTACTTCGGGCTGGTGGGGCGGCTGGTGGACGCCTGTCCATGGATTGAATTCATCAAGCGCTCCATCTGCATTGAAGGTGCCCGCCGGGCCCTTGCCCATGCTAAAGTGCACTGGGGCAAGCTGGATGCTGAGAAGCTTGTGACGGACGGGCCACCAAGGGCAAGGAGCATCGCAAGTTCAAATGTACTATGAGGGCGCTCATGAAGGGTGCCCGCCATATAGCGGGTGAATGCTCCAAAGATGTAATTTTGAATAGACTCGCATTTGTTATCCCATGACGCTGAAAACTTGTTCATATGCGCTAAGAAACGCTTGTGAATTTAAAATATTACCTTCAGGCGGCCGCTTATCAAATTTGAGAGATGGCAAGTCGTTGGCTTCTGCACCCCATGCCACGAGTCTGTGGGGTGTTCGGGATAAACTTGAGCGCTCTTGTTCCCATTCTTGGGTCCTTCGAGGAGGCGCCAATGCAACGAACAAGGCAACCGGACTTATAGTGCTTGAACACTCTCACTTAGCCATAGAATTCTATAATTTTAAATTTCGCGAAGCCCCTAGTATTCGAAGACCGAGTTCGGGCGCTATCCACGCCTTTGGCGGACAATGCCGACTCCTCGCCTAAGCGGCATAAGTCTTTAGGGACCCAAAAACCTCTCGAACAACGCATCGCTCTCGCCCTATCATGACGGTCAATTTTAGCTTTCTCCACTGAGGTGCTCAACCCAGCTCAACCGGGGCACAATCGCAATGGTTCTCCCAGCGCTACCTTAGCCGATATAACGGAACGTAAGGTACCAAAACATGGGAGCCGGGCAAATACAACTATTGACCCAAGACATGATCCGGAGCCGATGCATATAATGTTATAAGTTCGGGGTGCCGCACTTGTGAAAGTGTTCGGACTTATCACACCATATTTTTGGGGTACTTAAGCCCCTGGTGTATTGGTCGTACCAGATGTACGGGTGCAACATGTCATTAATGAACATATATATAGAAAAAAAAGGTGCAATAATAGGCAAAAGCTATGTATTGTTTATTCAAAAAGGTACTGCAATGAAAGCAGAACATATAAATAGTGTGATAAGAAAGGGATGGGACTATTTAACATGTCCCCCTTCAGGGGTAAGCTGCGGGATGGTATGTAAAACAGGTATAATGCTCGTAGTAGAGACCACCTGGACACTCGACGTAGCTTTCTGCTCCCCTGGGTGTTGCATCGTGAGTTCGGCAATTCTAGTGCCGGACAGGGCTTCTGGAAAACGGAGTCCTGAAAGTAAGAGAAAAGAAGAAAGAAAAAGAATGACACAATCGGAAGCCCCTGGTGCGGTTGAGCCGCATTCTGGGCGTGTCGTGGTCATGCCCCTCCCCTTATGCCCATGGTATCTCCAGGCGTAGTTATGTACGCAGTAGTAATCGCTTCGCACTTTCGCGAGGGCTGGGGTGGGGCCGGATTGCTACGCTTGCTCGAATCGTGCAGGCGGTCTTGTTGTAGGTTACTCCGGGCGCGCTTGACGGTGTCCGGACGTTTAATAGCCGGACTCGAGAATTGCTGTGAGAGGCTGCTTTGCACCTCCGCCGCGAGGGCCGCCGTGTGCTCCTCCGCTCGGAGAGAGCGCTCGGTGTTTCCATTGACCGTGATTGCTCCTCGAGGGCCCGCATCTTGAGCTTGAGGTATGCGTAGTGCGGCACCGCATTGAACTTTGCAAATGCGGTTCGCCCAAGCAATCGCGTGATAGCCGCCATGAACGGGACTATGTCAAGATTAACTCCTCGCCGGAAGTTATCCGGGATCCAAGACCACTTCGAGTGTAACGAGCCTGCATAATTGGCCTCTACACCTGGTATGACGCCTTTAAAGGTCGCCTTTGTGGGTTTAATCCTTGAGGGTCTATGCCCATTTTGCGACTTGTATCCCGATAGAGCAGGTTCAGGCTGCTACCGCCGTCCATCGAGACTCTAGTGAGGTGAAATCCGTCAATGATTGGGTCAAGAACCAATGCGGTGAATCCTTCGTGGCGGATGCTAGTGGGTGGTCCTTCGATCAAAGGTGATCGGGCAGGAGGACCATGGGTTGAACTTTGGGGCGACTGCTCCATCGCATATACGCCCCTTAGCACACGCTTCCGCCTCCCTTTTGGGTATGTGGGTTATGTATATCATGTTCACCGTCCGCACTTGTGGGGGAAACCCTTCGTCCTCTATTGTTCGGGCGGCCGGGCTCCTCCTCGTCATCGCTATGCAGCCCCTTGTCATTGAGTTCGCATTTAACTTGCTCGCTGTTTCAAGACCCAACAATCCTGTTGGTGTAGTTGGCTGGTTTTTGGGGTGCCATGTATTTGGCACGAGCGATTGAGTATTCGGTCCAGATTGGGCGGGCCCCGAGTATTTCTTTTGAACGGCTTCTTCCGCTGACCGGTTTAGAGCCTCGAATCCAGCATTGACCGTCGATCTTCAGCATTATCACCGCACGCGGCGCTTGTGCTTGTTGCGACGCGACCGCCATTGCTGTCCTTGGTATCCGAACTACGGTGGTTTTTGGTCAAGTTGTTGCTACAAGCTAGCCAGCTGTCCTCTCCGCGCAAAAGCGGGTCATGAGCGCCAGAGAGGGCTGCCATGGATTTCGGCTTTTCCTGTCCTAGGTGTCGGGCAAGCCACTCGTCGCGGATGTTATGTTTGAAGGCTGCAAGGGCCTCTGCATTCGGATAGTCAACGGTTTGATTTTTCTTGGTCAGGAACCGTGTCCAGAATTGTCTGGCCGGTTCTTCTGGCTGCTGGATTATGTGGCTGAACTCATCGGCGTCTGGTGGTCGCACATATGTGCCCTGGAAGTTATCAAGGAATGCGGCTTCCAAGTCCTCCCAACAACCAATTGATTCTGCCGGCAAGCTGTTAAGCCAATGCCGAGCTGGTCCTTTAAGCTTGAGTGGGAGGTATTTGATGGCGTAGATCATCACCAAGGGCCATGTGGATATGGAGGAGGTAGTCCTCAATCCAAACCGCAGGATCTGTTGTGCCATCGTATGACTCGATGTTTACGGGTTTGAAACCCTCGTGGATTTGATGATCCATTACTTCGTCCGTGAAGCATAGTGGGTGTCGGCGCCTCAGATTGAGCTATATCACGACGTAGCTCAAATGAGCTTTGTTCATCGTGTTCGCCCGGCGAATTGTTGTATCCGGCGTGACGGTTGTCATCACGTCGTCGAGGCGCCCACGCGATCTGTAGATCGATCTTGTTTGCCTTGCCTTGTCCTCCAATATGTCTCGCGGTCCGGCGCGCTTCCCGCGCCTTGGTACTTTTCGAGCGACGCCGGAGTGCGGCTTGAATGGAGGGTCTAGAGGCCTCTCTGTCGCGACCACGGGGTGGCCGGTTGGCCGCATCATGCGCTGGTGATGTAGGTTTGGGTGATGTTTCCTCTAATTGGGGTAGCAGCCTGCATTTTGGGTATCTCTTGGAGGGGCGTTCGAGTTCATACTCTTCGGCTGCAAGGACTTCAGTCCATCTGTCAGCTAGCAAGTCTTGGTCAGCTCTAAGCTGCTGCTGCTTTTTCTTGAGGCTGCTTGCCGTGGCCATAAGCCTGCGTTTGAAACGCCTCCTGCTCGGCGGGATCCTCGAGCACGACAAATTGCCGTCATCGAGGCTTGCCTCATCTTCGGAGGGAGGCATATAATTATCGCCCTCCACCTCCCCATGCGCCGCCTATCATGAGGGTTGGCTTCTCCTCCTCCTATGCTGAATCCTCTTTGGAGGGAGTTGTCTTCGGCACTGTCCGAGGTGTTATTATCTCCCGTGCCAGAATCACCGTTTTTGCTGTGGCGGGATTTAGAGTGGCGCCGCTGACGCCGGCGCTTGGGCTGTTTCTTGTAGTGGTCATCCTCCGCTGTTCCATCACCGTTCCCATCTTTTGGGATATCCACCATGTATATGTCGTATGACGAGGTGGCCTTCCAGTGCCCTTTAGGTGCTGGTTCTTGGTCATCTCCAGCATCATCGTCCATACCATCGATGTCTTCGGAGTCGAAGTCGAGCATGTCGGTTAAATCATCGACAGTGGCTACAGAGTGGGTGGTGGGTGGGCGTTGAATTTCTTCGTCGTCCGCATCCCAACCTTCCCGATCGTAGTCCGCCGGGCTCTCGAGATAAAGAGAGAGACTTCAAGAATTCAGGATGTCGCCAAAGGCGAGTGCTGAAAGATGTCCGCGCGATGAACTCCATAACCGGCGCCCAATTGATTCGATTAGCGGGGCGCGGAGGGTTGGTCCGGAGAGGAGTCCGCACCTTGGAGTCACGGTCTTCGCAGGACAGGATGGAGTTCAGCTTAATCGCCATAGAGATCGTAGCCCCGAGGCGGTGTCCAACCACTCGCCCTCGATCGGTGGAGTCAGCTCGAGCTCGTGGTCGGAGCGGACGCCGGTGCGGGCCTCGTGGCACTGCTCGCGGCAGCTAGATCGTGCCCATCGAGACAAGGCGGCGCGCTTGGTTGTGGCTCGAATCCGTCAAGATCAAGTCTCCGCGGATGTCGGCCGTAGTTCAAACTCCCAATCTAACTCGATGGCGGGGCGAAGCTTCGATCTGCTCGGATGGCCAAGTGAATTGCCCGCAGGCAAAGCCGCCGAATCTGAAGATCTGTCCGGGAGAAAAGTCTCACCACGACCGCGTCGTTGTTGACGATCAAGGAGCCATCGGGCCTAAAGATGACGACACGAGGAACTCTCATTGAAAGCACCAATGTGGGTGTCAAAACCGGCGGATCTCGGTAGGGGTCCCGAATCGTGCGCCTAGGCGGATGGTAACAGGAGACAAGGGACACGATGTTTTACCTGTGTTCGGGCCCTCTCGATGGAGGTAAAACCCTCTTGCCGGTGTCAAACCGGCGGATCTCGGTAGGGGGTCCCGAACTGTGCGCCTAGGCGGATGGTAACGAAGACAAGGGACACGATGTTTTTACCCAGGTTCGGGCCCTCTCGATGGAGGTAAACTGTAACGCCCCGGATTCGATGCGCCAGGTGTCCGCCAGTTATTCGCCGTCGTTGCCATGTCATGTGCTTGCGTGTTGCACTTTGCCATGTCATCATCTGCATTTCATATCATGCCATCATGCGCATTTCATTTTGCATACGTGTTCGCCTCATGCATCCGAGCATTTTCCCGTTGTCCGCTTTTGCAATCCGCACTCCTATGTCTCCGGCGCCTTTTTACCTCTTTTTCGTAAAGCGGGTATTAAATGTTCTCGGAATGGGATGCAGCTTGGCATGCGGTCTTATTATAGTGTAGACGGAGCGCCTGTCAAGTTTCGTCGCGTTCGGAGTCCATTTGATAGCCCAATTGTTAAATATATAGCGGCATCGTTGCCGGTATTCTCGCCGGACGTTTTCGGTATCCGGAAACAGTTGCGGGCTGCATTTCTTCCCTCTCCTCTCAGCCCAACCTCCTCTACACAGTCCACTAGCCCCTCTCTGCTCCGGAGCCGCTCGATGGCGAACGTACGCTCCGAAAAAACCCCCAAAAACCAAACCCTAGCCATCCCTGCTATAAATGGACACCACATCTCCATTTTGGGCAACCCTAACCCCCCTCCTCCTCTTTTTCCGTGCCACCCAACCCGCAGCCACCTCCTCCCACCTCGGGGGCCGCTCCGCCGCCTTTCCCCTTCAAATCCGGCGCCTCCCCAGCCTCCTCTCGCCACTTGGCAAGCCCCTAGTGGCTGCGTCGCCACCAGCCGCTCCTCTCAACAGGCGCCGCCACGCCCTCCCTCAGCGCCCACTTCACGCGGCCCGGCCAGCCCATCCGCTGCCCGCCCGGGCCGACCGGGCCCGACGCCGCCTGCAGCCGACCGAGCCGCCCGCTCCTCCCACCTCTCGCGCCTCCCGCCGATCCCGATGGGATCGGGAGCGCTTCATCGCCGCCCTCGGCCGGGCCATCTGCCGCCGCCGGGAGATGAGTTCCCACGACCCCGCACCCTCTTTCCTTCTCCCGAATCTCTCTCTAACTTCTCCTCCGTCTCTCTCTCGCCTCGCAGGTCGCCATGGTGTGAACCCGTGCCTCCCGAGCTCCGCCCACCGTCGCTGCGTTGCGGATCCGCGCCGCCGGCCGGATCTGCCGCCGCCGCCCGACCTCCTTCCGCGACGACGCCGCGCGCCGCCTTCCACTCCAGCAAGGCCGCGCCGCCCTGCTTCCTCGAACCCCTCTCGGATCGAGGAGGAGGACGACGCCCAGCCGGCCACGTGGGCCTCGTGGCCCAACCCGCACACCAGCGTGGGCCTCCCAGCGCCATGGCAGCAGCCACCAGCCCAACGCCCCTTCCAGCCTCCCTCGGCCCATCCGTCCGCCACCCTCCGCCCTCCTTCCTCACCGACCGGGCCAAGGCCCATGGTGAGCTGCCTCCCGAGCCCTCTCAGGCATCAAGGGCTAGCCGGATTCGGCCCAGCGTAGTCTTTTTTTCCGTCTGCGATTTGTCTATTTATCCAGGGAATTACAGATTTACAGAAAACCCCCCTAGACTTCATGCATGTAATAACTAATTAATCGTGCATCGGATTTAAACAAACTTTATATGTAATATGCTCAGAATATTGTGTAGATTAATAATATGCCACTTTCATCTATGTTAAAAATGTTTAAATTGATGTTTGCTTTAATTTGCTAATATGCCATGCTAAAATGCTTTAATTCATAACTAAATAACCGTAACTCGGAATTAAATGTTCTTTATATGTAAATGGGGTGGAAAAATGCCTAGATTAACATGGTCCACTTTATGTTGCTGTTTAACAACTCTAAAATTGTGTTTAGGGCAGAACAGTACCGAATCTAAAATATTGCTCATGGGGATTTTTCCGGAATTGTTGTTTCTTATTTCCGGCCTCATTTAAACTTGCCTAAATAGCTAGTTTAATTATGCTCCACCTCTTGCCATGTTTAATAACATTTAATATTGTTGAGTACCTAACCGAGAGAGAACTAAATAAGTGTTGTGGTGTTCCGTCAATATGCAACTCGTTGCATATTGAGCTCCACTTAACTTGTAGTGTTGTTTGTGCATATTGTCATGCCATGCCTCATTAAACCGGACATGCATCATATTTGTTTGTGCATCATGCCATGTTTATGATTGTGTGTTTACTATGTTGTTTGCTTCTTTCCGGTTTGCTTCTCTCGTTAGCTTCGGGTTCGTTCCGGAGTTGTGAGGATTCGTTCGACTACGCCCGTTTGTCCTCTTCATGGACTTGATCTTCTTCCTTGCGGGATTTCAGGCAAGATGACCATACCCTCGAAATCACTTCTATCTTTGCTTGCTAGATGCTCGCTCTTTTGCTATGCCTATGCTACGATGCCTACCACTTGCTATATCATGCCACCCACATTGCCATGTCAAACCTCTAACCATCCTTTCCTAGCAAACCGTTGTTTGGCTATGTTACCGCTTTGCTCAGCCCCTCTTATAGCGTTGTTAGTTGCAGGTGAAGATGAAGTTTGTTCCTCGTTGGAACATGGAGATGTTGTTCCTTGTTGGAACATGTTTACTTGTTGGGTTATCACAATATACCTTATTTAATTAATGCATCTATATACTTGGTAAAGGGTGGAAGGCTCGGCCTTATGCCTGGTGTTTTGTTCCACTCTTGCCGCCCTAGTTTCCGTTATATCGGTGTTATGTTCCCGGATTTTTGCGTCCCTAACGCGGTCGGGTGATTTATGGGACCCCTTGACAGTTCGCTTTGAATAAGACTTTTCCAAAAAGGCCCAACATTGGTTTTACATTTGCCTCACCTAGCCTTTTTCCCTTGGGAGTCGCAAGATCCCGAGGGTCATCTTTATTTACCCCCGGCCAATGCTTGTCTAAGTGTTGGTCCAAACTAGAGCCACTTATGGTGCCGCCCGAGGCAACTTGGGGTATCGTCGGTGTCAGACGTCATCGCTCATCCGGTCGTGGCTCGAGACGAGATACGCGCTACTATCGTGGTGTCGGCACGCCGGAGGTCTTGCTGGTCTTGTTTTATTGCTGTGAAATGTCTTGTAGCCGGATTCCGAGACTGATCGGGCTTCCGGGAGAAGGTCTATTCTTCGTTGATCGCGAGAGCTTATCATGGGCTAAGTTGGGACACCCTGCAGGTTTGAACTTTCGAAAGCCGTGCCATGTTATGTGGCGGATGGGAATTTGTTAATGTCCGGTTGTAGAAAACCCGGTTGATCTTAATTAAAATACACCAATCAAGGTGTAACTCTGATGGTCTCTTCTCGCGGAGTCCGGGAAGTGAACACGGTGTTGGAGTTATGCTTGACGTAAGTAGTTTCAGGATCACTTCTTGATCATAGTTGTTCGACCGTGCTTTGCTCCTCTTCTCGCTCTCTTTTGCGTATGTTAGCCACCATATATGCTAGACGGTTGCTGCAGCTCCACCTCACTACCCTGTCCTACCTTTAAGCTTAAATAGTCTTGATCTCGCGGGTGTGAGATTGCTGAGTCTCCGTGACTCACAGATACTTCCAAAACCAGTTTGCAGGTGCCGATGAAACCGTGCAGGTGACGCATCCAAGCTCAAGGAGGAGCTCGATGGAGATCTTGTTTATTGTGTTGTTTCGCTTCAGTTGATCAAGAGTGGAGCCAGTTGGGACGATCGGGATCTGTGTAGCATTTGGGGTAGTCTTCTTTTATTTTGGTTCCGTAGTCGGACCTTGATTGTATCTGTATGATGTAATGTTTTACTCATGTATTGTGTGAAGTGGCGATTGTAAGCCAACTATGTATCTCTTTTCCCTTTTGTATTACATGGGTTGTGTGAAGATTACCTCACTTGCGACATTGCTTTCAATGCGGTTATGCCTCTAAGTCGTGCTTCGACACGTGGGAGATATAGCCGCATCGAGGGCGTTCAAGTTGGTAATCGAGCCTTCCCGACTTAGGAGCCCCTACTTGATTGTTTGTCGACGTTGTTGAGTCTAGAATGGAAAATGTTTTGAGTCTTAGGATTATATATATCGGAGAGTAGGATTCTTTTTACTCCCAGTCCCTTCGTCTTCTCGGTGAGGTATCCCGACGAGAGTTTTGACTCTTCTCTTCTCAAATTTCACTAAAAAAATTTTAGGATCACGTGGGTATCTTGGAATCGTTCCGATGGTTTTGTGACGAGAACATTGTTCTTGGTGCCTCCCGACATTTAGGGGTTGTGGCGGTGTCCCGGGAGTTGAGCTCCGAGGTGTTGTCGCCACAATTTTATCGTTGCATTCTCGAATACCCGAGTTTTGCCAACATCGAAATCTCTTTTGTGCAGTTGTTGGTGAGATAACCTGATAGCCCAAAGATCTTGTGAAAAGTCTGAGTATTGCCATGACTTGTATAACGGATGTTTTTCAAGGTCGAGGTACACGATTTTCGAGGATTTCTTGGTTATGTGTTGACGGATGGATACAATTGGATCTAGGTATTGTTAGTTTGGGTGATTATTTTGTGTCCTCGTATCCCCAACACCAGATTGCATAACCAGAAAGTTTCGGAGTTTATAGGTGGGAATTCTAGTAGCTTACGGGATATCTTTCCGATGGATGTATGATTTGAGATTGGGGTTCAACGTCTAGTGGTCCGCCCATTCACGGTCGATTTACGAAGTGGTCGCGAGACGCCTTAAAGAATCCTTGGCTATGCTGATTCGGGGACGTCTTGTTTGTCATTCGTGACGTCCGCTATACGTCGTGTCCGTGTGGGCCCCACCACGAACACTTTGGGCGAAATCTCTATCATGTGTTTGTTCCGGCTCATTCTTGAAGCCAAGTCCTTTGTTTGTTTTATTTGTGGTATTCGAGTTGCTTCGAAGTCAAGTGTGGATTCCATACCTTATTCTAAATGGTGTTCTCATATTTCTATGTGAATACTAATCCTTCTTGAACATCGAGGTCGTCATGTTAATTCTTTTCCAACCGGCGTTTTTTCTTTTCAAGTGGATCCGATCATTTCAACGTTCGCAAGATCATCTCTCAGTTTCCCAACGGTGTTTGTTTCATCCATCCCCAAGTTGTCTTTGTTTTCCCGCCCTCCCACCCTTTTTCTTCAAGGACTCAGATTTCTTAATCAAGTATCCATTTTTTATTGAGTGAAGTTTCTTCATTCTTTTCCTTTAATGTTTTATCCGGTGATTTCTCATGAAGACGCTAAGGAAGCTTTTACCTTATCATTGTTCCATTCTAATTTTCTTCTCCGCGGACTCAAGTCAAGTTTTCGGTGTTGATCGATTCTTTTCATCATTTCAAATGCTTTCTCATGTCGGTGCATCTCTTAATCATCCACTTCTCGCTATTCAATTGTTCCGGGGTGTTGAAGATATCTCAGAAGATTCTAGTTTCCATTCTCAATTCACTCAAGTTCTTTTGAGGATGCTAGCTCATTCAAGCCATTTAACTCTACCGGTGCAATATCTATTTCAAACATTTGTTCAACGGTGGTTCTTTTGAGTGGGCCCTAACCCACAGGTCTTTTCCCAGGATCTTACCTAACTCTTCTAATTTTCCGGAGTTATTCTCAAATTCTTTGCAAAGTTTGATGTAAGGATGAATTATCATCAGTCAAATGTCTTTCTCCAAGATCTTCCAAATTATTTTCATTGTTGGTTCAACCTTCCTAATTTTCATTCCGGAGTGCTTCAATAATTCATGGTGGTGTTTCTCGTCGTCATTCTCGAATTTTGAAGACCGAAGAAGAGTTTCTCTTAAATCTCGCTTCTTTCTCTTCAAGATTCATGGTTCTAGCTTCGTGCCATCCTCATAATTGTTTTGGTTGTGAGAATTCTTTTAACCCACCCGGAGCATTTCAGAGTCTTTTCAGTTTGATTCTTCGAGCCCATCATCTCGTAATTATTCATTCAAGCGCTCAACTCGGTTTTCCAAATCTCACCGGTGCATCGTCGAAATATCCTCTAATCAGTTCATGATCTCTTCGTTCTAATGTATCTAAATTCTGTCAAATATCTTTATTCGTTTTCCAATTCTTCCCGGTGAATTGTGCCTTCTTCGTTCATTCTCAATTCTTATGGTGGTTTGTTCAAGAGTTCTCTTCCTTCGTTATCATATAGATTCATTCATTCTTTCCGAATCCTACCGGTGAATTGTTGAAGACCTTCCCAAGTTTGCGCCATATCTATCTTAATCTTTCCTACGGGAATAAGTAGTATGCCAAATCCGTTGCTTGTCATCAATCTAAATTGGTGAAGGATCAGCATAATGTAATTCTTATTCTTGTTTCATCGAGTAAGTTCAATTCCTTATTCCGGAGGTTCATCAAAATTCTTGATTTCAGTTGTTCATCTTTTCTTTTCCTGGAGTTCCAAGCTCTCATCATCACCAAGATCCATCTAAATCACTGCAAGACTTCACCTTGTGTTGTCAACTTCTCTTCCTTTTTATCATCTTTTCTTTACCGGAGTTCTTCATGGAGACTCTACATGATGGTTCGTCAAGGATTCTTTTCGTTCTTCAATTGTTCTTCAAGATTTTTCTCTCGGAGTTAAGATCCGCCAAGCTATACTCAAAAATTAACATGGTGTTCAACACATGTTTTGTTTTGAGGAGTTCAAGTATTCTTCATCTTGCATTCCAAAGTGCAATTCTCTCTATCTTATCTTTTGAGATGGTGTTATGTCATTGTTGATAATTTCCCTTCGTGTTTCTTGATACACAAGTTGTCAGGAATGAGATATTTAAATCCATCATTTTTCTTCGTTCACGAGATCTTTTCAACCCAACAATTTATTCGTTGGTGTTATCTTGGTTTAGATTTCACCTAAAGCCTTTCCGAAGGAATGTTGCTATTTGTGGTGTTTATCAATGATCCAAGTTTTCCTCCTATCCTCTCAATGAAAGAAGTTTTCATCTCCGTGTTGCTCTCAATCCAATCAATTGTTTTCCGTTGGTGGCAGAAGCTCACCTCATAATGTGGAGATGTTTCCATAAGTCCACTAAAAGGTTATTCTTTTCGTTGTTGATAATCCAACAACTCCGTTCTATCCTTTTTTTTTAAGGGTGCTTTCCAAACTCATTTGTGGTAGAAGTTGTCATTTTCTTCTCCATTCCTTTATTCCAATGACCTATCTTCAATTTTTCTTCCGGAGGCATTGTGATGTTGCACTCTTCGACCCATCATTTTCTTTTGTCAAGATCATGTTCTTTTCTTGCTTATCCATTTAACCGGAGTATCATGTTTTCATTCGAGTTCTCTCATCTTATCAAGTTTTGCCTGCTTCCTCAACCGGAGAGCTGTCTGAAATCCTTCTTACCCCTTGTGCCACTCTTTCAATAGTTCCGGAGGCAGTATGTTGTTGATTTCATCAAGTATCATCCCATCTTCTCAAGTTCATGTTATATTCCTTCCATGTTCAATCGGAGTGCTGCCCGAATTCTTCCTCTCCCATCTTGTTTTAAACGGAGTGGTTTCGAATTCTATCTTGTCCATTAAACTCTTGATTCATGTCTTTGCAACCTTCTAGTTCTCGTAATACTCCTTGTTCCTCTTTTCGACCGGATTGTTTGCAATCTCGTTCATCTCTGTTGTACTCTTTCTTTTAAATTGCTCAACCTCTCAAGGTTCGTGGTTTCACTCGTTCGTCAAAGAAGCAACTTACTTTACCTCTTATCTTCCCCTTCCTTTTCCCTCCGGTGCCAACCTAGATCTCGGGACGAGATCTCTTGTTAGTGGAGGAGTGTTGTAACGCCCCGGATTCGATGCGCCAGGTGTCCGCCAGTTATTCGCCGTCGTTGCCATGTCATGTGCTTGCGTGTTGCACTTTGCCATGTCATCATCTGCATTTCATACCATGCCATCATGCGCATTTCATTTTGCATACGTGTTCGTCTCATGCATCCGAGCATTTTCCCCGTTGTCCGTTTTGCAATCCGGCACTCCTATGTCTCCCGGCGCCCCTTTTACCTCTTTTTCGTATGCGGTATTAAATGTTCTCGGAATGGGATGCAGCTTGGCATGCGATCTTATTATAGTGTAGACAGAGCGCCTGTCAAGTTTCGTCGCGTTCGGAGTCCATTTGATAGCCCAATTGTTAAATATATAGCGGCATCGTTGCCGGTATTCTCGCCGGACGTTTTCGGTCCCGGAACAGCTATGGGCTGCATTTCTTCCTCTCCTCTCAGCCCAACCTCCTCTACACAGTCCACTAGCCCCTCTCTGCTCCGGAGCCGCTTGATGGCGAACGTACGCTCCGAAAAAACCCCCAAAAACCAAACCCTAGCCATCCCTGCTATAAATGGACACCACATCTCCATTTTGGGCAACCCTAACCCCCCTCCTCCTCTTTTTCCGCGCCACCCAACCCGCAGCCACCTCCTCCCACCTCGGGGGCCGCTCCGCCGCCTTTCCCCTTCAAATCCGGCGCCTCCCCAGCCTCCTCTCGCCACTTGGCAAGCCCCTAGTGGCTGCGCCGCCACCAGCCGCCGCTCCCCTCCAACCGGGCGTCGCCACGTCCTCCCCCGCGCCCCACTTCATGCGTCTGCCAGCCCATCCGCTGCCCGCCCGGGCCGACCGGGCCCGACGCCGCGCCAGCCGACCCGAGCCGCCCGCTCCTCCCACCTCGCGCCCTCCCGCTCGATCCGATGGGATCGAGCCTTCGCCGCCGCCTCCGAAGGGTTATCTGCCCGCCCTCGCCGGAGATGAGTTCCGGCGACCCGCACCTCTTTCCTTCTCCCGAATCTCTCTCTAACTTCTCCCTCCGTCTCTCTCTCGCCTCGCAGTCGCCATGGGTGTGAACCCGTGCCTCCCGAGCTCCGCCCACCGTCATCGCCGTTCGGATCCGGCGCCGGGCCGGATCTGCCGATTCCGCCGCCCGACCTCCTTCCGGCGACCCGCGCCGCCGCCTTCCACTCCAGCAAGGCCGCGCCGCCCCTGCTTCCTCGAACCCCTCTCGATCGAGGAGGAGGACGACGCCCAGCCGGCCACGTGGGCCTCGTGGCCCAACCCGCACCAGCGTGGGCCTCCCAGCGCCCATGGGCATGACCCAGCCAGCCCAACGCCCCTTCCAGCCTCCCTCGGCCCGGTCCCGTCCGCCACCCTCCGGCCCTCCTTCCTCACCGACCGGGCCAAGGCCCATGGTGAGCTGCCTCCCCGAGCCCTCTGTGCACTGTTGGGCTAGCCGGATTCGGCCCAGCGTAGTCTTTTTTTCCGTCTGCGATTTGTCTATTTATCCAGGGAATTACAGATTTACAGAAAACCCCCCTAGACTTCATGCATGTAATAACTAATTAACCGTGCATCGGATTTAAACAAACTTTATATGTAATATGCTCGGAATATTGTGTAGATTAATAATATGCCACTTTCATCTATGTTAAAAATGTTTAAATTGATGTTTGCTTTAATTTGCTAATATGCCATGCTAAAATGCTTTAATTCATAACTAAATAACCATAACTCGGAATTAAATGTTCTTTATATGTAAATGGGGTGGGAAAATGCCTAGATTAACATGGTCCACTTTATGTTGCTGTTTAACAACTCTAAAATTGTGTTTAGGGCAGAACAGTACCGAATCTAAAATATTGCTCATGGGGATTTTTCCGGAATTGTTGTTTCTTATTTCCGGCCTCATTTAAACTTGCCTAAATAGCTAGTTTAATTATGCTCCACCTCTTGCCATGTTTAATAACATTTAATATTGTTGAGTACCTAACCGAGAGAGAACTAAATAGGTGTTGTGAAATTCATCAATATGCAACTCGTTGCATATTGAGCTCCACTTAACTTGTAGTGTTGTTTGTGCATATTGTCATGCCATGCCTCATTAAACCGGACATGCATCATATTTGTTTATGCATCATGCCATGTTTATGATTGTGTGTTTACTATGTTGTTTGCTTCTTTCCGGTTTGCTTCTCTCGTTAGCTTCGGTTCGTTCCGGAGTTGTGAGGATTCGCTCGACTACCCCGCTTGTCCTCTTCATGGACTTGATCTTCTTCCTTATGGGATTTCGGGCAAGATGACCATACCCTCGAAATCACTTCTATCTTTGCTTGCTAGATGCTCGCTCTTTTGCTATGCCTATGCTACGATGCCTACCACTTGCTATATCATGCCACCCACATTGCCATGTCAAACCTCTAACCATCCTTTCCTAGCAAACCGTTGTTTGGCTATGTTACCGCTTTGCTCAGCCCTCTTATAGCGTTGTTAGTTGCGGTGAAGATGAAGTTTGTTCCTCGTTGAACATGGAGATGTTGTTCCTTGTTGGAACATGTTTACTTGTTGGGTTATCACAATATACCTTATTTAATTAATGCATCTATATACTTGGTAAAGGGTGGAAGGCTCGGCCTTATGCCCGTGTTTTGTTCCACTCTTGCCGCCCTAGTTTCCGTTATATCGGTGTTATGTTCCCGGATTTTTGCGTCCCTAACGCGTCGGGTGATTTATGGGACCCCTTGACAGTTCGCTTTGAGTAAGACTTTTCCAGCAAGGCCCAACATTGGTTTTACATTTGCCTCACCTAGCCTTTTTCCCTTGGGAGTCGCGATCCCGAGGGTCATCTTTATTTACCCCCGGGCCAATGCTTGTCTAAGTGTTGGTCCAAACTAGAGCCACTGCGGTGCCGCCCGAGGCAACTTGGGGTATCGTCGGTTTCGTCGTCTCGCTCATCCGGTCATGGCTCGAGACGAGATACGCGGCTACTATCGAGGTGTCGACGCCGGAGAGTCTTGCTGGTCTTGTTTTATTGCTGTGAAATGTCTTGTAGCCGGATTCCGAGACTGATCGGGCTTCCGGGAGAAGGTCTATTCTTCGTTGATCGCGAGAGCTTATCATGGGCTAAGTTGGGACACCCTGCAGGTTTGAACTTTCAAAGCCGTGCCATGGTTATGTGGCAGATGGGAATTTGTTAATGTCCGGTTGTAGAAAACCCGAAGTTGATCTTAATTAAAATACACCAACGGCGTGTGTAACCGTGATGGTCTCTTCTCGGTAGTCCGGGAAGTGAACACGTGTTGGAGTTATGCTTGACGTAAGTAGTTTCAGGATCACTTCTTGATCATAGTTGTTCGACCGTGCTTTGCTCCTCTTCTCGCTCTCTTTTGCGTATGTTAGCCACCATATATGCTAGACGCTTGCTGCAGCTCCACCTCACTACCCTGTCCTACCTTTAAGCTTAAATAGTCTTGATCTCGGGGTGTGAGATTGCTGAGTCCCGTGACTCACGATACTTCAAAACCAGTTTGCGGTGCCGATGAAACCGTGCGGTGGCGATCCAAGCTCAAGGAGGAGCTCGATGGAGATCTTGTTTATTGTGTTGTTTCGTTTGAGTTGATCGAGAGTGGAGCCAGTTGGGACGATCGGGGATCTGTGTAGCATTTGGGGTAGTCTTCTTTTATTTTGGTTCCGTAGTCGGACCTTGATTGTATCTGTATGATGTAATGTTTTACTCATGTATTGTGTGAAGTGGCGATTGTAAGCCAACTATTTATCTCTTTTCCCTTATGTATTACATGGGTTGTGTGAAGATTACCTCACTTGCGACATTGCTTTCAATGCGGTTATGCCTCTAAGTCGTGCTTCGACACGTGGGAGATATAGCCGCATCGAGGGCGTTTCATAAACCCTACTCCTGCTTGATTAATATTGATGATATGGGTAGTACAAGAGTGGATCTACCACGAGATCAGAGAGACTAAACCCTAGAAGCCAGCCTATGGAATGATTGTTGTTCGTCCTACGGACTAAAACCCTCCGGTTTATATAGACATCGGATAGGGTTAGGGTTACACAGAGTCGGTTACAATGGTAGGAGATCTACATATCCGTATCGCCAAGCTTGCCTTCCACGCCAAGGAAAGTCCCATCCGGACACGGGACGAAGTCTTCAATCTTGTATCTTCATAGTCCAGGAGTCCGGCCAAAGGTCATAGTCCGTCCATCCGGACACCCCCTAATCCAGGACTCCCTTAGTAGCCCCTAAACCAGGCTTCAATGACAACGAGTCTGGCGCGCATATTGTCTTCGGCATTGCAAGGCGGGTTCCTCTTCCGAATACTTCATAGAAGATTTTGAACACAAGGATAGTGTCCGGCTCTGCAAAACAAGTTCCCCACACCACCGTAGAGAGAATAACCTTTGCACAGATCTGCTGACGTATTCCGCGGCGTGATATCACACCACGGCCAGGCCTTTATACGAGTCGTTTTTACTGTTCCACCTCAACGCGTTTAGCGAGGCGGTTTCCTTGGCACGTCTTATCAGAGCGGAGATCGTGCCCCCTTATTCCGGGATCCTCATCAATATGGACATGGGTAACCCAACCATGCCCGTTGGCACGCCTCCTCCATCGAAGGCGAGTCCCGAACGGTCACGGGGAGGGCTCTTGGTATTCAACCTCTTCATAACGAGACCAAGGCCCGCTCCTTTCTTTTAATCTCAATCGAGTCCGCCCCCTCGCTTCGAGTTCCAACACCCAAAGCTCCAGATTTAGGCGCTTCGGACCTTCGACGATGTCCGGCTCCGACCTGCACGGTCGGTGGATGTCTTCCTCCGTCACGGAAGAAGATGTGCTAAAGCTGAGAGACGCCAGGTATCTCACCGCGAAATTTCAGATAGGCTGCCTGCCCAAGGGCAGGTTATTCCCACTCCCGGCTGGTGAGAGCATGGTATTCGTGTCTCACTTCCTTCGGGTTTAGGCTTCCGACGGACCCTTTTGTGAGGGGGGCTCATGTTTTATTACGGGCTGGAATTTCATGACTTGATCCGAGTCCATCCTCCACATCTCGCTGCTCATTGTCGTATGTGAAGCCTTCCTCCGCATTACCCCTCACTTCGGATTGTGGCTCAAGACCTTCAAAGTGGAGCTGAAGATGATCAAGGGGCATCAGGCAGAATGCGGAGGGGCTGTTATAAGCAAGAATGCGGACGCTCCATGGCCCGAGGGCTCTTTTCAAGAGGAGCTCAATCTATGGCAACAGGAGTGATTTTACATCACCGCTCCCAGGGGCACCAAATGGGTGGCGCCACCTGCCTTCCGCTTGGGTCCTCCACCGCGGCTGGCGTCATGGGTCAATAAAGGGCTTGACTGGGGGCCGTCCAAGGACGTGCCCATGTTGCAGGGCCGTATTCGAGACCTCCAAGAAAGAGAGATCAATCTGGTCGTAGTAGCGTGGGTCATGCTGATTCGTTGCTCCTTGCCCTGCAAACGTCGCCCCCTCCGCCTGTGGGAGTTTAATCCGGAGGGACCACGAACTCTCCAGCATTTTATGGGCGTAACGCCCGTGGAGATGTACCAACTGTTCTTCGGATCACAAGCAATGTGTCCAGACTTAACCGAGGACGCAGGTCTGAGCTGCAATCGCCCGGATACTCAAGTAAGTAGTCCTGTAGCCGGACATGCTATCCGCATATTTATCATACACTTGCCCTTAAAAGAGCTATCCTTTAAACAGGAGTGGATAGCAAAAGCAAAACTGATCAGGTGTCCGGCCCCCCTCCCTGAGACCACGCCAGATCCGGTATTAACCAAGATGCTAGAGGTTGTGCCTTTTGAAGAAGGCGAAGGGGAGAACAAGGGAACTACTACCTCCGTTAAGGAGGCTATCAAGAAAGGGGGGATCAAGAATCCCTCCCTCCAAGGGGAGAAGAGGACCGCCTCTGAAGATCCGGAGGCCAAAGCCTCGAAGCGGGGGAAGAAATCTTCCCCAGAGGGTCCTGCGGCGGGAGACGCCCCAGCCGCACTATTTCCCAAGGAGATCAGCCCTCCAATGAGCCGTAAGTAAAGGGGGGCGTTTTTTTTTAAATGAGAGACATCCCCGTTTTATTTCTAAGGGTAACCGAAAGTTTTACCTTGTAGTTCGGATCTCAGTCCTTCGCAGCAGAGCTCGTCTTCAGGGGATCTTGATCCGGAGATGATGGAGAGCGAAACGCCTCCGCCTACCGTACCGTCAAGCGAGGCGGGCGACCCTGAGGTGTCGTCGTGGAGGGCCTCTCAATCCGGCGGGGCCAGAAGGCAGCCGTATGTCCCCTCAAAGCCCTCCGTGTCCGGCCTTTGAAAAAGGCCACCGGACGAGTCCGGCACCAACGGGTGTACGGTCGGAGGAGCTGAAGGATCTACTCGGGCGAGCATCTATCTCAGAAGATCATCGTACGTTAATGGTTACGATGATTGAAAGGGTTTCATCCGCTGAGAGCGGATTGCATGAAGTCGTCGTAAGTTTACTGACGGGTTTTGAGGTACGCAAAATGGTGTACCTTCTGACAGTTTTGCATATAAAATGCGCCATGTATAGATAGTAGCCCCTGAGACTTGGTGCCGTGTCAAAAATGACGGCGCGCCAAGTAACATAACCCCAGGTATAATATGCGCTCTTCCTATGTAGGTGGCGAAGCGTCCGGTGGCTAGCCGGGCTGATGAATTTGCCGAACTGAAGCGGCAACTTGATGTGGCGGATGCGGACATCACGCTTGTTAATAAGCGGCTTGACGAGTCACAAGGTATGCGACTTCTCCGCGGACACCTGGTAAGGGAGCTTGACGCCCATGCCTTACAACATGTATGCTTAATGCAGATGGTGCCGCTGCTATGGAGAGCCTACGGGCGGAGCTCACCCGGACCAAGGAGCAAGCCAGAAAAAGTGATGCGGCTGCCTTAAAGGCGGCCGCAGAGCTTGAAGCCGAACAGGCTGCTCACTGCCGAAGCAAGAAAGAAATGGACAAGATGGCCGTGAAATTGAAGAATGCTCTTGACCGTTCTATGAGCTTCTTGAAAAGAAGATCGAGCGAAACAAGAGGACCTGAAAAAGGCCACAACCGAGGCCAAGGATACTCGCTCTGCGATGAGAACTATGAAGCAGGAGCTACGTCAGGCCGAAGATATTGCGGCTGGAAATCCCTTTCTGCTGCGGAGGAAATTCACGGATCCTAAGTAAGCTCAATTGGACCGGCTGTGGGGTGCGGAGGATGCTTATCTGGACTTGGCGGCGAGTGCCGCAGACGCGGCGGAACACTTCCGAGGTCAAAAGGATCATGGAATGGAAGAGCTTTTTTGGTCGCAGTTCCATAGTCCGGAGCGTCTACTTTCGTTAACCGATTGTTTGGCCAAATGGGCTGAGCTGAATAGGTTGTCTGGACTTGCCATGAAGGCTGTCGTGACTCATTTGTGGCAAAAAAGCCCCAAGCCGAAGAGTTATTTTGGCTTGGTGCAACAGTTCCTTGGTGCGGTGCCGCATATCGATGCAATGAAGCGGTCAGCATGCATAGAGGGTGCGTGGATGGCTCTTGCCCATGTCAAGACATACTGGGTGGAGATGAAGGCCACCGACGTTGCATCCCAAGATTACGACGAAGCAGTACCGCCAAGCACTATTTTGAGGAAGTCTGCGCAGGCGCTCGTTTAATAGAGACGCAGTGCTCGAAGGATATTATGTTTAAATGACATGTATGATTTGTGAAAACAACGTTTCAATATAAGAGCTTTCTATACTTGTGCGTTCAAGTATTAAAACGCCTCCTGTGCGGCCGTTGATGTATATGTGTATATAACTTTGAAAGATGGTAGTCTTGACTTTTTCACGCACATAGTGCGGGGGTGTTTGCAAAAAAGGCGCATTTTCACACTTAATCCAACGTCTTGGTCCTGTGAAGGAGGTGATAGCGTAGCAAACTAGGCAACCGTACTATAATGCTTTATCACTTTCACTTACCCATAGGAGTTCGATGGTGGGGCTACTATATAGCCCCTAGGGGCACCGCGCTCTCCGAATTGGGCGATATGTGCTGACCGAAACAGTCCTTCGTCAATGCGGGGGAATTCTAAACATTCTGATGGGTCATCGAGTGGTTGACCAGTCTCACGCTATATCATGACAGTCAGTTTTAGCTTTCTCCACTAAGGTGCTCAACCCAGCTCAACCGAGGCACAATCGCAGTCGTTCTCCCAGCGCTACCTTAGCCGATATAACGGGACGTAAGGTACCAAAACATGGGAGCCGGAAAACCCAACATTTGACCAAAGACATGATTCGAGCTGATGCATATAAGGCCTAACTCGAGACACGAACACTCCCTAAGGTATTCGGTCTTTATAAAACAGGCGAATAATGCCCTAAGCCCCGTGTCCGTGTGCGTGCAAAATTCTGGTGCGGCCGATGCCAAAACGCCAGCCTCCTCCTCGGTTATAGCAAGAAACCGGGGATGTGTATCAACAAGAGACAGAAGAAAGGTTTATGCAGGGGTCTTAATCTGAAAAGAATCCTTGCAACGGGTCCCTCATCGCACGCCTCGCTGTGTCTCCGTTGTGCCGTATCCTGGACGGGTGTAGCACGTTGTTCATCTGTAAAAGAGAGGAACTTAGTTGAAAAGAAAAAAGGATCGTGCGAAAAATGTACTTTATATTAAATAAATAGAGTACGGTTCGAAAAGTGAATAAAATTGAGCTTTATTGTCTCTTGTTGTACATGCGTGCAGCCCCTTGTACGGGGGTATGCCGCTAGTAGGTGCCGGACTCGTCTAGCCGTGTCCGGGGTTCGAATGACCTATTCAGGTGCTTTGGTTAGTGGAGCCGGATTGGTGTGGGGCTGTCAAGACAGTCTCGCGTTCTTCCGTGCTCCAGTAACACTTAATACTCCCTTTTGATGAGATGATGCTGCGTGGACCGGGCATTTTAAGTGTAAGAGATGCATAATGCGGTATTGCGTTAAAGCGAGCGAAAGCTTCACGCCCCAGTAGTGCTTGATAGCTACTTTCGAATGGGGCGATGTGGAAGGTTAACTTTTCGCGGCGGAAGTTGTCGGATGAGCCGAACACAACTTATAGCAGTAGGGAGCCCGTACAATGGGCATATGGGCCTGGCATTACCCCTTTGAAGGAGGTGTTGCTATGGCGAATTTTGGTTGGGTCTATCCCCATTTTGCAGATTGTGTCCTGATATAGCAGGTTTAGGTCGCTACCTCTGTCCATTAGGACTTGTGTAAATTGGAGTCCGTCGATTATAGGATCTAATATCAAGGCAATCCATCCTGTGTTCCGGATACTTCCGGAATAGTCCTGATGATCGAAGGTGATTGGTTTTGACAACCATCGTTGGGACTCTGCTGGGATAGACCGTGCGGCGCGTGTTTCTATGGGCGCCGCTCTATTTTTTCCTTTTTTCACTTGAAGTGAGTTCACTGTTTTGACTTTTTGTGGGAAATTCTTTTGTTTTCCGATGCTCTGCTTGTGGGGTTCGTCATCATCCTCGCTTGGTGTGTCGAGCCCCTTGTGTTCGGCATTGAGTTTGCCAGACTGCTTGAAGACCCAACAATCTCTGTGGGTATGGTTTGCAGGCTTCCCGGGAGTACTTTGGATTTGGCATATTTTGTCCAAGATTTTGTTTCGGTTGGATAGCTCATCGCTGTTGTCCTTGAGGGGCATTTTCTTATAATTCTGCCGGGAGCTTCTGAATCCGGCGTTTACTGTCGTGCTCTTCGGGCTGTTTCCCTTTGTCCGGCGCTGATCCTTGCTACGTCATGGTTTTCCATTTCCATCCCTGACTTCGGATGTACTTGGGTCGCTAGTACTGCATCTTGCTAGCAAGCTATCCTCTCCTGCGCAAAAGCGGGTCAGAGGCTTGTTAATGCAGCCATTGTCCTCGGCTTCTCCTGGCCGAGGTGTCTGGCGAGCCATTCGTCTCGGACGTTTTGTTTGAAAGCTGCTAAGGCTTCGGCGTCTGGACAGTCGACTATTTGGTTCTTTTTGGTGAGGAACCTATTCCAGAATTTGCAGGCTGACTCTCCGGGTTGTTGAGTTATATGACTTAAATCGTCTGCATCCGGAGGACGGACATAAGTCCCTTGAAAATTTGCCCAAAAAGCATCCTCGAGCTCTTCCCAACTTCCAATGGTATTTTCAGGGAGGCTTTTGAGCCAATGCCGGGCTGGCCCTTTGAGCTTGAGGGGTAAGTATTTTATGGCGTCGAGATCATCTCCTCTAGCCATGTGTATGTGGAGGATATAATCCTCAATCCAGACTCCAGGGTCTGTTGTTCCATCGTATGCCTCTATGTTTACGGGTTTGAATCCCGCTGGGAATTCGTGATCCAGCACCTCATCGGTGAAACACAGGGGGTGTGCGGCACCCCTATATTTGGGTGTGCCGTGATGTTCGGATATTTGGCTTGTTGCATTGCTTTGAAGATCTTGCTTTCTCGGCCCATAGATGGACCTAACTGGGCCATCCTTTTGATGCGAATCCTTACGCGGATCGCGTACCGGCTTGTGTGCGGCGCCATTTGCCGCTCTCTGTTTGCCGTGGGGTCGTCCATCCGACCGGGTGGCCTCCTTGTTTTTTGGTTGTGGGGGCTCTACGGCCTCCTCATCAAATTCGGGCAGTAGTTTTCTCTTTGGGTAGCTCTTTGTTCGGCGACTGTCGCCGTATTTGTCTGCGGTATTGAGTACTTTGCTCCATCTGATTCTGAGTGCATCTTCCGCTGTTTTGAGCTTCCGCTTCTGCTTTTTCAGGCTGAGCGCAGTGGTGACGAGCCTTTTGTGGAGGTTCTTCTGCTCCAACAATTTGTCCGGCGTGAGATCGTCCGGACTGTTATCTTCGCCGGGGACGGTTTGTTTATCCAAGTTGTCCTATTCGGACGGTTGCTCGATAGTATGTTCGTCGTCCACCGGTTCGCCCTGCTCTAAGGCTGGGTCTGTGTGGCTGCCATCTTTGTCGAGGCGGGACTTGGTGCGGCGTTTATGTTCTGTTTTGACTGCTCTTTGAGGGATTTATCCTTCGTAGTGTCCCACTGTTCCTCGTCGTCACTTCCTTTAGGTGTATCCACCATGTATACATCGTGGGATGAGGTGGCTGTCCAGTATCCTATAGGTGCTGGTTCATGGTTGTCTCCTACATCGTCATCCATACCGTCGATGTCTTCAGAGTCGAAATCGAGCACGTCGTTTAAGCTTTCGACGGTGGCTACAAAGTGGGTGGTGGGTGGGCGTTGAATTTCTTCGTCGTCCGCATCCCAACCTTCCTGACCGTAGTCCGGCCAGGGCTCTCCTGATAAAGAGAGAGATTTTAGTGAATTCAGGATGTCGCCAAAGGGCGAGTGCTTAAAGATGTCCGCGATAGTGAACTCCATGACCGGCGCCCAACCGGATTCGATTGGCCGGGGCGCGGGAGGTCCGGAGTCCGGGGAGGAGTCCGGAACCTCGGAGTCACGGTCTTCGCAAAGGACAGGGATGGATTTCGGCTCAATCACCGTAAAGATCATAGCCCCCGAGGCGGCGTCCAACCACTCATCCTCGATCAGGGGAGTCGGCTCCGAGCTAAGGGTCAGAGCGGACGCTGGTGCGGCCTCCAGGGCACTATTCGGCGGCAGAGCTAGATCGTGCCCATCAAGACAGTGCGGCACGCTTGGCTGTGGCTTGAATCCATCGAAGATCAAGTCTCCGCGGATGTCGGCCGTGTAGTTCAAACTCCAAAATCTGACCTGATGGCCAGGGGCGTAGCTTTCGATCTGCTGGCCCGCAGTGCAAAGCCGCCGAATACGAAGATCTGTCCGGGGAGAAAAGTCTCACCCTGGACCGCGTCATTGTTGATGATCGAAGGAGCCATCGGGCCTAAAGATGACGACACAGAGGAACTCTCAATGAAAGCACCAATGTCGGTGTCAAAACCGGCGGATCTCGGGTAGGGGGTCCCGAATCGTATGCGTCTAGGCGGATGGTAACAGAGACAAGGGACACGATGTTTTACCCAGTCCGGCCCTCTCGATGGAGGTAAAACCCTACTCCTGCTTGATTAATATTGATGATATGGGTAGTACAAGAGTGGATCTACCACGAGATCAGAGAGGCTAAACCCTAGAAGCTAGCCTATGGAATGATTGTTGTTCGTCCTACGGACTAAAACCCTCCGGTTTATATAGACACCAGATAGGGTTAGGGTTACACAAAGTCGGTTACAAGGGTAGGAGATCTACATATCCGTATCGCCAAGCTTGCCTTCCACACCAAGGAAAGTCCCATCCGGACACGGGACGAAGTCTTCAATCTTGTATCTTCATAGTCCAGGAGTCCGGTCAAAGGTCATAGTCCGGCCAAAGGTCATAGTCCGGCCATCCGGACACCCCCTAATCCAGGACTCCCTCACCTACTCCTGCTTGATTAATATTGATGATATGGGTAGTACAAGAGTGGATCTACCACGAGATCAAAGAGGCTAAACCCTAGAAGCTAGCCTATGGTATGATTGTTGTTCGTCCTACGGACTAAAACCCTCCAGTTTATATAGACACCGGATAGGGTTAGGGTTACACAGAGTCGGTTACAATGGTAGGAGATCTACATATCCGTATCGCCAAGCTTGCCTTCCACGCCAAGGAAAGTCCCATCCGGACACGGGACGAAGTCTTCAATCTTGTATCTTCATAGTCCAGGAGTCCGGCCAACGGTGATAGTTCGGCTATCCGGACACCCCCTGATCCAGGACTCCCTCACTAACCATAGCATGAAACATATGGATCCAAATAAGCACCTTACGAAGCAACGCATAAACTAGGGTTTAAGCTTCTGTCACTCTAGCAACCCATCATCTACTTATTACTTCCCAATGCCTTCCTCTAGGCCCAAACAATGGTGAAGTGTCATGTAGTCGACGTTCACATAACACCACTAGAGGAAAGACAACATACATCTCATCAAAATATCGAACGAATACCAAATTCACATGACTACTTATAGCAAGACTTCACCCATGTCCTCAGGAACAAAGGTAACTACTCACAAAGCATATTCATGTTCAGAGGGGTATTAATATGCATAATGGATCTGAACATATGATCTTCCACCAAATAAACCAACTAGCATCAACTACAAGGAGTAATCAACACTACTAGCAACCCACAGGTACCAATCTGAGGCTTTGGGACAAAGATTGGATACAAGAGATGAACTAGGGTTTGAGAGGAGATGGTGCTGGTGAAGATGTTGATGAAGATTGACCCCCTCCTGACGAGAGGATTGTTGGTGATGACGATGGCGATGATTTCCCCCTCCCAGGGGGAAGTTTCCCCGGCAGAACAGCTCTGCTGGAGCCCTAGTTTGGTTCCACCAAAGTTCCGCCTCGTGGCGGCGGAGTTTCTTCCCGAAAGCTTGCTTATGATTTTTTCTCGAACGACTTCATATAGCCAAAGATGGGCACCAGAGGCCTGCCAGGGGTCCCACGAGGCAGGGGGCGCGCCCCCCACCCTCGTGGCCAGGGTGTGGGCCCCCTCTGGTATTTTCTTCGCTCAGTATTTTTTAGAAATTCCAAAAATGACTTCCGTGAAGTTTCAGGACTTTTGGAGTTGTGCAGAATAGGTCTCTAATATTTGCTCCCTTTCCATCCTAGAATTCGAGCTGTCGGCATTCTCCCTCTTCATGTAAACCTTGTAAAATAAGACAGAATAGGCATAAGTATTGTGACATAATGTGTAATAACAGCCCATAATGCAATAAATATCAATATAAAAGCATGATGCAAAATGGACGTATCAACTCCCCCAAGCTTAGACCTCGCGTGTCCTTAAGTGAAAGCCGATAACGGTAAATATGTCCACATGTTTAGAGACAGAGGTGTTGATAAAATAAAATACGGACATGAGGGCATCATGATCATTCTTATAACAGCAACATATATATATTGTCATATGATTTCTTATGCTAAAGTAACAATTTATTCACAATGTAAAGTATGAATCAGAAACTTCATTGAAATCTAACAAACTATGATCTTAGTCATTAAAGAAATTGCAATTTATCATAACATCGGAAAGAGTCAATATAAGAGCCTTTCAGCAAGTCCACATACTCAACTATCATTTAGTCTTTCACGATTGCTAACACTCACGCAATACTTATGGGTATGAAGTTTTAATTGGACACAGAGAAAGATAGAGGCTCATAGTGTTGCCTCCCAACCTTTTACCTCGAGGGCAATGTCAACAATAATAGTTTATGATAACTTACATCCAATTGGATATATATATATATATATCAGGATCTTCCCACCACAATGTGCTTGCCAAAGGATAAAGTGTAAAAAAGGAAAGGTGAAGATCACCGTGACTCTTGCATAAGACATAAAGCAAAAATAAAAGATAGGCCCTTCGCAGAGGGAAGCAGAGGTTGTCATGTGCTTTTATGGTTGGATGCGTGAAATCTTAATGCAAAAGAACGTCACTTTATATTGCCACTTGTGATAGGGACCTTTATTATGCAGTCCGTCGCTTTTATTTCTTCCATATCACAAGATCGTATAAAGCTTATTTTCTCCACTAATAGATCATACATATTTCGAAAGCAATTTTTATTGCATGCAACAATGACAACTTACTTGAAGGATCTTACTCAATCCATAGGTAGGTATGGTGGACACTCATGGCAAAACTTGGTTTAAGGATATTCGAAAGCACAAGCAGTATCTCTACTTGGTGCAGAGAATTTGGCTAGCATGAGGGGGAAAGGCAAGCTCAACATGCTGGATGATCCATGACAATATACTTTATTTCAGATGTAAGAAAACATAAACCATTACTTTGTCTTCCTTGTCCAACATCAACTTTTTATCATGTCATATTTTAATGAGTGCTCACAATCATAAAATATGTCCAAGATAGTATATTTATATGTGAAAACCTCTCTTCCATTACTACTTCCTATTAATTGCAACGATGACCAAAACTATGTTTGTCAACTCTCAACAACTTTTATTCATCATACTCTTTATATGTGAAGTCATTACTCTCCATAAGATCAATATGATCTCTTTAATTCTTTTTATTCTTTCTTTTATTCCCTCAAGATCATAGCAAGATAGCAAAGTCCTTGACTCAAAACTAATCTTTATTATATATATATAGCTCACGGACTCGATTACATAGAAGGATCATAAAGCAAAACTCAAAACTAGATCATACTAAAACTTTATTCTACTAGATCAAGATATTACCAAAAGGATCGAACTAAGAAAAACAGTAAAGATAGGAGTGTGATGGTGATACGATACCGGGGCACCTTCCCCAAGCTTGGTAGTTGCCAAGGGGAGTGCCCATACCCATGTGTTTATGTCTCTTTCTTCGGAGGTGGTGATGTGATATTCTTGGCGATGATGCCCCTCAGGATACGATTCTCCTCCTCGAGCTTATTGACTTGCTGCTTGAGGTCCATTATTTCCTTACGGAGCTTACCCGTGACGGCTAAAGCTCCTCTCACCCATGGATGTTGCATAGCTGTGGGAGAACAAGTAACACTCTTTTTCATATTTTCAAAAGAAAGAAATCTAACATTGGAAGGGATGACCGAGTTTGGAATAGCTGAGCTCTGTAGTTCCCCCATCGTGAATCCGGCTTGGAAACGAGAAGTAACTTCTTGATCCTCCTCCATGGCATCTATCCTTTTCAAGTCGGCCTCCATCTCTTCCTCCGTTGATGGCCCAAAGTGGTCAGCATCACTATTTTGCTCCTGGTCCCGGTGTCGGATGAGACACCCGACTCTCTCCGACCGACTCTTGAGAAGACATCCTGCTCTAATCTGCGGTAGAAACGATTCAAAACAAAAACAGAGGATATTTGCGTGGTACGATGGTCAAAACCTTTGGGAGATTATATAATGATTTTTTACCAACCAAAAGAAGTACCGTGCAAGAAAACGGAGTCCGGAGGGCACAAGAGGTGCCCACGAGGCAGGGGGCGTGCCCAGGGGGTAGGGCGCGCCCTCCACCCTCGTGGATGCCTCGTGTCCTTTTCAGACTACTTCTTATTTTCCTATTTTCTTAAATATTCTAAAACGGAGAAAAATTTCTATTATAATTGTTTTGGAGTCGGTTTACTTACCGTACCACATACCTATTCCTTTTCGGAGTCTGAAACGTTCTGGAAAGTATCCCTTATGTACTCCTCCGGGGTTACAGTATCAATAACATTGGTTTCAACATTTATGGGATTGCCTGAGATATAATGTTTGATTCTTTGACCGTTCACCACCTTCGGATTTGTGCCTTCGTAGTTGTTAATTTTTATGGCACCGGAATGATAGACCTCCTCGATAACGTGAGGATCTTCCCATTTAGAGAGGAGTTTTCCTGCAAAAAATCTTAAACGAGAGTTGTATAACAAGGCATAATCACCTACATTAAACTCACGCTTTTGTATCCTTTTGTCATGCCATCTTTTAACCTTTTCTTTAAACAGTTTGGCATTCTCATAGGCCTGGGTTCTCCACTCATCAAGTGAGCTAATGTCAAATAGTCTCTTCTCACTAGCAAGTTTGAAATCATAATTGAGCTCTTTAATGGCCCAATATGCCTTATGTTCTAGTTCGAGAGGTAAATGACATGCTTTTCCATAAACCATTTTATACGGAGACATACCCATAGGATTTTTAATTGCAGTTCTATAGGCCCATAATGCATCATCAAGTTTCTTGGACCAATTCATTCTAGATCTATTAACAGTCTTTTGCAAAATTAATTTGATCTCTCTATTACTCAGTTCTACTTGACCACTAGACTGTGGGTGGTATGGAGATGCAATTCTATGATTAACATCATACTTAGCAAGCATTTTACGAAAAGCACCATGAATAAAATGTGAACCACCATCAGTCATTAAGTATCTAGGGACTCCAAACCTCGGAAAAATAACTTCTTTAAGCATCTTAATAGAGGTGTTATGATCAGCACTGCTAGTTGGAATAGCTTCTACCCACTTAGTAACATAATCAACAGCAACCAAAATATGTGTATACCCATTAGAGGAAGGAAACAGTCCCATATAATCAAAGCCCCAAACATCAAATGGTCCGATAACAAGTGAATAATTCATAGGCTTTTATTGACGTCTACTAATATTAACAATTCTTTGACATTCATCACAAGACGAGACAAACTTACGTGCGTCCTTGAAAAGAGTAGGCCAATAAAAACCGGATTGCAATACCTTATGTGCAGTTCTATCTCCAGTGTGGTGTCCTCCATAATCCTCAGAGTGACACTTGCGTAGGATCTGTTCCTGTTCATGCTCAGGTACACAACGTCTAATGACACCATCTACTCCTTCTTTATAAAGGTGTGGGTTATCCCAGAAGTAATGTCTTAAATCATAGAAAAACTTTTTCTTTTGCTGGTATGTGAAGCTAGGTGGTATAAATTTAGCAACAATGTAATTAGCATAATCTGCATACCATGGAGCAGTACGAGAAGCATTTATGACAGCTAATTGTTCACCAGGAAAGCTATCATCAATAAGTAGTGGGTCATCAAGAACATTCTCTAACCTAGATAAGTTGTCTGCAACGGGGTTCTCAGCTCCCTTTCTATCAATAATATGCAAATCAAATTCTTGTAGTAGGAGAACCCATCTAATAAGTCTAGGTTTAGCATCTTTCTTTTCCATAAGATATTTAATAGCAGCAAGATCGATGTGAACAGTTACTTTAGAATCAAGAATATAAGGTCTAAACTTATCACAAGCAAATACAACTGCTAAAAATTCTTTTTCATTAGTAGCATAATTTCTCTTGGCATTGTCTAGAGTTTTACTAGCATATTGGATAACATTTAATTTCTTATCAACTCTTTGTCCTAGAACAGCACCTATAGCATAATCACTAGCATCACACATAATTTCAAAGGGTAAATTCCAATCAGGTGGCTGAACAATAGGTGCAGAAATCAAAGCTTTCTTAAGTATTTCAAATGCTTCTACACAATCATCATCAAAGACAAAGGGAACATCTTTTTGTAAAAGATTAGTCAGAGGCCTAGAAATTTTCGAGAAGTCTTTAATGAACCTCCTATAAAAACCAGCATGACCAAGGAAACTTCTTATACCTTTAATGTCCTTAGGACATGGCATCTTTTCAATAGCATCAACTTTAGCTTCATCAACTTCAATACCTCTTTCAGAAATTTCATGCCCCAAGACAATACCTTCATTAACCATAAAGTGGCACTTCTCCCAATTCAAGACAATATTAGTTTCTTCACATCTCTGCAAAACTCTATCAAGGTCGCTTAAGCAATCATCAAAAGAAGTTCCATATACGGAAAAATCATCCATGAAAACCTCAACAATCTTTTCACAAAAGTCAGAGAATATAGCAGTCATACATCTTTGAAAGGTAGTAGGAGAATTGCATAGACCAAAAGGCATACGTCTATAAGCAAAGGTACCAAAAGGCAAGTAAAGGTGGTCTTTTCTTGATCACAGGTATTTGAGAGAAAGTAGAATAACCATCTAGAAAGCAAAAATGTGTATGTTTAGATAATCTTTCTAGCATTTGATCAATAAAAGGTAAAGGGTAATGATCCTTTTTAGTAGCTTTATTTAGTTTGTGAAAATCAATTACCATTCTATAACTTCTAACAATTCTTTGTGGGATCAATTCATCTTTATCATTAGGAACAACAGTAATATCTCCCTTCTTAGGGACACAATGGACAGGACTTACCCACTGACTATCAGCGACAGGATAAATTATACCTGCCTCCAGAAGCTTTAGTATTTCTTTTCTTACCACTTCTTTCATCTTAGGATTTAACCGTCGTTGGTGATCAACAACCGGTTTAGCGTCTTTCTCAAAAAAAATTGTGCTGGCATAGAGTGGGACTAATGACCTTAAGATCATCAAGAGTATATCCAATAGCATCACGGTGCTTCTTTAGAGTTTTCAATAATTTCTCTTCTTCCTTCTCTGAAAGGTTAGCACTAACAATAACAGGATATATCTTCTTTTCATCAAGATAAACATATTTAAGAGTATGAGGTAATGGTTTAAGCTCAAACACGGGGTCACCCTTGGGTGGAGGAGGATCCCCTAGAATTTCAACAGGCAAATTGTGTTTCAAAATAGGTCCCCGTTTAAAGAATACTTCATCTATTTCCCTTCTTTCATTCATAAACATATCATTTTCATGGTCTCGCAAATATTGTTCTAAAGGATCATTAGGAGGCACGGCAATAGAAGCAAGACCAATAATTTCATCTTTACTAGGCAATTTTTTATCATGGGGTTGTCTACAAAATTTAGCAAAATTAAAATCATGAGACATATCTCCTAAACCAATAGTAACAACATCCTTTTTGCAATCTATCTTAGCATTAACAGTATTCAAGAAGGGTCTGCCAAATACAATAGAATAAAAGTCATCTTGTGGGGAACCAAGAACAAGAAAATCAGTAGGATATTTAACTTTCCCACACAAGACTTCAACATCTCTAACAATCCCAACTGGTGAAATAGTATCTCTATTGGCAAGCTTAATTGTAACATCAATACCTTCTAACTCAGCAGGTGCAATATCATGCATAAATTCTTCGTATAAAGAATGAGGTATTTCAGTCGCACTAGCACCCATATCACATAAGCCATTGAATGATCTCCTATTTTAACAGAAATAACAGGCATGCCTACAACAGGTCTATGTTTATTTTTAGTATCAGGTCTAGCAATTCTAGCAGCTTCATCACAGAAGTAAATAACATGCCCATCAATATTATCGACCAAGAGATCTTTAACCATAGCAATACTAGGTTCAACTTTAATTTGCTCAGGGGGTGTAGATGTTCTAGTATTACTCTTACAAACCGCAGTTGAAGCTTTAGCATGATCCTTTATTCTAGCAGGGAAAGGTGGTTTCTCAGTATAAGCGGTAGGAACAATAGGATCAACATTATAAGTTATAGTCTTTTCTTCAACTTTAATAGTTTCAACTACTTTTACTTTAATGGGAGGATGATATTTAAACCACTTCTCCTTAGGGAGATCAACATGAGTAGCAAAGGATTCACAGAAAGAAGCTACTATCTCAGAGTCAAGACCATATTTAGTGCTAAATTCACGAAAAGCATCGGTATCCATAAAAGATTTAACACAATCAAACTTAGGTGTTTTACCTGACTCCTTACCTTCGTCGAGTTCCCAATCTTCAGAGTTGCGTTTAATTCTTTCCAATAAAGCCCATCTGAATTCAATAGTCTTCATCATAAAGGAACAAGTACAAGAAGTATCGAGCATGGAGCGATTATTGAGAGAAAGTCGAGCATAAAAATTCTGAATAATAATTTCTCTTGAGAGCTCATGATTGGGGCATGAATATAACATTGAGTTAAGCCTCCCCCAAGCTTGAGCGACACTTTCTCCTTCACGAGGCCAGAAATTATATATATAATTACGATCACGATGAACCAGATGCATAGGATAAAACTTCTGATGAAATTCCAATTTCAATCGGTTGTAGTTCCATGATCCAATATCATCACATAGCCTAAACCATGTCAATGCCTTTCCCTTCAAAGATAAAGGGAAAACCTTCTTCTTGATAACATCCTCGGGCATACCTGCAAGCATAAATAATCCACAAACTTCATCCACATAGATTAGGTGCATATCGGGATGTAATGTTCCATCTACTGTAAAAGGATTAGCTAGCAGTTTCTCTATCATACCCAAAGGAATTTCAAAGTAAACATTTTCAGTAGGTTCAGTAGGTTGAGGAGCAACTCTTGCTCTACTGGTCGGGGTGAAGATACCCCGAACAAGCCCCTCAAAGAATTATTTTCCATAGTAACAAGTGACAGTAAATTTCAGCACACTATATAAATTTTTCCTTACGAAATTCCACTTACCAAAGGCGCTTCACTCCCCGGCAATGGCGCCAGAAAAGTGTCTTGATGACCCAAAAGTATAGGGGATCTAACGTAGTCCTTTCGATAAGTAAGAGTGTCCAACCCAACGAGGAGTAGAAGGAAATGACAAGTGGTTTTCAGTAAGGTATTCTCTGCAAGCATTGAAATTATCGGTAACAGATAGTTTTGTGATAAGGTAATTTGTAACGGGTAACAAGTAATAAAGGTAAACAAGGTGCAGCAAGGTGGCCCAATCCTTTTTGTAGCAAAGGACAATCCTGGACAAACTCTTATATAAAGGAAAGCGCTCCCGAGGATACATGGGAGTTATCGTCAAGCTAGTTTTCATCATGCTCATAAGATTCGCGTTCATTACTTTGATAATTTGATATGTGGGTGGACCGGTGCTTGGGTACTGCCCTTCCTTGTACAAGAATCCCACTTATGATTAACCCCTCTTGCAAGCATCTGCAACTACAAAAGAAGTATTAAGGTAAACCTAACCATAGCATGAAACATGTGGATCCAAATCAGCCCCTTACGAAGCAACGCATAAACTAGGGTTTAAGCTTCTGTCACTCTAGCAACCCATCATCTACTTATTACTTCCCAATGCCTTCCCCTAGGCCCAAAAAATGGTGAAGTGTCATGTAGTCGACGTTCACATAACACCACTAGAGGAAAGACAACATACATCTCATCAAAATATCGAACAAATACCAAATTCACATGACTACTTATAGCAAGACTTATCCCATGTCCTCAGGAACAAACGTAACTACTCACAAATCATATTCATGTTCATAATCAGAGGGATATTAATATGCATAAAGGATCTGAACATATGACCTTCCACCAAATAAACCAACTAGCATCAACTACAAGGAGTAATCAACACTACTAGCAACCCACAGGTACCAATCTGAGGTTTTGAGACAAAGATTGGATACAAGAGATGAACTAGGGTTTAAGATGAGATTGAGCTGGTGAAGATTTTGATGGAGATTGACCCCCTCCCGATGAGAGGATCGATGGTGATGACGATGGTGATGATTTCCCCCTCCCGGAGGGATGTTTCCCCGGCAGAACAGCTCCGCCGGAGCCCTAGGTTTTGCCAAGTTCCACCTCGAGACGCAGCGCTTCATCCCGAAAGCTTCCTCCATATTGTTTCCAGGGCAAAAGACTTCATATAGAAAAAATATGGGCACCGGAGGCCTGCCAGGGGGCCCACGAGGCAGGGGGCGCGCCCAAGGGGTAGAGCGCGCCCCACCCTCATGGACAGGGTGTGGCCCCCCTCTGGTGCTTTCTTCGCCCAATATTTTTAATATATTCCAAAACTGACTTTCGTGGAGTTTTAGGACTTTTGGAGTTGTGCAGAATAGGTCTCTAATATTTGCTCGTTTTCCTGCCCAGAATTCCAGCTGCCGACATTCTCCCTCTTCGTGTAAACCTTGTAAAATAAGAGAGAATAGGCATAAGTATTGTGACATAATATGTAATAACAGCCCATAATGTAATAAATATCGATATAAAAGTATGATGCAAAATGGACGTATCAGTCATCACCTCGGCTAGCATGGCAGGTTCGTTCAAGACCATTCTCGACTCAACTAATAACATCATTACAAGGAACCCAAGGGCTGAGGAGCGGTTTGATCTCCCCTATCTTCTTCACCGTGACCCTGCTGACTGGCGCGGGGACGAGGGAAGCCTCGCCTTGTGCAAGTTGATGCCGCTTGATAATGATACATATGATGTTAAGATGCCATCGCTTGAGGGCAAGGCTTGGGCAGGCGCAAATGGAGATTGGGTTGTTTATATTGGGTACAACTGCGAGTGGGAACTTGTGAATGTGTACACTCGTCACCGGGTTCCACTTCCAAAAATCTCAGACGACTGCCCAGAGGTTGAGTACACCGGTAATCTACCTGAGTTCAAATACGATCATGGTGACTGTCGTCTACGGAAGATAGCAATTTGTCGAGTTCCCAACCGCTATTGGGATTACTCGAACTATGAAGTTGTTGCTATCTTCGACAAGCTTGTTGCCTTCCTTACTTCCAGGCCTCGATGGATATTGCTCAAAAATCAATTTCTGTACATGGATGAGTACTATGATGCAATTCAATGTGAGGGTCTTGTGTTTGCTGCCACCACTCGTGGCACTGTTTTTGCATGGAATCATCATGCTTTCGGTACGTTTGTCTTCCACCATAATTATAATTGTTTCATCCACATGCATGCAGGTTAGCTAGTTTCCCTTTACTAATTAATTAACCTTATTGTGTTTCCAAGGTCCTGTGAACATTCCACCACCTATACTTTAAAAATTTTATAACCCAGGAGGAGATGACGATGCTGATGATCACGAGCATGAGGACGAGCTGGACCCATATAATCAGTGGCGCCTGGCAACTTATTCCGATGGATCACCTCTTCTTGTCTGTATACAGGGCACTGCTGATGTTACTAAGGAAGCAGGTGTTGTCTCGCATGGTCGCACTCTCCTGACCTATTCCAACATCCGTTGCGGGGTATTCGGGGTGGATACTAGTGTACTAGCGCCAACACCTTCTCCCTGGTTCAATATTGAAAGTCTTGGAGGAAACTCGCTCTTCCTTGGACAAAACTATCCAATGATGGTGGAAGGCGATCCAGCTGCTGTTGACACAACGTTACTACCATTTATGATAAGCAACTGTATCTATACCTCGGACATTACTATGCTTCCTTACCGTCCCAATATGGGTCCTGACATAGGCCGCTTCAGCCTGGATGATCAGTCCTGCATTGGTCTCGAGATGACAGTAGCTGGCCCTTCCTAGAGAATCACTTTTGGTTCAAAGCAAGCGTTTACAACGCCGACGAGTGGTTGAGCTAAAGTTCATTTCATCGCTTTGTTATTTGTTGTGTGAGAAAAACTTTACTAGAATGTTTTGTTGGAAATGATCTATAATCCAACGTGTATCCTCGTTGTCGTTGTGGGCTAATGACTTATGTAACCAATGGTACATTTGCATATGCGTCCATCAACTCACGCCTGCTAGTGGTGTCCATATGAACAGTGCTAGTGATTTTAGTTGCAAAAATTAGATAGTGCTAGTGGCTTTTAGCTGCATATTTTGACAAATCGCAGTGTTACAAGGTTGACAAATGGCAATGTTACTAGATAAACAAATGTCAATCTTTCCAGTTTGACAAATGGCAACATACCCAAAATGACAGTTATGCAAATCTTACCCAATTGTTTGTACGTGGTTGCACACGGGTCATGCAAAACAACCGTTTGCGTTGAAGGGATGCAAAAATCCTGCTCGGCACATTTTTCCTTGGCTTCCTCGGGAAGCTGTCGGGTTTGCATTCGGATGTTCTAACTAAAACATTTGCGATGAGTGTTTTATATTTAAAAACCATTGACATTTTTTTCAAAAGAAAATCATTTGATAAGTCTGTACATTAAGAGAGAAAAATGCAGGTTCGTTCAAACCATATCTTTCATTCAGTCACACTGTGAATTTATATTCATATGATCGAGAATTCGAGATACAGTATTAAACCCCAAAAAAACTATTTCTGGCGGCGCCGGAGGCGGCGTGCCGCGCCGTCGTTGTCATCCTCCGGGACGCCGTTGTTGAAGTCTTCAAGGCAGCACAAAATGTTCTTCACTTGTAAATCAAACATCATGTCGTCGCGCAATCGACAGGTGGGGCGCGGGAGGATGGCAACTAGCGCCGTTGAGAGGCAGCGGTCGACGGCAGCATGCCAAGGAGCTGAGAGGTAGCGGTCGACGGCAGCATCCCACGCCGCTGAGGGGGGCGTGCGCACGGACACGGGCACGGGCACGGTGGGTGCAGCCAAATGCACGGGGTCCGGCGCCACGGTGGGTGGAGGGGCGCGCACGGGCACGAGCGCTGGCGTTGGCATGTACACGAGCTCGCGCGGGTCCGCAGAGACCTCGCTGACGCCCGCGGCTTCCAGCTCTGCGATAGTGCTCGGCGACTAGCCCGTCAATGCTATGGGGATGGTCGCTGGGGCGGCCGCGGGGATGGGAGCTGGGACGGGAGCGGGGACAGCAATCGCCGAGGCCAGCTTGTTCTGGGCCATGTCCATGAGGCCCCATTCCTCCTTATTTTCTATCTCCTCCGGCTTGGAGTCGACTTCACCAAACTTGAAGACTAGTGGCAGATGATCGTTCTGCGCCATGGCGTTGGTGGAGGTCTACGGGAGGGAGGGGAACGGGAGGTGAACAGTAAGGCCGCCCGTATTAAACAGCGGCTCGGGCGCCATTAATGGAGAGGAAGGCGGGCGGCCATGGAAGTCAAGGGTCTCGCTTCCCAGTGAGCCTGCGTAGCTCGCACGCTTCCCGGTGAGCCTGCGCATTGGAGGATAGCTTGCACGCCTCTCGGTCAGCCTGCGCACCGGACTACGCTCGCACGCCTCCCGTTTAGTCAAGGTCAACAGTTGTCCACACGGCACCTCCTACAGCCATTAAAACCAAGACACGTGGCGTCACGTGAATGGTTAACAGAACGCACACGGTTTGAATTCTACAAACGTTTGAGATATTAAAGTGGCAGCTATTTTTTCAAAATGCCTTTGTTGGCTGTCATTATCCGAGTGCGTCTTTTCTCAAAACGGACACGGAAAATACCACAGCATGTCGGGTGCCATTCCATGATAGCATGCCAAGTTTCATGAATTTCACACGAGTTTTGGATTTACTACAATTTAAAACCAGGCATCTCAATGTTTTGCCGGCAATCAACGGTGCCCTAGTGTTTGAAATTCATTCCCATTTCTTGCATCGGATCTAAGCATGCACCCAAGGACACAGATTTGATTTTTCAACCAATTTATATGCACTCGAGCATGTGCATGTAGTTCAAATTTGAATTATGCACATAAATGCATTGAAAACTCAGTTGATGCATAAAAATATCCAAACGAACCCTGAAAAATCCCAAAATTTGACACAACACTCCTGTTGTTCTATGTTGACACGAGAAAAAGTTTGAAAGCAATAAGAGGCAATGGATATCGTGTCGTACCCAAAGGTGGGACGTTCCCTAATGAAACCATCATGCTTGTTGTGAGAAGCTCTGGTTTGTGAGAAGCGTATACCCGAACCTGCCCCGAATGGGACAATTTTTTTACCACGGCATGTTGATGCCGCTCCATGATAGCATGCCAAGTTTCATGAATTTCAGACGAGTTTTGGATTTACTAGAATTTAAAAACCAGGCATCTCAACATTTTGCCGGCAATCAACAGTGCCCTCGTGTTTGAATTTCATTCTCATCTCTTGCATGGGACCTAGAAATTCACCCAAGGACACAGATTTGATTTTTCAACCAACTTTAGTGCATTGGAGCATGTGCATGTAGTTCAAATTTGAATTATGCGCATAAAATGCCTAGAAAATCCAGTTAATGCATAAAAATGGCCAAACAAACCCCGAAAAATCACAAAAATTGACACAACACTCCTGTTGTTCTATGTTGACACTAGAAAATTTTTGAAAGAAATAAGAGGCAATGGATATCATTTCATCCCCAAAGATGGGACGTTCCCTATCGAAACCATCATGCTTGTTGTGAGAAGCTCTGGTTTGTGAGAAGCTTATACCCGAACCTGCCCCAAATGGGACAATTTTTTTACGACGGCATGTTGATGCCGCTCCATGATAGCACGCCAAGTTTCATGAATTTCAGGCGAGTTTTGGATTTACTAAAATTTAAAAACCAAGCATCTCAATGTTTTGCCGGCAATCAACACTGCTCGGGTGTTTGAAATTCATTCCCATCTCTTGCATGGGACCTAGAAATTCACCCTAGGACACACATGTGATTTTTCAACCAACTTTGGTGCGTTGGAACATGTGCTTGTAGTTAAAATTTGAAATATGCACATAAAATGCCTACAAAACCCAGTTAATGTATAAAAAAGGCCAAACGAACCCCAAAAAATTCCAAGATTAAACACAACACTCTTGTTGTTCTATGTTGACACTAGAAATTTTTTGAAAGCAATAAGAGGCAACGGATATCGTCCCGTCCCCAAAGGTGGTACGTTCCCTATCGAAACCATCATGCTTGTTGTGAGAAGCTCTGGTTTGTGATAGCTTATACCCAAACCTTCCCCAAATGGGACAAAATTTTCACCACGGCATGTTGATGCCGCTCCATGATAGCATGCCAAGTTTCATGAACTCTAGACGAGTTTCAGATTTACTAGAATTTAAAAACCTGGTATCTCAACGTTTTGCCGGCAATCAACAGTGCGCTGGTGTTTGAAATTCATTCCCGTCTGTTGCATGGGACCTAAGCATGCACCCAAGGACACACATGTGATTTTTTTGACCAATTTATATGCACTGGAGCATGTGCATGTAGTTCAAATTTTAATTATGCACATAAAATGCCTAGAAACTCAGTTAATGCATAAAAATGTCCAAGTGAACCCCGAAAAATCCCAAAAATTGACACAACACTGCTGTTGTTCTATGTTGACACGAGAAAGTTTTGAAAGCAATAAGAGTCAATGGATATCGTTTGTCCCCAAAGGTGGGACGTACGTTCCCTACCGAAACCATCAGGCTTGTTGTGAGAAGCTCTCGTTTGTGAGAAGCATATACCCAAACCTGCCCCAAATGGGACAATTTTTTTACCACGGCATGTTTATGCCGCTCCATGATAGCATGCCAAGTTTCATGAATTTCAGATGAGTTTTGGATGTACTAGAATTTAAAAACCAGGCATCTCAATGTTTTGCCGGCAATCAACGGTGCCGTGGTGTTTGAAATTCATTCCCATTTCTTGCATGGGACCTAAGCATGCACCCAAGGACATAGATTTGATTTTTCAACCAATTTATATGCACTGGAGCATGTGCATGTAGTTCAGATTTGAATTATGCCATAAATGCATTGAAAACTCGGTTAATGCATAAAAATGTCCAAATGAACCCCGAGAAATCCCAAAAATTGAAACAACACTCCTGTTGTTCTATCTTGACACGATAAAAATTTTGAAAGCAATAAGAGGCAATGGATATCGTTTCGTCCCCAAAGGTGGGACGTTCCCTATCGAAACCATCATGCTTGTTGTGAGAAGCTCTGGTTTATGAGAAGCTTATACCCGAACCTGCCCCAAATGGGACAATTTTTTTACCACGGCATGTTGATGCCACTCCATGATAGCATGACAAGTTCCATGAATTTCAGACGAGTTTTGGATTTACTAGAATTTAAAAACCAGGCATCTCAACATTTTGTCGGCAATCAACAGTGCTCTGGTGTTTGAATTTCATTCCAATCTCATGCATGGGACCTAGAAATTCACCCAAGGACACACATGTGATTTTTCAACCAACTATAGTGCATTGGAGCATGTGCTTGTAGTTCAAGTTGGAATTATGCACATAAAATGCCTACAAAACCCAGTTAATGTATAAAAGAGGCCAAACGAACCCCAAAAAATTCCAAGATTAAACACAACACTCCTGTTGTTCTATGTTGGCACTAGAAATTTTTTGAAAGCATAAAGAGGCAACGGATATCGTCCCATCCCCAAAGGTGGTACGTTCCCTATCGAAACCATTATGCTTGTTGTGAGAAGCTTTGGTTTGTGAGAAGCTTATACCCAAACCTTCCCCAAATGGGACAAAATTTTCACCACGGCATGTTGATGCCGCTCCATGATAGCATGCCAAGTTTCATGAATTCCAGACGAGTTTAGGATTTACTAGAATTTAAAAAACTAGGTATATCAACGTTTTGTCGGCAATCAACAGTGCTCTGGTGTTTGAAATTCATTCCCATCTCTTGCATGGGACCTAGAAATTCACCCAAGGACACACATGTGATTTTTCAACCAACTTTGGTGCATTGGAACATGTGCTTGTAGTTCGAATTTGAATTATGCACATAAAATGCCTAGTAAACCTAGTTAATGTATAAAAAAGGCCAAATGAACCATGAAAAATTCATTCCCATTTCTTGCATGGGACCTAAGCATGCACTGAAGGACACAGATTTGATTTTTCAACCAATTTGTATGCACCGGAGCATGTGCATGTAGTTTAATTTTGAATTGTGCACGTGAAATGGCTAGAAAACTAGTTTATTGTATAAAATGTCCAAACGAACCCTAAATAATTCCAATTCTTTTACGACACACATATAGTTGCATGTTCACTACAGATAAAAGGTCTAGCAATTCAAACAGCGTCCATTGCCGCTGTGACCCCATTTTGTAATTAAAATCAAGTAGATCCCACACAGTTTATTATCACCAACCGTGTGAGATGTAGTACAAAATATCTTGGAGCACCGTCGGTGTATAGTACGCCTACGGCTTACGCGAGAAGGTGCATCGCCTACAGTCCACAGCCGGCGTGTCAAGCACACTAGCTCACTCCCCAAAAACTCCCGCCTCTACATCCCTCGCAATCTCGAAAATATCTACCGCCTGGAAGGTTTTAATGTTTGATAGCACATGATTAGTATGTGCGGACTGTGTGAGATGTTTGTTACTCCCGCTCTGCTTCAGTCCCTTGATTCAAATTTTTAATAGCCCCGGCATTTTACTCCCGCCTCTGCATCCCTCACAATCTCAAAAATATCTGCTCGCCCTTGATCCAAATTTTCAGTAGCCCCGCCTTGTTACTCCCGCCTAGTAAAATTTTCAGTTGCCGTAGTATTTCCTCAAACACAAGCTTGCCCCCCCTCCACGCACACCCAAAACCTCCACTCACACAGACACACACAACCCTCGAAACCATTGCTAGGTCGCCGCCATCACCGGCGCATCCATCCTCAACCTCTGCCCGTGTGCCGGGGGAGCTCGAGGAGCCAATGGCCAAAAAGAGGTTTATCGTGGCCTTTTCGCCCGACGCCGGTGAGGTGGCCGCCGAGGTGTCTCCGTCGTCTTCCGCGGGCCCGATCCGCCGTCGCCGGTCCCCCGGTCCGCTCGCCGCCGCGCCCCTATGCCGGTTCGAGGACTTACCCGTCCTCCCTCGGACCCGGTAGCCAACGAAGTCCTACCTCGGGGTCCGGCAGCGGCGGTACGGGACGTGGGTCGCCGAGATTACAGATCGAGAGACCCACACCCACCGGTGGCTCGGTAGCTTCCACACGTCGAGCTCGCGGCCATGGAGTACGACCGCTGGCAGGTCCGCTACCACGTCGCGACGGCTAGGCTCAATTTCCCCTTTGGCACACGTCCGGTCCACCTCGTTCCGCCGAAGCCAGGGGTGGTGAGCTCGGCTATGGCGCGGGAGGACCACGAGGCGTGGGAGTGCCTCGAGGCCGAGGCCACCGACGAGGCCTACATGCAAGAGCTCCAGCGGCAGCACCCGGAGCTCGTGGAGGCGGAGCGGGCGATCTTTGCCGGCGCAGAGGGCGGCGAGGTTATCACACTCTCCTCCGATGTCCAGGTCGAAGGCGGCAAGGACGGCGGCGTGGAGGGCAGCGAGGTTATCGCGCTCTCCTCTGATGACGAGGTCGAAGGCGGCGGCGACGGCGGCACGGAGGGCGTCGAGGTGGGCCCTGAGGACGAGGAGATCGACGTCGACAAGTGGAGGAGTGCCTTCCCCAACGTCCCTGACGACGGTACTAGCCCGGACCCGGCTCGCGTCACACCGTACATGACGAGGAATGATTGGCTCGACCTCTACTTCGACCGAAAGTAGTTTAGCTTACTTTAAATTTATGTTTTATGTTCGGTTATGCAAAACTATCTATGTTTATGTTTGAATGCATGCTACTTTCGGTTGAACCTGCTTTGAACTTGATCAAATTGAAGTTTACAACCTTAAGTTTAGGGGATCGACTAGAAAAGGCCAAAAATTGCTGGAGTATATATATATATATATCCACTAAGGGTTTTAGTCCTTTAACTTTTTAACGATCGCCTAGAGATGTCCTTATGACTTGTTTATTTCAGTTCTTCACAATGTGGTGCTCTATATGTGCAACCATTTGCCGTGCAGATCAATTTCATCAATAACAGTTTCAACAATACCACTATGAATTACGATATTTGGTTGTTGTTAAGGATATTGCAGTTAACATGCCTTTTCGTTTTTCAATTCTTGTTTAGCAACATGTATTGTACTGAATGACTAAATATGCAATCCTAGGCTACATAGCAACAAGGAAGAGTGTTACCTTAATGTTCTGATGATGTCTAGATATACATGTAATAAAATCTTATATAATGGGATGGATGGAGTGTTGTACTACATCATTTTTCAATTGTTGTTTAGCTTCTAATATTAACTTGGTGCTTTTAGGTACATATATCATTGCCAAAGATCCACACTTCGATCCTTTCTGCGTATGGGGCAATGAGATATTCATGAACCAGCATCAAGTGAGGAAACTGATAAAGATTGTTATTAAAATGGATCAAAAGATGTCAATCAAACTATTTGTTTACACTTTATGCAAGACAACAATGAACTGCGGGATGGTAAGTAAGAACCATGTATCCTTCTTTTTACTGCCCGTAATGAGTTGTGTTAGATGACAATATCTAAATCTTTTTTCTTTTATAGTGGATCCTGAAGCAGTTTACTCAAGATTACCTCTCAAACTACATGATTGGCGGCCGACCATCACAAGGGGTTAGACTAGAGTCATGCATGCCTTCTGCATCCAGGAGAGCACAATAGGGCCATTCCGCTTCACCTTGTTCAGCAACTGGAATGTCTGTCGCCTCTTTCTTTACCATCTGTAATAGTACAAGTATAGAACCCTGGTACATCATTCTTTATTTGGTGCTTATGTAATTCTTAAACATATGTACCTGTGAATCGAATAATGCATTGGTTGTTTGAACTTGATGGATATGAATAAAGCTATAGCCTACTTTCAAGTTTAAATTAGGTAGGTACAATTTTAAATAGCAGCAATTAAATTAGGGCGAAATTACATTGTGCAGGTCATTACGGCACGCACGGTTGGTAAAACACAAATGTTTGCGATATACACCATAATCCGAGACGGTTCACAGAGAGGAGACGTGTGCAAGCATGCACACAGTTCCTGTTTGCAAAGCGTGTCTGATGTCAGACACTATCACATACGGTGTGGGAAAACTAAATGTGTGTGATTGTCTACCCATCGTACACGGTTCATAATCATGAACTGTTTGTGATGTGCCAGGCACGTAAAACTCCCGTGCCTAGAATCTGCATGAAAAACTCCCATGCCTGGAATCTGCCTGGTTTTAGGCAGAACCACAAAACTCCGACTATGATGGCAATGCGAGCACAAACGATTAGCAAGGATGAAGCATTTTGGATATTCAAGATATCGGAAACGGTTATATAGGGACAACTGTATGCATCAAGGCTCCCTATCCCCGACGGCTTCTGGGTCATGTGGGAAGGACCCCATATCGCCCACACTCACTTGGCGACGGTTCCAAATGCCGTCGCGGAAAGGGGTTAAAAACTGTTTTGTTTAGGACCGGCGCGCACCAGTGGTTCTTCACCGCCGTCGTTGTTCCACTGCTAGAAGTTATTCCGCTTACATGAGTTGTTCCGCTGCTATAATAGAGCTATCTTAGCAGACTTAGTGTCGCCCTGCCGACGAGCCTTTGTAATATCAAAGCCCTTGTATCCATATCATTTCTAATAAAGAGTTGATTTTTTCTATGCCAAGTAGTCTCATATTCCAGAAGACTTGATCTCTGGGCTGGAATACGAGGTGGTCTGGTTCCTCCGAGCTGGGGTGCCATAGAGGGAGTAAGAGAGAGAGAGAGAGAGAGAGAGAGAGAGAGAGAGAGAGAGAGGGAGATAGATAAGTGATCTCTAGGCTGGAATACGGGAGAAGGTTCAACCTTGGTCGTTCCCTAATGCCCCCAACCTTCCTTCCGTGAGATTATGGTCAGATAAAAAAGGAATTTGTGCGCTACCCTCCTACTTGTGTTTTAGAGATCGGGGCCATTTTGTCAGTATGCAGCAGACTGCTCCTAGTTGAAAGGGACCCACACGTTGGTTCGTAAGAGCCTCCCCGCCAGTTTGAAGTGGATTGCCCCTGGTTGAGGAGCCTCTGCCTACCAGGGACCGAGCGCTACATTTGGGTCATGCAGCTGCACAAGTGGGTCCCCCCATCTGGCTCGGCGCGACATTGGTGCAGGGGGCGCTTACCTCAAGTAGTGGAGGCATCACGCCTTGGTGGACGAGCGCACCGACGGTGAGCGGCTCATGCAGATGGAGCACGAGGAGGAGGAGGAGTGCCGCGAGAAGGTGGAGGAGGACCCATTGGGTCTGCATTGGGTCATGCACCGACCCAAAACCAAAACCAGACACAAGCGTCCGCTCGGCCGACTCAAATAGACAAAAAGCGGACAAATTGCGCGTCCTTTTGGGTCGGCCCGTTGGAGTTTCTCTAAGGGCATCTCTAACGCCCACCCTCAAACCACCCACATATATATTAATTAATACCCCCTCTGTTTCTAAATATAAGTCTTTTTTGGAGATTTTAATATGAACTACATACGAATGTATATATACATATTTTAGAAAGTAGATTCACTCATTTTGATTCGTATGTAGTCCATATTGGAATACTTAAAAAGACTTATATCTAGGAACGGAGGGAGTAGGTAATTAGTCTTTTTGAGACAATAACTAGTTTTTTTTAGACAAGGGAAATAGTTTTCTTAAGAGTTGGGAAGTAGTAGTTAATTATCTTTTAGCAAAGGAAAATAGTTTTTTTTTTAGAAATAGCAAAGGAAAACAGTTAATTTGTTGACATGTGCTGCCGCGTGATGCATCAGGAGGCCTTTCTGGCCCATCAATGTGCATGTTGTTGCATAAGAAGGCACGGCTGAGGGAGTCCTGGATTAGGGGGTATCCGGACAGCCGGACTATATCCTTTGGCCGGACTATTGGACTATGAAGATACAAGATTGAAGACTTCGTCTCGTGTCCGGATGGGACTCTCCTTGGCGTGGAAGGCAAGCTTGGCGATACGAATATGTAGATCTCCTCCCATTGTAACCGACTCTGTGTAACCCTATCCCCCTCCGGTGTCTATATAAACCGGAGGGTTTAGTCCGTAGGACCAACAACAATCATACCATAGGCTAGTTTCTAGGGTTTAGCCTCTATGATCTCGTGGTAGATCAACTCTTGTACTGCTCATATCATCAAGATCAATCAAGCAGGAAGTAGGGTATTACCTCCATCGAGAGGGCCCGAACCTGGGTAAACATCTTGTCCCCTGCCTCCTATTACCATCCGCCTTAGACGCACATTTCGGGACCCCCTACCCGATATCCGCCGGTTTTGACACCGACATTGGTGCTTTCATTGAGAGTTCCACTGTGTCATTGCCGTAAAGCTGGATGGCTCCTCCGATCATCGATAACGATGCGGTCCAGGGTGAGGTTTTCCTCCCTGGACAAATCTTCATATTCGGCGGCTTTTCTGGGCCAACTTCGCTGGCCATCCGGAGCAGATCGAGAGCTCGCCCAGCCACCAGTCAGGTTTGGAAACTTGAATTACACTGCCGATGTCCACGGAGACTTAATCTTCGACGGATTCGAGCCCATGCCAGGTGTGTCGCACGATCATGATGAGCACGATGTAGCTCTGCCGTCGGACAGTGTTTAGGAAATCACGCCAGCAACCACTCCGGCCTTCAATCCGGAATGGACTGCGCCATCCGAGGACGGGCGGATAGACCCCTCCTTGGAGGCTGCACGCTCGGTGGTGATAGAGCCGAATACTGACCTTACCCCTCACGAGAATCATGACGCCGAACCGCTGGACTCGTCTCCGGCCACGGACTCCGAACCGACTGCGCCCATGCCTATCGAATCCGATTGGGCGCCGATCATGGAGTTCACCTCCGCGGATATCTTTCAGCACTCGCCCTTCGGCGATGTACTAAACTCGTTAAGGTCTCTCTCCCTGTCAGGAGAACCTTGGCCGAACTATGTTCGGCTAGAATGGGATGCGGATGACAAAGAAATTCACCCCCACCCACCACCCACTTAGTAGCCACTGTAGATGATTTAACCGACATGCTCAACTTCGACTCCGAAGACATCGATGTTATGGACAATGATGCAGGAGATGAACAGGAACCACCGCTAACAGGGTGCTAGACCGCCACTTCATCACATGACATATACATGGTGGATACACCCAAAGAAAATGATGCCGAGGAACGGAAAGATGCAGCAAAAGATAGCTCCCTCGAGAAGCAATCAAAGCGGCACCGTAGGCGCTGCTCCAAATCCCGCCTCGGCAAAAACAGTGATAACAGCGCAAGAAAAAACAATACCACGGTCGACTCGGAGAAGCGGCGACCAAATAGACCCGCGATAGAGCAGGGTGAGCCAGGCGACGACGAACAAAGTGCGGAGCGGCCGACCCGAACACGGCGACGCCGGCGTCAACTAATCAACCCGTCTCGGAGAAGAGAACAGTCCGGATGACGATGAACACATCATCCCGGAAGGCAGCTGGAGCAAGAGAACCTCCATAGAAGGCTTATCGCCCGCGCGAGGAGTCGAAGAAGAAGAAGCAAAGGCTCAAGGCCGCACAAAACACACTCAACGGTAGATGGAACAAGGTGCTCGTCTGGCGAGAAAAGTATGGTGGCGATCGCCACACGAAGAGCTACCAAAAGCAAAAGCTGCTGCTGAATTGACGATGAGACCTTAGAGCCCCACACCCAAAAAATAAAACTGCCGACCGGTGGGATCGGCGACCTCGTGGCGCGATAGAAGCGCCAGCGAGGCTACACATAAGTCGATACATGACCCATGCGAGGACTCGCATCAAAGGACCGGCGCAACCAGATCCGTCTACGGATCAAGGAAACGCGCTCCAGCAATCAACCAAAACCAAATATCACAACCGTCGGAACGCCATGGTGCAGCTAAATACAGGGGTGCCGCACACCCCCTATGTTTCACCGACGAGGTATTAGACCATGAATTTCCAGAAGGATTCAAACCAGTGAACATAGAGGCGTACAACGGGACAACAGACCGAAGTGCGGATTGAGACTTTATCCTCCATATCCATATGGCTCGTGGAGACGATCTCCATGCCATCAAATACTTGCCCCTCAAGCTCAAAGGACTAGCTCGGCACTGGCTAAAAAGCCTCCCCGAAAACTCCATCGGAAGTTGGGAGGAGCTCGAGGATGCTTTTCGGGCTAATTTTCAAGGGACTTATGTCCGACCTCCGGACGCAGACGATTTGAGTCATATAATTCAACAGCCTAGAGAGTCAGCCCGAAAGTTTTGGAACAGGTTTCTCACTAAGAAGAACCAAATTGTCGATTGTCCGGACGCCGAAGTCTTATCAGCTTTCAAGCACAGCGTCCGAGATGAATGGCTTGCCAGACACCTCGGCCAAGAAAAACCAAGAACAATGGCAGCCCTAACAAGCCTTATGACCCGTTTTTGCGCGGGCGAGGAGAGCTGGTCAGCCCAAAGCAGCACCAACGGCCCAAGCACATCCGAAGTCAGGGATAGAAATGGAAAACCACGATGCAGTAAAAACAAGTGCCGGAACAAAGAAGACAGCCCAGATAACACGGCGGTGGCGCGGATTCAGAGCTCTCGGCCGAGTCGTGGAAAAAGCCCTTTAAAGGCAGCGAGATGGACCGACCAGCCTAAACAAGATTCTAGACAAACTATGTCAAATCAACGGCACCCCCGATAAACCTGCAAATCATACCCACAGAGAATGCTGGGTCTTCAAGCAGGCCGGCAAGCTAAACGCGAAACACAAGGGGGAGGACACACCGAGCAAAGACGAGGATGAGCCTCGCTTGACAAGGCAGGGGACGAAAAAATTTCCACCAGAAGTCAAGACAGTAAAGATCCACGTGACAAAGAGGAGAAACAAATATGTACTCCAAAATACACAAGCCATACAGCCCGTCACCCCTGAGTTCTACCCCTGGTCGGCCTGCCCGGTCACTTTTGATTGCAGGGATCACCTAATAAGCATCCGGCATGAAGGATCAGCCGCCTTGGTGCTGGACCCAATAATAAACGGATACCATCTCACACGAGTCCTTATGGACGGCTGCAGTAGTCTAAATCTGATATATCAGGACACCATCCGCAAAATGGGGATAAACCCAAAAAAAATCAGCCACGGTAATACTACCTTCAAGGGAGTAATACCAGGCACAGAGGCTCGCTGCACGGGCTCTCTAATACTAGAGGCTATGTTCGGCTCGCCCGATAACTTCCGAAGCGAAAAGTTAACCTTCGACATTGCTCCATTCCGAAGTGGCTATCCAGCACTACTCGGATGAGCGGCTTTCGCTCGTTTTAATGCAATACCGCATTACGCTTTTCTTAACCTTAAAATGCTCGGTCCGCGTGGCATCATCACAGTACATGGAAATGTTGAGCGCTCCTTACGAGCAGAGGAACGTACAGCTGCTTTAACAGCCGAACACTAGACGGCCTCACCACCAGAACAGATGACCGGTAGTTAAGACCACGTTTAGACGAGTCCGGCTAATCATTGGATAGAGATTGGTTTGATGGTTATACCCTTGTAGACGGTACCAGGGGCTTCTCAGCGATAGTTCGGCTCAACTTTACCCATCTTAACTTTTAAATGGTTTATTTATAATAGCCAATTTTTTGCACGACAACTTTCAACTAAGTTCCTCTCTTTTACAGATGACAATCGTACTACACCTGTCCAGGATACGACACAACGGAGACACGGGCACAAACGTGCAGCAGGGACCCGTTCAAAGGTTTCTCTTTAGATTAAGACCCTGCGTAAACCTTTTTTACTGTCTTTTGTTGTTCACATCCTCCGGATTCTCAATACAACCGAGAAGGATGCTGGCGTTCTTGGCATGTGGCCACGTCAGAATATTGCTCGTACCCGGACACTAGGGGCTCATTATCTAAGGGCGTCATTTAGCCCGGTATATATCTCAAAGACCGAATACCTTAGGGAGTGTTCGGCGTCGCGAGTTTGGCCTTATATGCATCATATCCAAATCATGTCTTTGGTCAAATGTTGGGTTTGCCCGGCTCCTGTGTTTTGCTACCTTACGTTCCGCTCTATCGGCTAAGGAGGCACTAGGAGAACTACTGCGATTGTGCCCTGGTTCGGCCGGACGAGCACCTCAGTAGAGAAAGCCGAAAACTGGCTGTCATGATAAAGCGCGAGACTGGTCAACCACTCGATGACCTAACGGAATCTTCAGGATTCCTCCACATTAATGAAGGGCCGTTTCCCGGCCAGGCATGTACGCGCCCGTATTCGGATGGCGCGAGCCACCGAGGGCTATATAGTAGCTCCTTTGTCAAACTCCTATGGCTAAGTGGAAGTGTTAAAGCAATATAGTCCGGTTGCCTCGTTTGCTCGCTATCACCTCCTTAATGGACCAAGGCGTTGGATCAAGGGTGAACACGCGTCTTCTGCGAACACCCCGCATTATCTGCGTGGGGGCTGAAGCCGACGATTTAACGCAAACTTTCAGGTTATATACATATATACATAAACAGCCGCACAGGAGGCATCATCATACTTTCAGGAAAAAGTATAAAAATAGCCTTTACAATTCAGTAAAACATTGCTTTTCAATGGGAATACATGTCACTACAACATAATATTCTTCGAGCACTGAGCTTCTATTGAACGAGCACCTTCAAGGACTTCGTCAAAGTAGTGCTCGGCAGCTACTCGGCTAACGGCCGAACTCGGGGTTGCAATTGCGGTGGCTTCCATCTCCGCCCAGTATGTCTTGACACGGGCAAGCGCCATCCGCGCACCCTCGATGCACGCCGACCTCTTCATAGCGTCGATGTGCAACACAGTACCAAGGAATTGCTGCACCAAACTAAAATAATTGTTCGGCCTTGGCCCTTCCGGCCATAGATAATCCACAACAGACCTCATGGCGAGCCCGGACAACCTATGGAGCTCGGCCCATTCGGCCATCCGCTCATTCAAAGGAAGCGGGCGCTACTGGAACGTTAAATTGTGACAAGAACAGCTTCTCCACTTCGCGATCTTTTTTATCTTTGAAGTATTCGGCCGCATCAGTGGCACTTGCTGCCAAATCCAGATAAGCGTCCGCAGAACTCCACAGCCGATCCAGCGGGCGTCTTGAGGATCTCGAACTTCATCCGCAGCATAAAGGGCTTTCCAAAGAGCGATATCCCGGCGTGACGCAGCTCCTCCTTCATCGCTCTAATTGTAGAGCAGGCGTCCTTGGCCGCCACCGTGGCCTTCTCCAGGTCCGTCATCTTCGCTCGATCTTCCTTTTTGAGAAGCTCGTAACGGCCGGCGGCATCCTTCAATTCCACAGCCATCTTGGCTATTTCCTCCTTGCTTCGGCAATGAGCAGCCTTTTCGGCTCTCGGCTCCTCGACCGCCTTCAGGGCGGCCGCATCACTTTTCCTGGCTTGTTATTTGGCCCGGGCAAGTTCCGCTCGAAGGGTCTCCACGGCCGTAGCTCCATCTGCAGTCGCAACATATTAAAGATACTGGCATCATGATCCTCTTACTATGTATCGATCACTGGAGAAATCACATACCCTGTGCCTCGTCAAGCGGCTTGTTGACAAGCACGATGTCAGCATCCGCCGCTTCAAGTTGCCGCTTTAGCTTGGCAAACTCACCAGTCCGGCTAGCCACCGGACCTTCCGCCACCTGCATATGAGGACGGCCAGATTGTTACACGGACTATGATCCTCTGTTTGCCGCTGTTTTCGGCAAAGAACCGAGTCTCGAGGCTACTATCCGCACAGACACACTTTAACGTGTGCGGCATCTTGTAAAAATACACACTATTTCACGTACCTCAAAACCTTTCAGCAGACTCATAAAGGCTTCATGCAACCCGCTTTCGGCGGATGAAGTCCTCTCAACCACCATACCCATTAGCGTACGATGCGCTTCTGAGATAGCCACCTGCTCTAGCAGATCGTTCAGTACGTCCGACCGCATAACAGGCGGTGCCGGACCCTTCCGGTTGCTCTCTTCAAGAGCCGGATACTGAGGACTTGGGGTGGCCAAAGGATTACCCTCTGGCCTTGCCGGATCAGGAGAAGCCCTCCACAATGACACCTCGGGTTCACCCGCCTCGTAAGGCGGGAGGGCATGGGGAGGCGTTTCGCTCTCCATCATCTCCGAAAGAAGATCCCTCGAAGACGAACTCTGCCGAGAATGGCTATGATCCGGACTACAAGATAAGCGTTTCGGTTATTTTCCTCAGAAGCAAAGCAGGACATTTTTTACTATTAAGTCCCCTTTCTACTTACAGCTCGGCTGGGGGCTGACCCCCTTGCGGGCATTGTGCGGCCAGGGTACCCCCCGGGGCAGGACCCTCTGGCGAATATTTCTTCCCCCGTTTAGAGACCATTGTCTCCGGGTCTTCAGAGGCGGTCCTCTTCCTTCCTTGGTAAGGGGGAATTTCAGTTTCTTCCCCCCGATTATCCTCCTTCGCAGAGGCGCTAGCCTCTTTATTCCCCCCTTTGTCTTCCCCTAAGGGCGCTTGGTAAGGCGCAAGCTCCAGCATCCTGGCTAGTACAGGATCCGGTGAGACCTCAGGGAGGGGGCCGGACACCCGATCATCTTCGCCTTTGTTACCCAGTCCTGGTCAGAGAGCGACTTTTCAGAATGATGTTGTGATAAATAAAGATACAGCATGTTCGATTACAGGACTACTTACTTGGGTATCTGAACGATTGCAGTTCAAACCCGCATCCTCGGTGGTGTCCGGACACATTATTTGTGGTCCGAAGAACAATTTATACATCTCCTCAGGCGTCATGCCAAGGAAATGATGGATAGCTAGCAGTCTCTCCGGGTTGAACTCCAACATGCGGAGGGGACGACGTTTGCAGGGCAGGACTCGACGAATTAACATGACTTGCATTACTGTGATTAGACTGACGTCTCTCTCTAGGAGATCCTGGATGCAGCTCTGCAATATTGGCACATCCTTCTCGGCCCCAGTCCAGCCCCTTGTTGACCCATAGCGCTAGTTGTGGCTGGGGCCCGAAGCGAAAAACAGGGGAGCCACCCACTTGGCACCCCAGGGAGCTGTGATATAAAACCATTCTCGTTGCCATAAGTGGACACCTCTGGAAAGAACCCTCGGCCATGGGGCGCTGGCACTTTTGCTTATTACTGCACCTCCGCACTCTGCGTGCCGCCCCTCGATCATCTTGGCTCGGCCGTGAAGGTCTTGAGCCACAGGCAAGTGAGGGGTAATCGGAGAAAGCTTCACACGAAGATGAGCAGCGAGATATGGAGGGCAGAATCGAGAGCGGATCATGGAAATCAGCCCATAGTAAGACATGAGCCCCCTCACGAAGGGATCTAGGGCAAGGCCTAGCCCTCGGATGAAGTGAGATACGAACACAACACACTCGCCGGGTTTGGGAGTGGGAATGACCTGCCCTCGAGCTGGCAGCCGGTGCGGGATCTCGCCGGTCAGAAACCTGGCCTCTCTTAACTTTTTGACGTCCTCCTCCGTGACGGAGGAAGGCATCCACCGACCTTGAAGGTCGGATCCGGACATGGTTGAAGGTCCGGGCGCTGACCTGAGCTTGGTGTTGGAACTCGAGGCAGGGGAAGGATTCGATTGAGTTCGAGGAGTAAAAAGGATAGGCCTTGGTCTCTTTATAAAGAGGGTGAATACCAAGCATCCTCCTCGTGACCGTTTGGGGCTTGCCTACAATCGAGGAGTTATACCAACGGGCACGATTGGGTTACCCATGCCTGTATTGATGAGAATCCCGCGATAAGGGGACATGATCTCTGCTTCGACAAGACGTGCCAAGGAAACCGCCTCGCAATATGCGCCAAGGCTGCTTGAGAAAAAACGGTTCGAATAAAGACCGGGCCATGGTATGATGTCATGATATCAAGTGCGTCAGCACATTAGATTTGTGGAAATATTATTCTCTCTACGGTGGTATGTGGGACTTGTTTTTGAGCGGACACTATCCTTGTGTTCAAAATCTTCTCTGAGTATTCGGAGGAAGGAACCCGCCTTGCAATGCGAAGACAATCTGCGTCGGACTCATCGTCATTGAAGCCTGGTTCAGGGCTCTTGAGGAGTCTGGATTAGGGGTATCCGGACAGCCGGACTATATCCTTTGGCGGATTGTTGGACTATGAAGACACAAGATTGAAGACTTCATCTCGTGTCCGGATGGGACTCTCCTTGGCGTGGAAGGCAAGCTTGGCGATACGGATATGTAGATCTCCTCCCGTTGTAATCGACTCTGTGTAACCCTAGCCCCCTCCGCTGTCTATATAAACCGGAGGGTTTAGTCCGTAGGACCAACAACAATCATACCATAGGCTAGCTTCTAGGGTTTAGCCTCTACGATCGCGTGGTAGATCAACTCTTGTACTACTCATATCATCAAGATCAATCAAGCAGGAAGTAGGGTATTACCTCCATCAAGAGGGCCCGAACCTGGGTAAACATCGTGTCCCATGCCTCCTGTTACCATCCACCTTAGACGCACAGTTCAGGACCCCCTACCCGAGATCCTCTAGTTTTGACACCGACAACGGCACTCTGTCGTGCCCAGCGGCATAGTAGAGGAACTTGTTCCGAACTGAGGGGCTTAGGCCCTCCCCAATGCTCCACCTTGTACAGGTGCTAAGAGTGCCATGTAGGCAAAAAATCTGATGTGGCAATGTTATAAAGAGGAGAGAGGTGAGTTTGATGACCCTAGGAAGAACCAGTGCCAAGCACGTGAATTTAGGAAAAAGCAATTAAATGAAAGAAACCCACCAATGCATGAAATAGTTTAGCTACTAAAGCATTAAGTGAGGGGATCTTAGCACCAACAAGTGAAACATCCTATGCATTATAGACATTAGTTGCTAAACTTTTTAATATGCTTAGCACCTTATCTAAGCACCAATGCATTGGAAGTGGCCTTAGTCTACCCACAGTGGGAGTAACATAGGTGGTAACATCACATATCTCTAGGCAAAACAGATGATGTGGTAAGTAATTAATGAGGAAAGAGGGGCATGTGATAACATAGCTAGTTACTGTAACATCACACATACCAAGACAAGCTGAGTCTACAACCTAGTAAATGAAATGTTGCATGACACCACACATATATTACTCCTCACTATAGAGGTAGTAACATAGATTAGTAACACTAGTAGAACACCCGTGCATTGCCACGGGCTTTAAGAAAAAACTATTCACAGAGCTAAAATAACCGAGAACAATGCTATCTCAGGTAATACACATCTTTTCTTTTGACAATCAGCTCAAAAAATATGTTTTTTACCTCGAATTGGTTGTGTTTTATTCATTCATCTTGTCACGACCTGAGTGCAAAAATACAACCCAGCGAACGCTTGGTTGCGTATGTCGCGAGCATGTGGTGACCGTTGTCCATGTTGGAAAGCATTGGTCACTAGTAGAAAACAGGGCTTTGGTTCAGGCCTGTCCAGCCCATTAGTCCCGGTTCAGTCACGAACCGGGACCCATGGGGGCATACATCCCGGTTCGTGCACCTAGGGGGGCGGACGGGCCTCGTGGGGCATTGGTCCCGGTTCGTCTGGACCCATTTGTCTCGGTTCCATGCACGAATAGGGACCAATGGTCCTCGCTCCTGGCCCATAGCCATTGGTCTGGTTAAGTGGCTGGGCCGGGATGTAAGAGGGCCTTTAGTCCGGTTCCAGCCATTTAAACAGGACCAATGAGTTGCCTATATATACCCCACCGCCATGACGAGCACTCCACTCCACACTGCTCGCTTTTTTACGGCGTGAGGGGAGAGCTTTGTGGTGCTCTAGCTCACCTCCTATGCACATGAGGTGCTTGATGAAATGCCTGAGCCACACTAGTTAAGCTTTCTCCTCTCGAAGCTCGACCTCCAAGCTCCATTTTCCTCGAGATTTGTCTAGGTTTAGCGGTCCGTCACGTCCCGTCCCCGTCTTCACCGTCATCGGTCGCCCGCGCCGATCTCGTCGTCGGCACCACCGTGGTGAGCCTCTTGTTCTTATCTTCTTCTGACAGAAAAAATATTCTTACTTTAGATAGATACTTGTCTAATTTTCTTACTTTTATTATTGCTTGTTATTATATAGTGCGATGGTTTTGGTATCCGGCCATGTCAGCCCTCGTCCTGTCTATGATTCGAATGTGGTATATATTATATTTTATAACTATTTGGTTCATTTATTGTTTATGATAATTATGCCGACCAATGTGACATAGATTTTATTTATTTAGGAGGTATGTGAACTGGAAATTCCAACCGACCCTATTGTCGAGAGGTTAAATTTAGTTGAAGAATAAAACAATTACTTGAAGGAAAAAATAAAAAAATTGAGGAGGAGAAGATGATATTGGAGTTGCATGTTGCGGATGTCATCGATGATCACAAGATCAAGATGGATGCAATGCGTTTGAAGATTAGAAAGATTAGAAAATATGCCATTCATACCGTGGCTTGGTATCATTATGTCGTTGGATCAATTGTTACCTTGGTTGCGATTATGATCGCATTTTTGTTGTTACATTGAAATGTTTTACATAGTTTCAATGTGTGGTTTAATTAGATGCTCTGGAGAGCTATATGTTGTTCAATGAGAACTATGTATGTACTTTGGTTTTAATGTGATGATGAAGTTCTACTAATTTGGTCACTTATCTATCCATGATGTTCTGTCATGGTTTTTGACACATTAAATTATATATAATGCACGCAGATGAACCGGCAATAGATGTACGGTGACAGACACACCTCCGAGTACGTTAAGGGTGTGCATAATTTTCTCGAAGTGGCTGAGGCAAACAAGCAGAATGGTTTTATGTGTTGTCCATGCCCTATATGTGGGAATACGAAGTCTTACTCTGACCGGAAAATCCTTCACAGCCACCTGCTTTATAAGGGTTTCATGCCACACTATAATGTTTGGACCAAGCACGGAGAAATAGGGGTTATGATGGAAGACAACAAAGAAGAAGAGGACGATGACAACTATGTGCCCCCTGAATACGGTGATGCTGCAACGGGGGAAGCTATTGAAGATCAAGAGGAACCAGATGATGTGCCCGATGATGATCTCCGTCGTGTCATTGTTGCCGCAAGGTAATACGTCTCCAATGTGTCTATAATTTTTTATTGTTCCATGCTATTATATTATCTGTTTTGGATGTTTAATGGCCTTTATTATACACTTTTATATTATTTTTGGGACTAGCCTACTAACCAAAGGCCCAGTGCAAATTGATGTTTTTTGCCTATTTCAGTGTTTTGCAGAAAAGGAATATCAAACGGAATCCAAACGGAATGAAACCTTCGGGAGAGTGATTTTTGGAACAAACGCAATCCAGGAGACTTGGAGTGGACATCAAGAAAGCAACGAGGAAGCCATGAGGCAGGGGGCGTGCCCAGGGGGTAGGCGCGCCCCCACCCTCGTGGGCCCCTCGTGGCTCCCCTGACTGAATTCTTTCGCCTATATATACTCATATACCCCGAAAACATCCGAGAGCACCATGAAACCCTATTTCCACCACCGCAACCTTCTGTACGCATGAGATCCCATCTTGGGGCCTTTTCCGGCGCTCCGCCGGAGGGGGAATCGATCACGGAGGGCTTCTACATCAACACCATAGCCTCTACGATGATGTGTGAGTAGTTTACCTCAGACCTCCGGGTCCATAGTTATTAGTTGTGGCTTCTTCTCTCTCTTTGGATCTCAATACAAAGTTCTCCTCGATCTTCTTGGAGATCTATTCGATGTAATTCTTTTTGCGGTGTGTTTGTCGAGATCCGATGAATTGTGGGTTTATGATCAAGATTATCTATGAACAATATTTGAATCTCCTCTGAATTCTTTTATGCATGATTTAATTATCTTTGCAAGTATCTTCGAATTATCAGTTTGGTTTGGCCTACTAGATTGATCTTTCTTGCAATGGGAGAAGTGCTTAGCTTTGGGTTCAATATTGCGGTGTCCTTTCCCGGTGGATGAGGGCAGCAAAGGCACGTATTGTATTGTTGCCATCGAGGATAAAAAGATGGGGTTTATATCATATTGCTTGAGTTTATCCCTCTACATCATGTCATCTTGTCTAATGTGTTACTCTGTTCTTATGAACTTAATACTCTAGATGCATGCTGGATAGCGGTCGATGTGTGGAGTAATAGTAGTAGATGCAGAATCGTTTCGGTCTACTTGTCACGGACGTGATGCCTATATACATGATCATGCCTAGATATTCTCATAACCATGTGCTTTTTTATCAATTGCTCGACAGTAATTTGTTCACCCACCGTAGATGCTATCTTGAGAGAAGCCACTAGTGAAACCTATGGCCCCAGGTTCTATTTTCCATCAAGTTTCCAATCTATTTTACTTTGCAATCTTTACTTTCAATCTATATCATAAAAATACCAAAAATATTTATCTTATTATCTCTATCAGATCTCACTTTTGCAAGTGGCTGTGAAGGGATTGACAACCCCTTTATCGCGTTGGTTGCAAGGTTCTTATTTGTTTGTGTAGGTACAAGGCGACTTGCATGTAGTCTCCTACTGGATTGATACCTTGGTTCTCAAAAACTGAGGGAAATACTTACGCTACTGTGCTGCATCACCCTTTCCTCTTCAAGGGAAAACCAACACATTGCTCAAGAGGTGTGTACGAGAATTTGAATGCGGTGCGTACAAGGATTTGAACGCATGCCCGGTATGCGGTGCATTGTGGTATAAGATCAGACGAGATGACCTTGGTGATGTTGATGGCGAGCCCCCCCCCCCCCCAAGAAGAGGGTTCCTGCCAAGGTGATGTGGTATGCTCCTATAATACCACGGTTGAAATGTCTGTTCAGAAACGAAGAGCATGCCAAGTTGATGCGATGGCACAGAGAGGACCGTAAGAAAGACAAGAAGTTGAGAGCACCCGCTGACGGTCGCAGTGGAGAAAAATCGAGAGAAAGTACTGGGCTGAGTTTGCAGGCGACCCAAGGAATGTATGGTTTGGTTTAAGCGCGGATGGCATTAATCCTTTCGAGGAGCGGAGCAACAATCACAGCACCTGGCCCATGACTCTATGTATGTATAACCTTCCTCCTTGGATGTGCATGAAGCAGAAGTTCATTATGATGCCAGTTCTCATCCAAGGCCCTAAGCAACCCGGCAACGACATTGATGTGTACCTAAGGCCATTAGTTGAAGAACTTTTACATCTGTGGAATGGAAACGGTGTACATGTGTGGGATGAACACAAACAGGAGGAATTTAACCTGCATGCGTTGCCGTTTGTAACCATCAACGATTGGCCTGCTCTCAGTAACCTTTCAGGACAGACAAACAAGGGATACCACGCATGCACGCACTGTTTAGCTGACACCGAAAGTATATACCTGGACAAATGCAGGAAGAATGTGTACCTGGGCCATCGTCGATTTCTTCCGACCAACCATCAATGTCAAAAGAAAGGCAAGCATTTCAAAGGCGAGGCAGATCACCGGAAGAAGCCCGCCATGCATACCGGTGATCACGTACTTGCTATGGTCAATGATTTACACGTATCTTTGGAAAGGGTCCCAGCGGACAATCTGTTCCGAATGACGCTCACGGACACGCACCCATGTGGAAGAAGAAATCTATATTTTGGGACCTACCCTACTGGAAAGACCTAGAGGTCCACTCTTTAATCGATGTGATGCACGTGACGAAGAACCTTTGCGTGAACCTGCTAGGCTTCTTGGGCGTTTATGGGAAGACGAAAGATACACCGGAGGCACGGGAGGACCTGCAATGTTTGCACGAAAAAGATGGCATGCCTCCATAGCAGTATGAAGGTCCTGCCAGCTACACTCTTACCAAAGAAGAGAAGGAAATCTTCTTTGAATGCCTACTAAGTATGAAGGTCCCATCTGGCTTCTCATCGAATATAAAGGGAATAATAAATATGCCAGAAAAAAAGTTCGAGAACCTAAAGTCTCATGACTGCCACATGATTATGACTCAACTGCTTCCGGTTGCATTGAGGGGGCTTCTATCGGAAAACGTTCGATTAGCCATTGTGAAGCTATGTGCATTCCTCAATGCAATCTCTCAGAAGGTGATCGATCCAGAAATCATACCAAGGCTAAGGAGTGATGTGGCGCAATGCCTTGTCAGTTTCGAGCTGGTGTTCCCACCATCCTTCTTCAATATCATGACGCACGTCCTAATTCATCTAGTCGACGAGATTGTCGTTCTGGGGCCCGTATTTCTACACAATATGTTCCCCTTTGAGAGGTTCATGGGAGTCCTAAAGAAATATGTCTGTAACCGCGCTAGGCCAGAAGGAAGCATCTCCATGGGCCATCAAACAGAGGATGTCATATTTGTAACAAATGAGTTTTTGTGCGAAACCCTGATACTTCGAAAGAGATTATCCATTTTGTACACGAAGTGCATCCAGTTTTGCCCGTAACCCTCTCAACTTTTTAGCACATGCTATGTGGGTGAAATGATGATACCATGCCAACTTTTAACCTTTCCAGAGTTCATTTGAAGTGCTTTTTAATTTCAGGGTCATATAGCTCAGAAAAATCAGTAAATGCATGAAAAATAACAAATGAAGTCAGAAAGGGTTGAAAATTGATGAGGTGGCTTTGAATGGTGCATTTTGAACACACAAAAAGTCTGGAGTTCAAATAAGTTCAAAATAATGAAATCCCTTTGTAAAAAATGAGTTTTCGTCCGAAACCCTGATACTTCGAAAGAGATTGTCCATTTTGTACACGAAGTGCATCTAGTTTTTTCCGTAACCCTCTCAACTTTTTATCACATGCTATGTACGTGAAATGATGATACCATGCCAACTTTCAACCTTTTCAGAGTTCATTTGAAGTGCTTTTGAATTTCAGGGTCATATAGCTCAAAAAAATCAGTACATGCATGAAAAATAACAAATGAAGTCAGAAAGAGTTGAAAATTGATAATCTAGCTTTGAATGGTGCATTTTGAACACACAAAAAGTCTGGAGTTCAAATAAGTTCAAAATAATGAGAACCCTTTGTAACAGATGAGTTTTCGTGCGAAACCCTGATACTTCGAAAGAGATTGTCCATTTTGTACATGAAGTGCATCCAGTTTTTCCCGTAACCCTCTCAACTTTTTAGCACATGCTATGTGGGTGAAATGATGATACCATGCCAATTTTCAACCTCTTCAGAGTTCATCTAAAGTGCTTTTCAATTTCAGGGTCATTTAGCTCAAAGAATGAACTAATATAAAAAAGAATGGACTAGAAAACTTTTATGAAACTCTAATAGCAAAAATGATAAACTAAAATGTATGCAACTAAGATTATCAAAGTATTTTTTTTCAAAACATTAAAAGCAAAAAAGAATTTTCATAAAGAACTTTTTTTGTTAGAAACTTTAATAGCAAAAAGAATTATCATAAAGATTTTTTTGTTAGAAACTAAAATAACAAAAACTGTTTTTGAATATAATGATAAAACACAGTAATATTAAATGGTAGGAAAAGAATCACTCCGAAACTCTTTTTATAGTAAAGTTAATCACAAACAAGTGATTCACACAAATTTCAAATAATTCAAATTTAAACTATTCAAATTTGAAAACTAATGGCACTAACAGAAAGTTTATATTTTTCTGACCTAAAAGCAAAAGGAATTTAAAAAATAAAGCAGAAAACAAAAGAAAATAAATAATGCAAAAAACAACACAAAAAACCGGAAAAAAATATAAAAAATGCCACCTACTGGGCCACCATGGCCTGAATACCACTAGAAACCCACCCATGGGCCAGGATTCAGGCCCGCAGAAGGCCCAGTAGGCCCACAGGCAGATACATTGTGTTCAGGCCCGTAAGCCTGCATTTGAGAGGAGCTCGAGAGGGCAGCGGGAGTGGGGCTTATAAACCACTCCGAACCCCTCTCAACTAGCAAGGTGGGACTAAAGTTTTGGCCGCGGCAGCAGGACCCCCCTTTCGTCCCGGTTGATGGCACCAACCGGGACCAATACCCACCTTTGGTCCCGGTTGGTGGCACCAACTGGTACCAATGCCACCCTTTAGTCCCGGTTGGTGCCAGCAACCGGGACCAAAGGTCTCTGTTTCCCGCCCTTTGGGCTCTTGAAAAGAGACCTTTGGTCGATTGATGGCACCAACTCGACTAGCAGATTGGTCCCGGTTGGTGCCACAAACCGGGACCAATGCTCTGTCTATATAAGCCAGCACTAGGGAAAATTTTGTTTCAGTTCTTCTTCACCCCGACGACGCCACCAGGTTGCCCCTCTGCCCCGACGATGTCGCGCCCCTGCCTCCGATGCCCTCCTCGCCATGCGCGCCCATGCCCCAATGCCGTCGCCGAGCGCCGCCTGCCCAGACGCCGTCGCCATCTGCCCTGCCCTGACGCCACCGTCACCGCGCCGCCCGTGCCGTCACTTGCCCGGTCCGCGCCGCCCAGCTCTGGTCCGGCGGCCCTCCTTCGTTCATATATATGCATTTTTCATATATATGTTGATGATGATATGATGATGTTGATGATATGATGATGTTTTTTTCATATATGCATTTTTTAATATACGTATTATTTTTTTATTTAAGTTGTTAGTAGATATCGATTTTAGGTTAGTACATTTTAGGTTAGTGGAGAGGAAAAAGTAAAATAAGGAAAAGGAAGAAAAGAGGAAGAACGAAGAACGAAGAAAAAGAAAAAGAAGGAGAGGAAAAAGGAAAATAAGATGAGGAAGAAGGACAATAAGAAGGAGAAGAAGAGGAGAGGAGGAAGAGGAGAAATAAATAAGAAGAGGAAGAAGAAGAAAAAAAGGAGAAGAAGAAGGAATAGAGGAGAAGAAGGAAAAATAGATTAAAGAAGAAGAAAAAAAAGGAGAAGAAGAAGGAATAGAGGAGAAGAAGAAAAAATAGATCAAAGGGGGGACGAGGGTGTCGAGGATAGCCAAGCAGTCGAGGGCCGGACATGACACGAGGGGGGACGTCAGACATGTGATGAGGGGGGGGGGGCGTCGGACATGACATGAGGGGGGACGTCGGACATGACATGAGGAGGGACGTCAGGCATGACATGAGGGGGGTCACCAAGGGTCCGAGGGTCGAGGGTCGTCAAGGGGTCGACGGTCGAGGATCGCCGAGGGGTCGAGAGGTTGCCTAGTGTCAAAGTATTTAAGAAATCCATGGCTTCATCATTAGCCGAAAGTAACCGGGGGCATGATGGTACGAAGTTCTGCAAAGTTGTTCTGGAATGGAGTCCCGGATAGGATGATTCGCCTTTTGGTACGAATTTCAGCAAAGGCCTCCCAAATAGCGATATTTGGAAGGCTCTTGCTGAACTTTGTACCAAAAAGCGAATATCTATCTCGAACTCCGCCTGCAACAACTTTGCGTAACTGCACCATCATGCATGTTACTTTCGGCTAATTATGAAGACATGGTTTTGTTGAATCCTTTGACACTAGACAAACATGACATGAGGGGGTCGAGGGTCGGGAACTAGTGTCGAGGGTTCGAGGGTCGCTGAGGGTTCGAGGATCGAGGGTCGTCGAGGGGTCGGCGGTCGAGGATCGCCGAGGGGTCGAGAGGTTGCCTAGTGTCAAAGTATTGAAGAAAGCCATGGCTTCATCATTAGCCGGAAGTAATCAGGGCATGATGATACGAAGTTCTGCAAAGTTATTCTGGAAGGAGTCTCGGATAGGATGATTCGCCTTTTGGTACGAATTTCAACAAAGGCCTTCCAAATAGCGATATTCGGAAGGCTCTTGCTGAACTTTGTACCAAAAAGCGAATTATCCTATCTGGGACTCCATTCCAGAACAACTTTGCAGAACTTCGTACCGTCACGCGCCTGTTACTTTCGCCTAATGATGAAGACATGGTTTTGTTGAATCCTTTGACACTAGACAAACGTGACATGAAGGGGTCAAGGGTCGGGAACTAGGGTAGAGGGTCGTGGATCGCCGAGCGGTCGAGGGTCGAGGGGTCGAGGGTCCAGATTTATCAAGAATGCCCCCATTATGGATGTGCACAAGTTGATCCAATTTTTTTCTGATCTCATATGTATCATGTTGTCTGTCAAAGTATTGAAGAAATCCATGGCTTCATCATTAACTGGAAGTAACAGGCGTATGATGCTACGAAGCTCTTCAAAGTTGTTTTGGAACGGAGTTCCTGATAGAATAATTTGCCTTTTTGGTATGAATTTCAGCAAAGGCCTTCCAAATAGGGATATCAGAAGGCTCTTGCTAAACTTTGTACCAAAAAACGAATTATCCTATCGGGAACTCCGTTCCAAAACAACTTTGAAGAGCTTCGTACCATTATGCGCCTGTCATTTCCGGCTAATCATGAAGTCATGGTTCTCTTGAATTCTTTGACACTAGACAACGTGACATATAGAAGGGTAGATGAGATCAGGAAAAATAAGGACCATTTTCTGCACATCCAGAATGGCGCCATTTTGTTAAATCCCTTGTCGGTCCGGACGTCGGACAATCATGGGGGAAGGGTCCGGCCCAAACCCTAGAAGCGCTGCCGACGCCACCCAAATTTACCAAGTTAAAAGAGTGTTGTCGTCGAGGCCACCCCAAACCCTAGAAGCATTGCCGAGGCCACCCCAACCCGTAGAAGCATCGAGGCCACTAATATGATTCCTTGTTGTGATTAGCTAGCTAGGTCTACGTTTGCCACTAATATATCCATCTGTCATGTTTGTATATTAATTGCCATGTTGTAATATTTGCAGAAACTATGGAGCGCCGAGACTTGGAAGCAGAACAGGTGTTGGGGGACATAATCCTCGCCGGAGGTGATGTCTTGTCGTATTTCAATGACACCAGTGGTTTGGAAGGAGAGGGTGAAGCAGGCTACGGTGATCGAACAATGGAGGAGGAAGGACATGATTATGATGGCTCCGGTGACCGAATGCCAGTGGAAGAAGGAGACCGTGATGACAACTCTGGTCACGGAACGGAGTCCTCCAGGTATATATATATTAATTAAGCCTATGCTGACTAGCTAATTGATGCATTAATTGTTTTGGTATGTACACATATTAAGTCTCTTCTTTCTTCTTTTCTAGCCCTCTGGATCGAGCAAAACTTTGGTAACGAGACGAGGCCTGAAGAAAAATTGCGCTAGGATGAAAGGTTCACGATCACAGCAATCGCGCGCGATGGCCAACCGATTGAACCAATCCGGACCAAGGAATCATTTTCTGCGCAGTGCGGGGTTCTTGTTAGGGACATGATCCCGATCAGCATCCACCAATGGTATAAGCCTAAGAACGAAGACCCTGAGGTGTCTTATGTCAACGATAGGCAGAAAGATGATCTTTGGACGCGCTGAAGGAAAATTTCACCCTACCGCCGGAGGAGGATCTAGAGAAGCCAGCTATATAGCCATTGGTCAAGGCTCATGCTCTTAAGAAGATGGCAGATCTATTCAAGAGGTGGAAGAATGAGTTGAAAACAACGTTTGTCGACAAAGACAAGACTCCAGAATTCACCGGTCGATTTGAGAAGATAAGAGATCACTGGGACGCATTTGTCGCCCACAAGACATCGGAGAAGAGTAAGAAGATGTCAGTGACAAACAAGAAAAATGCTGCAAAGAAGGAGCTTCACCATTGCACGGGGTCAGGTGGCTACCTCAAAGCCCGGTCGTTGTGGGACAAGGCTGAGAATGACCTGCTTGATAAAGGGGTCGAACCAGAGACATTGAACTGGCCAAACCGTTCAAGGACTTGGTTCTTCGGGGTTGGGGGAACCTTGGACCCTGAAACATGGAAGTGCCGTTGGACGAACCAGCAAATGGAAATACCCGTCAAGAACCTTCAGAATTATATCGCCCAGCGTGGCAAGGGACGTTCGTTCCTGACAAAGAGAACGACGAGCTCACACTGGACCTCGGGAATCCTGAGCACCCTGGACAGACACGAGGCACGCCAGGCTCTGTTTCGTGGAAGGCTGGGTTTCCCGAGGCAGGCGGTTACAAAACCCAGGAGAGGAGGAGGAAAGTGGAGCGGACCGAACTGCAGAAGCTGCATGCAAGGGTACAAGTGCTAGAGGAAAAGGACAGTCAGCGACATGTCGGAGCTACCCTAGAAGCTACCCCGCCATCTCAGCGGAGAAGCAGCGTGGCTTCCACCGAGCTCCTTCAGCAGCCTGACTTCACGGCTCCTGCTAGCTACCCCGTGGATGCTATCATGGAGGCTCAACATTGCCACCTTATGACGCAATGGGAAAACTTCAAAGTCAAGGTGGTTGTCGGCTCTGTTGCACCTCCTGAACCCGGCGCAACTTTTCACTGTCATCCGATTCCAGAAGGATATGCTGTTGTGATGGTGGATGAAATAGCCGAGGGATTTGAGGAGCTCGAGCTTCACCACCCTACCGGTGAAGGGAAGACTCGGCTGGGTCTTGCTCTGAAGACTCCATGTCTATGGCGGAAGGAGCTCATCAACCTTCCGAACCGTACGCCTCCGCATCCTCCTTCGGCGAGTCAGCGCACTCCTCCTCCTACTCCGCCTCCTCCTCCGGCGAGTGATCAGGGCACTCCGCCTCCTTCTCCGGCGCGTGGCGGCACTCCACCTCCTTCTCCGCCTGCATCAGCGCGTCCGAGCAGCCCGCCTCCTCCTTCGCCTCGTCTGCAAAAGAGGAAGACAGTTGCCACCGCTCCGGCTGCTTCGACTGCTCCGGCGCATCGTAGCACTCTGCCTCCTTCTTCTCCGCCTCGTGAGCAACGAAAGAAGACAGGCACAGCCACTCTGGCTGCTCCGGCGTCTAGCAATACAGCCAGAGGCGGGAGGCAATATAGATTCGGTCCATCTCTCAAGCCTCTAGAGAGGTTGCCATACGAGATGACCAAGGAGGAAAAATGAAGATCTGTGAAGCCCAAGTGAGGGACTTCTTTGAAACGCAAAGAGCTAAGAAACATCCACCTCCGGAGGAGAAGATATATAAGGTGAAAGTTCAACGCACTTTGGATGCCCTGAAGCGACCACCACCGTCTCCGCCGAAAACCAACTATGAGCGCATTATTGAAAGGTCATATATCGAAGCGGAGCGGTCGGGAAGTACTTGCAGTGATCAAAGGTTAGTAGAACGAAGAAGTGGGAAAACAATTCCCCAGCTCGGCGAACAAGCTAACCAATCGTGCCCCCCGCTCAAGGTGTCTAGCGATATCGTCACTAATCATCCGAGGATGCTGCCCGGTACCAATCCTGGAGATTACCTGCCCGACGATGCACATTTTGATACAATGGAGGTGGACGATTTCAAATACCGGCATGGGAGGCCTCTCGTCAAACCTGGTCATCCTCCTCTGACAATGATGATGCGAAGATTCCATGACTGGTACATGAAAACCTGCAACGAGTCTGGGCAGGACATTTTGACATTGAGAGTTAAAGAGGAGCACGACCTCGTTGTACTTGATCTGTTGTCTGTTCCATTTGAGGAGTTCTTCCAGTTTTTCAATCAACAGACCCTCGATAAAATAATCGTCACTTGCTACTGTCTGTAAGTACTACTTCTGTAATTAAGTCTCTATATATAGCTCTGCTCTTTCATTGCATGTATATATAATTATCCTCACTATATTATGCAGATTGAAGATCGTCGAATGCAGAAAGGCAAAAATCTATGATATTGGGTTCATTAACACAAATCTCATAGATGAATGGACGGTTAAACATGATGCCAAAGAAGCCGAGGCCAACTTGCTAAAATCGTTGCTTCAAAATCAAAAAAAAATACTCTTTCCTTACAACTTCAAGTGAGTATTACTGTCTTGTGCATATTCGGTTTCCAGTATTACTCGAGCTTATAGTAATGTAATTGATGAGTTATGCATGCATGCGCAGCTTCCACTTTATTCTCGTGGAGATTAAGCTTGAGCAGGGACTAGTAATTGTCTTAGACTCGAGACAAAAAAATCCCGAGGACTATGCGGACATGACTAAAATGCTCGAGAAGTAAGTTCAATCGATCATTATCGCACCATATCCGCAACTTTGTTCATTTCCTGATATCAAGTAATTATTTTCTTTGTCCCGCAGGGTTTGGAAAGTATTCACCGCACAAGCTCCGGGACTGCCGGGGAAGCTGCAATTTACACACCCGAAAGTAAGAACTACTAGCTAGCTAGTTCCGCGCATCTCCCGTTGATTCTAGCTACTTTCATCGATACCATTTATAATGCTTCATTATCAGTTTGATTGACCTCTATTTCTCGTAAAGTGCTTGTGGTAGGAACTCGGGAATAATTATTGTGGATACTACGTTTGCGAGTTCATCTACAATGCGACTTGCAAAAGTAAGCGGGGCTACTCTAAAAGACAATTTGAAGTGCGTAAGCAATAATATTCACAATTTCATTTTATTACACCATAATTTGTGTTGAGTTTCATTCATATATATGTATTGACCCCCTTCTTCAAATTAGACGTGGCAGATGCGGAATGAACTCCTACCACAAGATCGCATATGAGCAATTCAAGAGGAATTGGCGGGATTCTTTCTTGACCACGTCATCAATAAAGTCGGAGAGTACCATGTGGAACTTGAGTTCAGAAGTTAGGGGATTGTAAGAGATCTTAATATTGTATATATATAGCCAGTAGCGTCAGATAGATATACGAAAACTTCTTGTTCGATCAATCTCTCAGAGAAGGAGAGGTCGATCACTTCTCTCTCTATATGTTCATGACGATCTTCTGCACTTAGTGGTTTCCTTCATTTGCTTACTAGCTAGCGTGCCGAGTCCTCTCTACACGTATAGTATGTAGCGTCGACCAAGCACCGAGATAAGAGAGGACACTTCTATCTATTAGCTAGCTAACACAATATACGAAACCCCTAAATTAACCCTACAAAACCCCCAACCCCCCCCCCCCTTCAAAAAAACAAAAAATCCAGCCCCTGAATTGCTGACGCGTGGATGCCTTTTGGTCCCGGTTGGTGCTACCAACCGGACAAAAACCCCTACTGGGCAAGCCGCAGCTGCCACGTGGAGTTTCATCTGTCGGTTCAGTTATAAGAACCGGGACTAAAGGTATTGGGCTTTAGTACCGACCCTTTAGTCCCGGTTCCCGAACTGGGACAAATGGGCCTTTTTCTACTAGTGGGCCGGCCATGTCACTGAGGGCCTACTGGCAGTCGCCAAAGTCAGCAAGAGTCTGTTAGCCGTCCTCGCCTGCGAGCGCTTTCAAATTGATTCAGCGTGATTAACTGTCTGCCTAGTTAATTAATTAATACATACCTAATTAACTACATGTCTAATTATATACAGGACTAATTACTAATCAGAAAAAAATACAAACACACCTATCATATAATTGTTTCAATTAAAAAATGTGTGTAAACCAATATGTAATATGATTTCTACGTATTTATGTAGCTGACTTCTCTTCCACTTTGTCCTTGGCAATCATTATCTGTATCATGTTCCTACAAGAACATCCATCTCTTTCTCTAAAATCATTGCCCATTCAAAAGGCTACCATCTCACCTTAGCATGGCAAATCTACGAAATAGTTCCAAACATACTGCAAGAGGCGATGGTGTAGTGTATGTCTGATTTACAAAGAAAATGGAAAACTTCCCATATAAAATGGGAGCACATTAATCTTGTTTACAAAAATGCACGTAGTGTAATGACAATGTCCGTCTCTTTATTCTTTGACGTCAACAAATGTAACACTTTAATTTGTGACCGTAAGAAACACGAAAACAATTGTGATATATAGCTGAGAAAATCAAACTGAAACAAAGACTTGAATAACTTCTCCCATTTTATTGTGCTAGTCATTATGGAGACGTAGGTGGTGTGGTATTACCGAAAAAGGCTTTCGCCCCACTTTATATTATAAAGCACATGCCCAAGCCAACAATCCACAGAGGTTCAAACACACACACACACACACCAAGTTCACACAAAACACAGGATCCATAAGGGTTAATGCTGAGGGCACAGCTCAACAAGCCCTAGAATAGAAATAAACGATTGCATCTAGTCGGGCTCCGGGGGCGGCAGAAGCGATGGCGCCAGGCGGAAGGCGAGCGATCGAAGGTCGGCGAGGAGGGTGTTGATGACGTCCCGATCCTGAGGGCGGCTAAGCGGCCGCCAAAGCTGCAGTACCCACACATTTTAAAATGGCGTCGAGTACGCCCGAGAGTGACCTTTTGGATGACAAGCTTATTGCGGACAGTCCACGGCCTCGTGCGAGGACCCCACGCAGAGCCAACGGATATGTCGGTAGTGAGGGGAGGCATGGATCTCTGCGAGAAGGTCGGGAAATTGAATTGCACCACTGTCCACCAACCGCCTCATGAAATGGACCAAAGAAACCGAGCCGTGAGCACGCGAAGAAGATGTGGTTAGCGTCCTCCACCGTGCCGCACAGGGGGCAAAGCCCATCTCCAGGTCCGTTACGCTTGAGGACTTCAACTCTGGAGGGGAGGCGTCCATGGATCCATTGCCAAAGGAAGATCCTAATCTTCAGTGGCAGGCGGATATCCCAGATCAAACTGAAGGGCTCGGGGGCGGGCGAAGGCGCGATGGCCGTGAATAGGGACTTAGTAGAGAAGCGCCCGAAAGATTCTAGGCGCCAAGAGATGGCGTCCGGGGTGTCGGTGACGCTCATCGGGAGAAGGGCGATGTCCTCAAGGAGGGCATCCCAGGCGGCCGCTTCGGGCCGGCCAAAAGGGCGGCGAAACGCGAGGCGCCCTAAGTCAATAAGGGCCGTCTCAACAGAGACCCGAGGGTCAACAGCAATGGCGAAGAGCTTGGGAAAGCGGGCGGCCAGAGGGGTGTCGCCGATCCACCGATCAAACCAGAACAGGTCGCACCTGCACTCCAATCGAGATGGACGTGCCAATGCGGCACGTGGAGCAATGAATGACGGCTTGCCAAAACGGGATCCGCCTGAACGGCGACAGAAAGCCGAGGCTGTCCACGGAGGTACTTGTTCGGATGATGGTGAGCCAAAGCCCTCCGTCACCATTAGCAATACGCCATAGCTACCGGGTCGAGGGCGATGTTCATGCGTCGGAGGACAAAATCCCTGCACTTCGGGTCCTTGGGTTTACATATGTCCGCCAACCGACCATATGGTACTTCATCATCATCCTCGCTAGCCCAGTAGAACCTGGATTGGTACTTGGCAATTTCCGTGTGCAGCATTTCATGGAGGCTATAAAAGCTCATGAGGTACCAAAGAAGGCTGGCGAGTGAGGAGTTGATGAGAATCACACGCACAACCTTCGATAGCCAGCGCCCTTTCCAAGGCTCGACGCGATGTTGCATACGGGTCACCGTGGGGCGGAGGTCCGCCACGGTGAGGCGCGAATCACTAATGGGGATCCCTAGGTAGGTCGTGGGGAAAGAACCCAGCCGATAGTTAAGTCGGTCAGAGATAGCCTGAGCTTCCACCGGAGGGTAACCAAGAACCATCACTTTGCTCTTATCGAAGTTGATCGTTAGGCCCGACATTTGCGGGAAGCACAGGAGGAGGAACTTCAGGTTAGCCACGCCCTGAGTAGAACCTTCAACCATTATTATGGTGTCATTCGCGTATTGAAGGAGGGAGACCCCCCCCCCCTCCGACTAGGTGGGGGACAATGCCGTGAATATGGCCGGCACCCTTGGCTTTGTCGGGATGGCGGCGAGCATCGACCACCATGTTGAACAGAACGGCGAGAACGGGTCCCTCGACGCACCCCCGAGAGTGGGGAAGTATGGCCCAATCTCGCCGTTGATGTTCACCACGGTCCGCCTACGGAGACTAATTGCATCACGCGAGTCACCCAGTGATCGTCAAAGCCCTTACGCAGCAGCACTTCCGAAGGAAAGGCGGTGAAACGATATCATAAGCTTTATGAAAATCCAGCTTCAGAAGACAACGATGTTGTTTCACCCAACCGTGAAGGACTTCATGGAAGACCAACACGCCATGTAAAATAAACCGCCTTGGATGAAGGCCGATTGGTTCGGTGAGTGATCGAGTTATAGCGCGAGGTCACCCTATTGGCGTACCCTTTGGCCAGGATCCGGAATATCACGTTAATCACGGTGATGGGACGGAACTGGCGAATATCAGAGGCGCCCGGAACCTTTGGGATGAGGGTAATGATCCCATAATTGAGGCGTCCAAGGTCCATAGAGCCCGAATAGAACTCCTCGAATAGGGCCATGACCTCAGGTTTGACTGTCTGCCAGAACGTTTTAAAGAACGTAACGGGCAAGCCATCCGGACCCGGGGCCGAGGAGGGGTTCATTCCTTTAATGGCCGCGAGGACCTCTTCTTCGGCGAAGGGGGCAACAAGGGCCGCGTTGGCCTCGTCGGAAACCAACTCCACCCCCGTCCAAGTGTCGGGGGCGAGACTAGCCCCACCCCGAGGGGTGGGGGTAAAGAGGGCTTTGTAGAAGCCGTCTACATGGGCCCGAATGGCCGCAGGGCGGACAAGGGGGGCGTCATCCTCCCACAAGCAGTGGATGGAATTTCTCCGGCGTCGGCCATTCGCAACCGCCTGGAAATATGCAAGATGTTCATCGCGTCATGAGCACCCATCTTTGGGTACCATGCAACCTCCAGTATGCCTCCTCATCTGTGTAGATGGAGGAGAGTTGATCCTCAAGATCATATCTCAGCATCCACTCATCTTGGGAGAGCCCGGAGGAGTCGGCCCGGGTGTCCAGAGCTTGAATAGCCAACAGGAGAGATCTTTTACGCTCGCGGAGGTCACGGCCAAGATTAGCACCCCAGCCCTTCATGAATTGGCGGGCAAGCTTGGTGCAGAAGTGCCACGAGTCAACGGCGGACATGGAGTGATGGGGAGAAGCGCGAGCAAGAGTCCAACAAGCACAGACCGCATCCCGAAAGTCGGCCTGGTTGAGCCAAAAGGACTCAAACCTAAACCGCGGCGGGTAGGGGGGGGTGCTCGTCCGCAGAGGATAGGAGGAGAGGGACGTGGTCAGACCCAATCCGGGTAATCGCCCGGAGTGAGGTCAGGGGGCACCTCAATTCCCACCCCGGGGAAACTAGGACACGATCCAAGACGGATCGCGTCGGGTCGGCCGGCGGTTAGTCCAGGTGAATCGCGCCCCCGTCCGCTCGATCTCCCGGAGGCCGAGCTCCGCGATCCAGTCATTGAACAACTGCATCCGGGGGGGTTAATCCTATCATTATTCTTCTCGTCCGGAGAACGGATGAGGTTAAAATCTCCGCTCACAACTACTGGGAGGAGGGAGGCGGACATCTTTTGGTGGAGCTCCGCAAGGAAGGTCGGGGAACGGCGGTGATCCGCCGGACCATAGACAATCATGACCTCCCATTTGAAGTTCAGAGCTCGCTCAAGAATCTCCATGCTAACGAAGAATTCGCCCCGGTCCATGCCGCCACCTCGAAGGTGGCATCCTTAACCCCTAAAAGGATGCCACCGGAGTGGCCCGTGGTCCCACTAGAAGGGAGCCAATGCCAGGCGAAGAGGTGAGAGCTGAGGCAGTCAAGCTCATGGAGGGAGAACTCAGTACGCAAGGTTTCCTGGATCGCAATGTTGTCAATGTGTTCGTCACGCATGTATTCGACTAGTTGGCGGCGTCGGCCATCATGACCGAAGCCGCAGATGTTCCAAAAAAGGGCCCGAATCTAAGCCCCCATCGGGGGGCTGCTTGACCCCAGGACACGAGATGCGCTTTGGGCACGGAGAGCAGCAGTGCGGGACCGAGTGCGCCCGCGAATAGCCCCGTCGACCACCGGAGGGGCCTGAACAGCGGTACGGGCAGTCTGGTCCTTAGGGGTCCTACACAGGCGAGCCCGAGTCTCAGCCAGCTTGCCATCCAGGATCTCGTGAGCCCTAATGGCCGCGATCTCCTCTAAGGGGGGACCCACTTCCCCCCTGAAAACGATGGCCGAGTCAGTGGCCACCTTGGCAAGGTGTCCAAGAGGGACGGCCTCAAGCGCGGAAATGGAACAACAGGAAGAACTGGGGAGGGCGGAATCCACACCTGACTCGAGGTTCCGGGCAGCCGCCCGGATCTCAGCACGCTCGGCGATGGACGAAACCGAGGCATCGGCCGGGCGGGCTGTTGGAAATATTCCCTAGAGGCAATAATAAATTAGTTATTAGTATATTTCCTTGTTCATGATAATCGTTTATTATCCATGCTATAATTGTATTGAAAGGAAACTCAGATACATGTGTGGGTACATAGACAACACCATGTCCCTAGTAAGCCTCTAGTTGACTAGCTCGTTAATCAATAGAAGGTTACGGTTTCGACCATGGACATTGGATGTCATTGATAACGGATCACATCATTAGGAGAATGATGTGATGGACAAGACCCAATCCTAAGCCTAGCACAAAGATCGTAGTTCGTATGCTAAAGCTTTTCTAATGTCAAGTATCATTTCCTTAGACCATGAGATTGTGCAACTCCGGATACCGTAGGAATGCTTTGGGTGTACCAAACGCGTCAACGAATCGGGTGGCTATAAAGGTGCACTACAGGTATCTCCGAAAGTGTCATTGGGTTGGCACGAATCGAGACTGGGATTTGTCACTCCGTGTAAACGGAGAGGTATCTCTGGGCCCACTCGGTAGGACATCATCATAATGTGCACAATGTGACCAAGGGGTTGATCACGGGATGATGTGTTACGAACGAGTAAAGAGACTTGCCGTTCTGAGATTGAACAAGGTATCGGTATACCGACGATCGAATCTCGGGCAAGTACAATACCGCTAGACAAAGGGAATTGTATACGGGATCGATTGAGTCCTTGACATCGTGGTTCATCCGATGAGATCATCGTGGAACATGTGGGAGCCAACATGGGTATCCAGATCCCGCTGTTGGTTATTAACCGGAGAACGTCTCGGTCATGTCTACATGTCTCCCGAACCCGTAGGGTCTACACACTTAAGGTTCGATGACGCTAGGGTTATAAAGGAAGTTTGTATGTGGTTACCGAATGTTGTTCGGAGTCCCGGATGAGATCCCGGACGTCACGAGGAGTTCCGGAATGGTCCGGAGGTAAAGAATAATATATAGGAAGTGAGGTTTTGGTCACCGAAAAAGTTTCGGGTTTTATCGGTAACGTCTGGGACCACCGGAGGGTCCTGGGTCCACCAAGTGGGGCCACCATCCCCGGAGGGCTGCATGGGCTAAGTGTGGGAGGGGACCAGCCCCAGGTGGGCTGGTGCGCCCCCACAAGGCCCAAGGCGCAGCTAGGTGGGGAGAGGGGAAACCCTAGGCGCAGATGGGCCTAAAGGCCCACCCTAGGGGGCGCCCCCTCTCTCCCCTCTTGGCCGCCCCCTTCAAGTCCCATCTAGGGCTGCCGCACCCCTTGGGTGGGAACCCTAGATGGGGCGCAGCCACCTCCCTCCTCCTATACATAGTGGGGTTTTGGGGCTGTCCAACACACGAGAACCTCTCCCTCTTGGCGCAGCCCTACCTCTCTTACTCCTCCTCTCCCGGTGCTTGGCGAAGCCTGCTGAACTACCACGCCCTCCATCACCACCACGCCGTTGTGCTGCTGCTGGATGGAGTCTTCCTCAACCTCTCCCTCTCACCTTGCTGGATCAAGGCATGGGAGACGCCACCGGCTGTACGTGTGTGTTGAACGCGGAGGTGCCGTCTGCTTCGGCACTAGGATCTCCGTGATTTGGATCACGACAAGCACGACTCCTTCAACCCTGTTCTCTTGAACGCTTCGCTTAGCGATCTACAAGGGTATGTAGATGCACTCTCCTTCCCTCGTTGCTAGTTTCTCCATAGATAGATCTTGGTGACACGTGGAAAATTTTGAATTTCTCGCCACGTTCCCCAACAAAGGGTATCGAGCTAGGTCTATTGCGTAGATTCTTTGCACGAGTAGAACACAAAGTAGTTGTGGGCGTTGATGATGTTCAATATGCTTACCGTTACTAGTCCAATCTTGTTTCGACGGTATTGTGGGATGAAGCGGCCGGACCGACCTTACACGCACACTTACGTGAGACAGGTTCCACCGACCGACATGCACTTGGTGCATAAGGTGGCTAGCGGTGCCGCCTCTCCACTTTAGTCGAACGGATTCGATGAAAAGGGTCCTTATGAAGGGTAAATAGCAATTGGCATATCACGTTGTGGTTTTGCGTAGGTAAGAAACATTCTTGCTAGAAACCCATAGCAGCCACGTAAAACATGCAACAACAATTAGAGGACGTCTAACTTGTTTTTGCAGGGTATGCTATGTGATGTAATATGGCCAAGAAGAATGTGATGAGTGATATGTGATGTATGAGATTGATCATGTTCTTGTAATAGGAATCACGACTTGCATGTCGATGAGTATGACAACCGGCAGGAGCCATAGGAGTTGTCTTAATTTATTGTATGACCTGCGTGTCATTGAACAAACGCCATGTAATTACTTTACTTTATTGCTAACCGGTAGCCATAGTAGTAGAAGTAATAAGTTGGTGAGACAACTTCATGGAGACACGATGATGGAGATCATGGTGTCATGCCGGTGACGATGATGATCATGGAGCCCCGAAGATGGAGATCAAAAGGAGCAAAATGATATTGGCCATATCATGTCACTATTTGATTGCATGTGATGTTTATCATGTTTATGCATCTTATTTTCTTAGAATGACAGTAGTAAATAAGATGATCCTCATTAAAATTTCAAGAAAGTGTTCCCCTATCGTGCACCGCTGCGAAAGTTCGTTGCTTGAAGCACCACGTGATGATCGGGTGTGATAGATTCTTACGTTCACATACAACGGGTGTAAGCTAGATTTACACACACGAAACACTTAGGTTGACTTGACGAGCCTGGCATGTACAGACATGGCCTCGGAACACAAGAGACCGAAAGGTCGAGCATGAGTCGTATGGTAGATACGATCAACATGAAGATGTTCACCGATGATGGCTAGTCCGTCTCACGTGATGATCGGACACGGCCTAGTTGACTCGGATCATGTAATCACTTAGATGACTAGAGGGATGTCTATCTGAGTGGGAGTTCATAAGATGAACTTAATTATCCTGAACATAGTCAAAAACCCTTTGCAAATTATGTCATAGCTCGCGCTTTAGTTCTACTGTTTTAGATATGTTCCTAGAGAAAATATAGTTGAAAGTTGATGATGGCGATTATGCGATCGAGAGAAAACTCACGTCCTTCTTGCACCGCTCGATTATGCGAAACCCCAAACGTCGTATGTGGATGTTGCGAACATCGGACATACACGTTTTGATAACTACGTGATAGTTCAGTTAAGCGGTTTAGAGTTGAGGCACCAAAGACGTTTTCTAAACGTCGCGGAACATATGAGATGTTTCGAGGGCTGAAATTGGGATTTCAAGCTCGTGCCCACGCCAAGAGGTATAAGACCTCCGACGATTTTCTTAGCCTGCAAACTAAGGGAGAAAGGCTCAATCGTTGAGCTTGTGCTCAGATTGTCTGAGTGCAACAATCACTTGAATCGAGTGGGAGTTGATCTTCCTGATGAGATAGTGATGTTTCTCCAAAAGTCATTGCCACCAAGCTGCTAGAGCTTCGTGATGAACTATAACATATCAGGGATAGATGACCCTTGAAATATTCGCGATGTTTGACACCGCGAAAGTAGAAGTCAAGAAGGAGCCTCAATTGTTGATGGTTAATGAAACCACTTGTTTCAAGAAGGGCAAGGGCAAGAAGGGATACTTCATGAAACGGCAAATCAGTTGCTGCTCTAGTGAAGAAACCCAAGGTTAAACCCAAACCCGAGACTAAGTGCTTCAGTAATGAGGAGCGGACATCAAGCGAACTACCCTAGATACTTGGTAGATGAGAAGGCTGGCAAGGTCGATAGAAGTATATTGGATATACATTATGTTAATGTGTACTTTACTAGTACTCCTAGAAGCTCCAAGGTATTAGATACCGGTTCAGTTGCCAAGTGTTAGTAACTCGAAATAAAAGCTACGGAATAAACGGAGACTAGCTAAAGGTGAGCTGATGATATGTGTTGGAAGTGTTTCCAAGGTTGATGTGATCAAGCATCGCACGCTCCCTCTACCATCGAGATTGGTGTTGAACCTAAATAATTGTTATTTGGTGTTTGCGCTGAGCATAGACATGATTGGATTATGTCTATCGCAATACGGTTATTCATTTAAGGAGAATAATGGTTACAATGGTTACTCTGTTTATTTGAATGATACGTTCAATGGTCTTGCACCTAAAGGAATGGTTTATTGAATCTCGATCATAGTAATACACATTTTCATGCCAAAAGATATAAGATAGTAATAATGGTACCACTTACTTGTGGCACTGCCATGTAAGTCATATTGGTATAAAACGCATGAAGAAGCTCCATGTTGATGGATCTTTGGACTCACTCGTTTTTGAAAAGTTTGAGACATGCGAACCATGTCTATTGGTGTATACGCATGAAGAAACTCCATGCAGATGGATCGTTTGGACTCACTTGATTTTGAATCACTTGAGATATGCAAATCATACCACATGGGCAAGATGACCTTGAAAAGCCTCGCTTTCAAAGAAGATGGAACAAGATAGCAACTTGTTGGAAATAATACATTTTGATGTGTGCAGTCCAATGAGTCTTTGAGGCATGTAGTGAATATCGTTATGTTCTTACTTCACGGATGATTCGAGTAGATGTTGAGTATATTTACTTGATGAAACACAAGTCTGAATTATTGAATGGTTCAAGTAATTTCAGAGTGAAGTTGAAGATCATTGTGACAAGAGGATAAAATGTCTATGATATGATCATAGAGATGAGTATCTGAGTTATGAGCTTTGGCACGCAATTAAGACATTGTGGAAATTGTTTCACAATTAATACCGCCTGGAACACCATAGTGTGATGGTGTGTCCGAACATCATAGTTGCACCCTATTGGATATGGTGCGTACCATGATGTCTCTTATCGAATTACCACTATCGTTCATGGGTTAGGCATTAGAGACAACCGCACTCACTTTAATAGGGCACCACGTAATTCCATTGAGATGACATCGTGAGAACTATGGTTTAGAGAAACCTAAGCTGTCGTTTCTTGAAAGTTTGGGGCTGCGACGCTTATGTGAAAAAGTTTCATCGTGATAAGCTCGAACCCAAAACCGATAAATGCATGTTCATACGATACCCAAAATGGTTGGGTATACCTCCTAATTCAGATCCGGAAGCAAAAGTGATTGTTTCTAGAAATGGGTCCTTTCTCGAGGAAAAGTTTCTCTCGAAAGAATTGAGTGGGAGGATGGTGGAGACTTGATGAGGTTATTGAACCGTCACTTCAACAAGTGTGTAGCAGGGCACATGAAGTTGTTCCTGTGGCGCCTACACCAATTGAAGTAGAAGCTTATGATAGTGATCATGAAGTTTTGGATCAAGTCACTACCGTACCTCGTAGGGGGACAAGGATGCGTACTACTTCAGAGTGGTAAAGTAATCCTGTCTTGAAGGTCATGTTGCTAGACAACAATGAACCTACGAGCTATGGGGAAGCGATGGTGGGCTCATATTCCGACAAATGGTTAGAAGCCATGAAATCCGAGATAGGATCCATGTATCAGAACAAAGCATGGACTTTGGTGGACTTGCCCGATGATCGGCAAGCCATTGAGATAAATGGATCTTTAAGAAGAAGACGGACGTGGACGGTAATGTCACCGTCTATGAAGCTTGACTTGTGGCGAAGAGTTTTTCACAAGTTCAAGGAGTTGACTACGATGAGATTTTCTCATCCGTAGCGATGCTTAAGTCCGTCGGAATCATGTTAGCATTAGCTGCATTTATGAAATCTAGCAGATGGATGTCAAAACGAGTTTCCTTACCAGTCTTCGTAAGGAAAGGTTGTATGTGATACAATCAGAAAGTTTTTGTCGATCCTAAGGATGCTAAAAGGTATCTTTGGCTCCAAATGATCCTTCTAAGGACTGGAGTAAGCATCTCGGAGTTGGAATGTGCGCTTTGATGAGATGATCAAAGATTTTGGTTTATACAAAGTTTATGAGAAACTTGTATTTCCAAAGAAGTGAGTGGGAGCACTATAGAATTTCTGATGAGTATATGTTGTTGACATATTGTTGATCAGAAATGATGTAAAATTTCTGAAAAGCATATAGGGTTGTTTGAAAAGTGTTTTTCAATGGAAAACCTGGATTAGGATACTTGAACAATAAGCATCAAGATCTATAAGATAGATCAAAATGTTTAATAATACTTTCAAATGAGCACATACCTTGACATAATCTTGAAGGTGTTCAAGATGTATGAGTCAAAGAAGGAGGTCTTGCCTGGGTTGTAAGGTATGAAGTTAAGAGTTAAAGCTCGACCAGGCAGAAAAGAGAGGAAGGACGAAGGTCGTCCCCTATGCCTTAGACGTAGGCTCTACAGTATTGTAGCGACCTGACCCAAAATCGGTCAAATCTACGTATGCATACCATCCCAAGATCATCTTTGGTACTCACAATACATCGATAAAGTAATCAAAGTTCAATCACACCTGAATATCATTAATCGATTCTCATATAGAGTCTTTATTACAAGGGAATAAATTCGGCTCAAGGACAACTCATGAGAAATAAACTAAAAATGCTGCGGAAGCGTCGAAGATAAGCGAGTCCATCCGACTCCAAAGGGCAATCGCCAAGCGCGGAGCGTAGCCTCACTCCTGATCGGAATATATCTCTGCAACATAATACGTTGCAGCCATGTAGGTCAGATTTTGGAATAAGCTGGCAAGTCATGAAGAATAACAATAATAAAGTTGCTACACTATATGCATTTTGGCTGTGGAGCTCTAAGTTTCATCATTTTGCGAAAAGCAAATTTTATCCTACTACAATGGACTTGCTTGCAAATTACTACAATTGTTGGTAGTTATTGAGATGGTTCCGCCAACCAATATCTCGTTCCCAAATTATTATTAAGTCATAAACCCTCAAATTATTTCATTAGTTTTAGTGTTGAGATATCCGAATACTTCCAAGGTCCAGAGGCTCAAATGTCCGTAACCGGGGACACGGCTAATCGATTAGGTTATAACCCTCTGCAGAGGTTTGCGCACTTTCCCCGCAAGAATCATTCCCTCCTTTAAAGTCTTCGCACTCCATGGTGTTTGAAGACGGACGAATAAAACAGGGTCTTCCAAAGAGTTCTTCCGCCACCGCCGTACCCATCCAATCCTACCGCTTCGTCTACTTCTCGTAGTACCGCCCAGCCAGCGTCACTACTAGGGTCAACCCAGCCAGAGCCCATAATGGCTTGCGGCTGCACAGTAAGCTTCCGTCATGGGGCATCCATCCTTCTCTTCGTGGCTGGGTGAAGCTTTCCGCAGGATGTCATGGCGCTTCTCCATGCATCCCGGCCACCACTGGGTGCTCCAGGTGCCGTCAACCGCCCTCCACCCAAAGAGTGATTTTCCAAGTCCATCTTGATCATTGTAGTCCATGGGTTGTCATCATCATTGACTCTCACATCTTGCTTATGAATTTCACTCATCCCAAATCCGTCTCTGAGCATAGCAAAGTAACTACTACGTCCCGGGGTCATGGTAACAAGGGGATTGGTTCATCCTACCACATGATACTACTCAAGTTTAATGACTTCAAGATTTCACTACTGCATGCAATGGTGGGGTGGTGACAACTACTAATACACAAAAACATAGGTATAGAAATAACATGATCAAAACTTGCCTTGCTGATGATCCTCGTAAGCTAAAGAGTCGTAGTAGCAAGCTTCGCACTCCGGAAACTCTACCGAGACAAACAATAACACAATAAGCACAAAGCAAGAGGATCACACAAGATAACAAAAGTAACATAGCACAACAAAACAATCAAAACCAAATCAAAAAGAAAAACTCAAAGAAACCAATTCAAAGTTTTTCCCTACTCCAAACAATAACAAAAATAGTTTTATATAGCAAAAATTCCTTAATATAACCTAATCATGTTTTTGAGTTAACTTAACGAAAAGGTTTCACTAAGCAACTAGGAGCAAAAAGAATTAATTAAAAGCTATTATAAAACTCATTTTAGGCCTAATCCAATTTCCATTAAGAAAAATAATTTAAAACTTTTATTAATTATAAATAAAAGTTCATCTACTAGAATGACAGAAACTATCCTAGAATAACTAATCACAAGTTAAAAATAAATTAATTTACTAATTAATTAATTAGGAAAACAGAACTAGTTAATTAATTAGGATTAATAGGATTCTGTCTAGAATTAATTATTTATTAATCCTAAAATACCCAAATTAATTTCTAGGGTTTGGCAAATGTCAAAATAAAGGGGTGACAAAAGAATCATGCAAAAATAATTTTTCTAACTAAAGTTATAGCAGATTTACTATTCTGACTAAAACTAAATTAAAGCATTTTTAATTATTTTTAACATAGCTAAATATATATTTACAGAAACTACATAAAATTTGCAATCCAACAAAAAAAGAATCACTCAAAAATATTAAACAGAATAAAAGATATACATTTTTGAAAACTGAAACTATTCGGCTAAAACAGAAAATCAAAATAAAAAGAAAAAAAAAGCCTAATGGGCCTATACTGTGCACTAGGCGTAGTTTAGTCTAAACGGGCCCTAGGTTTAAACTAAACGAACCGGCCTAAAAATAAAAACCTAAACTAAAAACTAAACCGATCGGACCGGCCGGTCTTATAAAATAAAACCTAACCCTTCGGGGTTCTAATCCTAGCCCTAGATCTAGGATCGGACGGTTGGGGGGGGGGGTTGCCGGTGACTTACCGGACTCCGGCGACGGCGGCGGCGGCGGCGAAAGTGCTCCGAGGCGTCCGGACGTCGGCGAGCTCCGGCGACTCGTCGGGAAGACGCGCACGGGGTCGGGGAAGGGTTCGGTGGTGTTGGGGGGTCGGGGTGCACCAGGGCGTCGACGGCGGCAACAATGGCGGCGGGGAGGGCTTCGGTGCTCCGGTGAGCTCGGGAGGAGAAAGAGGGTGCAGAGCTCTCGGGGAATGGGGTGCGGGGGCTCGGCCTTTATAGCCACAGGGTCGGGCTTGCCTCGGAAGGGCATCGGGCGATCGGGGTATCCGGATCCTTGGATCCGGTGGACCTCCCATGAGCGGCGTGGCGTGGGCGAGGGAAGAAGAGGGGGTCCCACGGTCAGCGAGAGGAGAGAGAGGCGAGGGGTCGGGTGGCCGAGGCCTAGGCCTTTCGAGGCGGCGGTGTCTTGTGGCTGGCTGGCTGGTGGTCTTGGGCTGGGCTGGCTAGGCCAGCTCTGGGCTGGCCTGGCGAGGGGTGAGGGTGGGCGGCTGGCTGGGCTGGGGTGGCTTTGGTTGGCGCCAGGGGTTTTTCTTTTATTTTTTAATTAAAACTAAAACAAAAATAAAACCCAAACTATAAATAATTTATATAGGGTATATATATACCAAAATGATCAGGGAATATTCCTTTCATTTGAACATTTTTCCAAAGGCAAAATCCAAACTTCATAAAAATCTATTTTTTCAAATTCAAATAAAATTCAGATTTGAATTCCAAATCTTTTAGCAATGTTTCCTCCGATATTTTTGGAGTGTCATGTTTGCTCCTCTCATACTTTTGATCAAGTATTTATCAGGCTTAGTTTTTGAATTGTTTCCCACATGCCAAAGTTTGAAATTCAAATTCAAAACTCAACTTGCTCTGAAACTTCAAATGACAATCAAATTCAAACAGAATGCATAGGATGCTTATCTATAATTGTAAAACATTCCAAATGGGAATTTTGGGATGTTACAAACCTACCCACCTTAAGATGAATCTCGCCCTCGAGATTCGGGTTGGCTAGCAAATAGGTGCGGATGGTCTCGACGAAGATCTTCTTCGCGTTCCCAGGTGGCTTCTTCCTCGGTGTGGTGACTCCACAGCACCTTGCAAAACTTGATGACCTTGCTGCGGGTGACTCGCTTGCAGTCTCAAGAATTTGGACGGGTTTCTCCTTGTAAGTCAAATCACCGTCCAGTGTGTATGGCCTCTAGGGGCACCGTGTCTCTCAACGGAACATCGGCCATGTCGGCATGGCACTTCTTCAAGCGAGAAACGTGGAAAACATCATGAACTCCGGACAATCCTTCCGCAATTCCAACTTGTATGCAACTTCTCCACGACGTTCGAGGATTTTGTAGGGCCAATGAATCGGGTGCTAGCTTTCCTTGACTCCAAACCTCTTGATTCCACGAAGTGGAGACACACGAAGATATGCTCGGTCTCCCACTTCGTAAGTCACTTCCTTGCGCTTACTGTCGGCATAACTCTTCTGTCTCGACTGTGCTATCTTGAGCCTGTCTCGAATCAGCTTGACCTTCTCTTCGGAATCCTTGATAAGGTCGGAACCGAAAAGTGATCGATCTCCAACACTATCCCACAAATGGTGTTCTGCACCTCCTTCCGTATAGAGCTTGAAGGGGCCATCTTCAAACTGGATTGATAACTGTTGTTGTAAGAGAACTCTGCGTCGGCAAATTATCATCCCAGCTAGACCCATAGTCTAGCACACAAGCTCTCAACATGTCCTCCGTAATCTGATTGACTCTCTCGGTCTGTCCATCATGCTGCGGATGAAAAGTCTGATCTTGAATTCCAGCCTCGTACCCAAAGTTTCATGCAATCGCTTCCAAAACTTTGAGGTAAACTGCGTTCCTCTATCGACACGATTTTCCTCGAACTCCATGCGGACATACGATCCTGGTCATGTATATCTTGGCCAACTTGGCACTGGTGTAGGTAGTCTTCACGGAATGAAGTGAGCTACCTTAGTCGAACGATCAACCACTACCCAGATAGAATCATAACCTGAACGGGTCCTAGGTAATCCTGTGATGAAATCCATACCAAGTTTCTCCCATTTCCAATCGGGAATCGGCAAAGGTTGAAGTAACCCTGCTGGCTTCTGATGTTCTACCTTTACCCGTTGACAAACATCGCATCTGACTACGTACTCGCAATATCCTTCTTCATACACATCCCACCGAAACTTTGCTTCAAATCCGGTACATCTTGGTGTTGCCGGGTGAATCGAGTACGGTGAATCATGAGCTTCTGAAGAATTAGCTTCTGAGCTCGGGATCATTGGGCACATAAATCGATCCTCAAACCATATAGTTCCATGTTCATCCTTACGGAATCCTTTAGCTTTTCCTTCCTCCATCTTTTGCTTTATCTCATCGATTTCCTTGTCCGACTTCTGGGCTTCACGAATCCTTTCGGTCAAGGTGGACTGAACTTCCAGAGTTGCAACAAATCCTTTCGGAACTATCTCCAGTCGGAGATCTCTGAAGTCATCGACTAACTCCTGGGGTAATCCTCCTGCGGTAAGAGTATTCACATAACTCTTACGGCTCAAAGCATCTGCTACAACATTAGCTTTACCGGGGTGGTAATGCAATCTCATGTCGTAGTCCTTTATCAACTCTAGCCATCTCCTCTGCCTGAGGTTCAATTCCTTCTGCGTGAAGATATATTTCAAACTCTTGTGATCTGTGTAGACATCACAACGATTTCCTATGAGGAAATGTCTCTGTGTCTTGAGTGCGTGCACTACTGTTGCTAACTCCAAATCATCGTGGCATAATTCATCTCATGAGGCCGTAGCTGTCCGGAGGCATAAGCTACAACCTTACCTTCCTGCATCAATACTCCTCCGAGTCCTTGACGAGAAGCGTCTAATAAACCTGGTATTCCTTATGTATGTCCGCAAAATCAACATTTGGCTGTGACCAACCGTTTCTTCAATTCCCGAAACGGCTTCACATTCCTCGGTCCAAACATACTTAGCTTCCTTCTTCAACAGCTCAGTCATGGGCTTGGCAATCTTCGAGAAGTTCTCAATGAACCTCCGATAATATCCTGCGAGTCCGAAAAAATGCGGATCTCCTTGGTCGAGGTGGGTGATCGCCAATCGGTGATGATTCAACCTTGGCGGGATCAACTGCTATTCCTTCACCTGAAATAACATGTCCGAGGAATCCAACTTCCTTCACCAAAATTCACATTTGCTAAACTTGGCATACAACTGATGTCCTCGAAGTTTCTCCAGAACTAGACGCAAATGTTCCTTATGCTCTTCCTCGTTCTTGGAGAATATCAATATGTCATCGATGAACACCACGACGAACTTGTCCAAATATTCCATGAACACCTTGTTCATCAAATTCATGAAGTATGCAGGAGCATTAGTCAATCCAAATGACATGACGGTATACTCATATAAACCATACCTGGTAGTGAATGCTGTTTTGGGTATATCCTTTTCACGAATCTTCAACTGATGATACCACGATCAAGATCGATCTTAGAGAATACCTTGGCTCCAACAAGCTGATCAAACAAGTCATTGATCATGGGCAGAGGGTACTTGTTCTTGATGGTTACTTCGTTCAATGCACGATAATCCACAACCATCCTCAAGCTTCCATCCTTCTTCTCTACCAAAAAACTGGGCTCCCCAAGGTGAGGAGCTTGGGCGAATATATCCTTTCTCCAATAACTCATTTATTTGTTCCTTGATCTCTTTCAACTCATTCGGTGGCATCCGATAAGGTCTCTTGGATATTGGGGCTGTGCCGCAATAACTCGATCAGAAATTCAATGTCCTGTCTGGTGGCATTCTGGTAATTCCTCCGGAACACATCGGAAATTCTTGCACCATCGCACTTCCTCTGAACAACTCCGTGAGGGAATGTACTGATTCTTCATCCGGTGTGCTGGCTACATACTTGATCCTCTTACGCTCCGGGGTGGTGAGCGAGAATAGACTTCTTGCACAGTCAATGTTCCCTTCATACTTTGACAACCAATCCATGCCTAGGATTACATCCAAGGTCTGAGTTTCCAACACTATGAGTTCCACGGGAAATTTGTGGTTCCCGATGTTGAGGGTTGCGGGACAGCTTAAACCTGCCATCATTTCTCCTCCTGCGAATCGACGCGAAGGGGGCTTCTAAGGGTTCTAGTGCGTAATCCGTACTTATCCACAACTACCCTTGATATGAATGAATCGTTGCACCGAATCAAAGAGAACCAAAACTGAGCGTGAATTCAATAAAACTTACCAACCACGATTATTCGGCTGATCATAGACGTCCTCCACGTCGATATGGTTCACTTGAGCACGAGGGAAAGGATTGGGCTTCTTCACGAGCCTCCATTGCCATTCCCGTTCCTCTGCTTGGCCTCCGGGCGGTCGGTGGCGTAGTGCCCCGCCTTCCGGCACTTGAAGCGGTGATATGGCTCAGATCCTTCGGAGCCGGGGCAGAACGGTGCTGATGGCCATTACCATTTCCATTGCCATTGCCATGGCCTGACTTGTTGTCCTGGCTGCGGTTGTTCCCATTTCCTCCATGGTTATGAACTCCATGGTTATGATGGGTGTGCCCTCCTGAGTACGGTGCATAGCGGGCTTCTGCGAGCTCTGAGTTGTGCTTCCCCGGCTGTACTTCCGCTTGCGACCTTCTATCGATGCTGCTTGCCTTCCGGGATGGTGGCCTTGTCTACCAGCTCACGGTAGTTGTTGAAAGTAGCCACAATAAGTTGCATGCTCGGTTCATCATTGAGTCCCTCAAGGAACTTCTCCCTTGGCGGCATCTGTGGCCACATCATCGGGGCATAGCGAGCAAGCTTGCTGAATTCCTCCATGTCTTGTGCCACAAGACGATTCCCTAGGCGCAAGTTTCGAACTCACGCTTCTTCGCACTCATGGCTCCAATGAGACATGAGCAAGGTCGAAAACTGCTGGAATTGATCCCAAGTGATGCCACCCATGGGAAAAGTGGCGGTGTAATTCTCCCACCAAGAAGCTGCAGGTCCATCCAGTTGATGCGCTGCAAAGCGCACCTTCTCGATCGGTGCATCCAACGGTGACTAGCTCCTTCCAATCTTGTGGGGCCAATCATCAGCCACAATCGGCTCGGTGCTACTAGAGAACACCGGCGGATTCAACCTCGTAAATCGAGTCAAGTTGTCCACGGTGGGTGGTGGTGGTGGCGGTGGATTGTTGGCGGTGTTGTTCGATTCTCAATCGGGGCTGCATCAAGGCATTCTGCTGCTTTGAGCAGTGGGTGAGCTCCGGCGGGAAACCAGTGTCACGTCTCGGAGGCATCTGGTGTTTTGGAGTGGGTGAGAAGATTAGAACAATGGTCTATGAGAATAACACTACCCATATGAATGCATAAACAAAACACACCAATCATTTATTCATTCCACTCAAACATGGTTCAAACTCGATTACAAAAGCTCATGACTAATCGAAGGAAAAACATCGGCCTAACTGATCGACGAAAAAGTAAAAGATAACATGGTGGTCGACTAAAAAGTCTTCATCAGTGGCGCCTCCTCTTGGGGTTTCCTTCAGTGGTACTCCCTTCAAAATCCTGATCATTGCTCACGAGGGGTGCTTCATCTCCACTCGGGTAAAGGTCCTCTCCCAAGTCCATCTTTTCCTCTATCGCGGCAAGCTTCATCTTCAGGTCGTCGACAATCTCCATGAAGTCCGTGATTTCTTCCTCATGGCCAAGGAAGTCTGCGCGTGCCTTCTCCTCCAGATTCGATTCATGGAACAAAAGCTTCCGTGTGTCTTGAGTTCTGGCGAGTCTGAATCTCCGTTTCTCGAGAAGACACTCCAAGTCTGGATGTACGAGAGAGTGGAATCGTCCTCGATGGTACGGATGATATCTCCATTCCTTGCCTGCGAGAAACCATGGCGAGTCTCGAGTGATCGAGCTCAGCCTCAGATTCTCTCGGAGATGTCCAAGTGCTCGGTAGATCGCCACGTCCTTCCGATGATCCAGTTGAACTCGGTGAACTCAAAGTTGATAGGCTCCGTGTGTCCTCCAAAGGTTCTCCACAGGATATGCACCTCAATCTCAGAGCGGGTGTCCGTCGGAAGTGCATTAGTGGGCTTCCAGTGATCGAGGGTAGAGCTATCTTCACCGCTTCACCATCTTGACCAGCTTTCTTCAAAGGGCATCGTCTCATCGGGCCGGCGTAACTCCGTAGCAAACTGGGTTGAACTCGTGCCATCTAGAATGTTGCAAAGGGAGAAGAGTCGAATTGAACAGGGAAGAAATATAGAATGAAAAGGGGTTCAAAGTAAATGGTCTCGCTTATGGCTTTCCGATCCTAGGGGTTACGATCCTACGGTCAGCGTGTGCTCGATACCATCTCAGAGCGACCGACCCAAAATCGGTCAAATCTCGTATGCATGCCATCCCAAGATCATCTTTGGTACTCACAAGACATCGATAAAGTAATCAAAGTTCAATCACACCTGAATATCATTAATCGATTCTCATATAGAGTCTTTATTACAAGGGAATAAATTCGCTCAAGGCCAACTCATGAGAATTAAACTAAAAATGTTGCGGAGCGTCGAAGATAAGCGAGTCCATCCGACTCAAAGGGCAATCGCCAAGCGCGAGCGTAGCCTCACTCTGATCGAATATATCTCGCAACATAATACGTTGCAGCCATGTAGGTCAGCTTTTGGAATAAGTGGCAAGTCATGAAGAATAACAATAATAAAGTTGCTACACTATATGCATTTTGGTGTGGAGCTCTAAGTTTCATCATTTTGCGAAAAGCAAATTTTATCCTACTACAATGGACTTGCTTGCAAATTACTACAATTGTTGGTAGTTATTGAGATGGTTCCGCCAACCAATATCTCGTTCCCAAATTATTATTAAGTCATAAACCCTCAAATTATTTCATTAGTTTTAGTGTTGAGATATCCGAATACTTCCAAGGTCCAGAGGCTCAAATGTCCGTGAATCGGGACACGGCTAATCGATTAGGTTATAACCCTCTGCAGAGGTTTGCGACTTTCCCGCAAGAATCATTCCCTCCTTTAAAGTCTTCGCACTCCATGGTGTTTGAAGGCGGACGAATGAAACAGGTCTTCCAAAGAGTTCTTCCGCCACTTTGCCGTACCCATCCAATCCTACCGTTCGTCTACTTCTCGTAGTACCGTCCAGCCAGCGTCACTACTAGGGTCAACCCAGCCAGAGCCCATAATGGCTTGCGGCTGCACAGTAAGCTTCCGGTCATGGGGCATCCATCCTTCTCTTCGTGGCTGGGTGAAGCTTTCCGCAGATGTCATGGCGCTTCTCCATGCATCCCGCCACCACTGGTGCTCCAGGTGCCCGTCAACCGCCCTCCACCCAGAGTGATTTTCGAAGTCCATCTTGATCATTGTAGTCCATGGGTTGTCATCATCATTGACTCTCACATCTTGCTTATGAATTTCACTCATCCCAAATCCGTCTCGAGCATAGCAAAGTAACTACTACGTCCCGGGGTCATGGTAACAAGGGGATTGGTTCATCCTACCACATGATACTACTCAAGTTTAATGACTTCAAGATTTCACTACTGCATGCAATGGTGGGGTGGTGACAACTACTAATACACAAAAACATAGGTATAGAAATAACATGATCAAAACTTGCCTTGCTGATGATCCTCGTAAGCTAAAGAGTCGTAGTAGCAAGCTTCGCACTCCGGAAACTCTACCGAGACAAACAATAACACAATAAGCACAAAGCAAGAGGATCACACAAGATAACAAAAGTAACATAGCACAACAAAACAATCAAAACCAAATCAAAAAGAAAAACTCAAAGAAACCAATTCAAAGTTTTTCCCTACTCCAAACAATAACAAAAATAGTTTTTATATAGCAAAAATTCCTTAATATAACCTAATCATGTTTTTGAGTTAACTTAACAGAAAAGGTTTCACTAAGCAACTAGGAGCAAAAAGAATTAATTAAAAGCTATTATAAAACTCATTTTAGGCCTAATCCAATTTCCATTAAGAAAATAATTTAAAACTTTTATTAATTATAAATAAAAGTTCATCTACTAGAATGACAGAAACTATCCTAGAATAACTAATCACAAGTTAAAAATAAATTAATTTACTAATTAATTAATTAGGAAAACAGAACTAGTTAATTAATTAGGATTAATAGGATTCTGTCTAGAATTAATTATTTATTAATCCTAAAATACCCAAATTAATTTCTAGGGTTTGGCAAATGTCAAAATAAAGGGGTGACAAAAGAATCATGCAAAAATAATTTTTCTAACTAAAGTTATAGCAGATTTACTATTCTGACTAAAACTAAATTAAAGCATTTTTAATTATTTTTAACATAGCTAAATATATATTTTACAGAAACTACATAAAATTTGCAATCCAACAAAAAAGAATCACTCAAAAATATTAAACAGAATAAAAGATATACATTTTGAAAACTGAAACTATTAAATAAACAGAAAATCAAAATAAAAAGAAAAAAAAAGCCTAATGGGCCTATCATGCACTAAGCGTAGTTTAGTCTAAACGGGCCCTAGGTTTAAACTAAACGAACCGCCTAAAAATAAAAACCTAAACTAAAAACTAAACCGATCGGACCGGCGGTCTTATAAAATAAAACCTAACCCTTCGGGTTCTAATCCTAGCCCTAGATCTAGGATCGGACGGTTGGGGGTTGCGGTGACTTACCGACTCGGCGACGCGGCGGCGGGCGAAAGTGCTCTGAGGCGTCCGGACGTCGGCGAGCTCCGGCGACTTCGTCGGGAAGACGCGCACGGGTCGGGAAGGTTCAGTGGTGTTGGGGGTCGGGTGCACCAGGCGTCGGCGACGGCGGCAACAATGGCGGCGGGAGGGCTTGATGCTCGGTGAGCTCGGGAGGGAGAAAGAGGGGTGCGGCGAGCTCTGGGGGGAATGGGGTGCGGGGGCTCGGCCTTTATAGCCACAGGTCGGGCTTGCCTCGGAAGGGCATCGGGCGATCGGGTATCCGGATCCTTGAGATCCGGTGGACCTCCGCGCGCGTGGCGTGGGCGAGGGGAAGAAGAGGGGGGTCCCACGGTCAGTGAGAGGAGAGAGAGCGAGGGTCGGTGGCCGAGGCCTAGGCCTTTCAGGCGAGGGGGTGTCTTGTGCGGCTGCTTGGGTGGTCTTGGCTGCCAGTTAGGCAGCTCAGCTTGGGCTGGCCTTGGGGGCTGGTGGTGGGGTGAGGGTGGGCACAGGGGTGGCTTTGGTGGCGGCTGGCCCTGGGGTTTTCTTTTATTTTTTAATTAAAACTAAAACAAAAATAAAACCCAAACTATAAATAATTTATATAGGGTATATATATACCAAAATGATCAGGGGAATATTCCCTTTCATTTGAACATTTTTCCAAAGGCAAAATCCAAACTTCATAAAAATCTATTTTTTCAAATTCAAATAAAATTCAGATTTGAATTCCAAATCTTTTAGCAATGTTTCCTCGATATTTTTGGAGTGTCATGTTTGCTCCTCTCATACTTTTGATCAAGTATTTATCATGCTTAGTTTTTGAATTGTTTCCCACATGCCAAAGTTTGAAATTCAAATTCAAAACTCAACTTGCTCTGAAACTTCAAATGACAATCAAATTCAAACAGAATGCATAGGATGCTTATCTATAATTGTAAAACATTCCAAATGGGAAATTTGGGATGTTACAAGTATGCTATGTTGTGTACCGCACCTGATGTGTGCCTTGCTACATATCTGGCAAGAGGGTACAAAGGTGATCAAGGAGTGGATCACCAGATAGCGGTCAAAATTATCCTTAGAGGAATAAGGATATGTTTCTCGGTTATGGAGGTGATAAAGAGTTCGACGTAAAGAGTTGTGTCGATGCAAGCAACACCTATCCGGATAGCTCGAGTAGAGATCTGGGATCGTATAATGGAGCAACAATTTGGAATAGCTCCAAGTGGAACGTGGTAGCAGCATCTACGATATGACATAAAGTTTTGCGAAATACATAGGGAACTGAATATTGCAGACCCGATGACTACAACCTCTCTCACAAGCATAAACATGATCAAACCCCAGAACTCATTGAGTCTTAATCACATGATGATGTGAACTAGTTTAATGACACTAGTAAACTCTTTGGATGTTAGTCACATGGCGATGTGACCTGTGAGTGTTAATCACATGGCGATGTGAACTAGATTATTGACTCTAGTGCAAGTGGGAGACTGTTGGAAATATGCCCTAGAGGCAATAATAAATTAGTTATTAGTATATTTCCTTGTTCATGATAATCGTTTATTATCCATGCTATAATTGTATTGAAAGGAAACTCAGATACATGTGTGGGTACATAGACAACACCATGTCCCTAGTAAGCCTCTAGTTGACTAGCTCGTTAATCAATAGATGGTTACGGTTTCCTAACCATGGACATTGGATGTCATTGATAACGGATCACATCATTAGGAGAATGATGTGATGGACAAGACCCAATCCTAAGCCTAGCACAAAGATCGTAGTTAGTATGCTAAAGCTTTTCTAATGTCAAGTATCATTTCCTTAGACCATGAGATTGTGCAACTCCGGATACCGTAGGAATGCTTTGGGTGTACCAAACGTCACAACGAATCGGGTGGCTATAAAGGTGCACTACAGGTATCTCCGAAAGTGTATATTTGGGTTGGCACGAATCGAGGCTGGGATTTGTCACTCCGTGTAACGGAGAGGTATCTCTGGGCCCACTCGGTAGGACATCATCATAATGTGCACAATGTGACCAAGGGGTTGATCACGGGATGATGTGTTACGGAACGAGTAAAGAGACTTGCGTTTCTGAGATTGAACAAGGTATCGGTATACCGAAGCGATCTAATCTCGGGCAAGTACAATCTGACTAGACAAAGGGAATTGTATACGGGATCGATTGAGTCCTTGACATCGTGGTTCATCCGATGAGATCATCGTAGAACATGTAGGAGCCAACATGGGTATCCAGATCCGCTGTTGGTTATTGACCGGAGAACGTCTCGGTCATGTCTACATGTCTCCCGAACCCGTAGGGTCTACACATAAGGTTCGATGGCGCTAGGGTTATAAAGGAAGTTTGTATGTGGTTACGAATGTTGTTCGAGTCCGGATGAGATCCCGGACGTCACGAGGAGTTCCGGAATGGTCCGGAGGTAAAGAATAATATATAGGAAGTGAGGTTTTGGTCACCGCAAAGTTTGGGTTTTATCGGTAACGTCTGGGACCACTGGGGAGGTCCCGGGTCCACCAAGTGGGGCCACCATCCCGGAGGGCTGCATGGGCTAAGTGTGGGAGGGACCAGCCCGGGTGGGCTGGTGCGCCCCACAAGGCCCAAGGCGCAGCTAGGTGGGGAGAGGGAAACCCTAGGCGCAGATGGGCCTAAAGGCCCACCCTAGGGGCGCCTCTCTCCCCTCTTGGCCGCCCCTTCAAGTCCCATCTAGGGCTGCCGCACCCCTTGGGTGGGAACCCTAGATGGGGGCGCAGCCACCTCCCCTCCTCCTATAAATAGTGGGGTTTTTGGGGCTGCCCAACACACGAGAACCTCTCCCTCTTGGCGCAGCCATACCTCTCTTACTCCTCCTCTCCCACGGTGCTTGGCGAAGCCCTGCTGAACTACCACGCTCCTCCATCACCACCACGCCGTTGTGCTGCTGCTGGATGGAGTCTTCCTCAACCTCTCCCTCTCACCTTGCTGGATCAAGGCATGGGAGACGTCACCGGGTTGTACGTGTGTTGAACGCGGAGGTGCCGTCCGTTCGGCACTAGGATCTCCGGTGATTTGGATCACGATGAGTACGACTCCTTCAACCCCGTTCTCTTGAACGCTTCCGCTTACCGATCTACAAGGGTATGTAGATGCACTCTCCTTCCCCTCGTTGCTAGTTTCTCCATAGATAGATCTTGGTGACACGTAGGAAAATTTTGAATTTCTGCGTTCCCCAACACGGGCACTTGTCGAGGCGGGCGCTGGCGAGACGCAGATCGCGGCGTCGAGGAGGAGCAGGGCGCTGGTGTACGCCACCATCTGGGAGGGATCACGGAGACCGGAGTGGTGGCGACCACGGCCACCGCCGGCCGAGGAGGCGGGGAAGTGGGGTGGGCGTCGGGGCCACCAGCCCAGGGGGCGGGCGGCGAGCTCAGTGTGTCGCCAGACGCATCCCCACGGGAGCACGGAGAGGGCTCTCCGAGGAGGTGTCCCACCGTCACCACCAGTGAGGACCGGAGGGTCGGGGCGGGGGCGGTGGTTCGGACCCGATGGAGAGGAGCGGCAAGCGAGTCGGCGAGACGGAGAACGGGCGACGAGGGGGCACGACGAGCGGACCAACACTCGAGATGTCACTGGCCGACTCGGGCGGGGAGAGGGCGCCATTGGGGGTGCGGCCAGCTGAAGAGCCAACGCGAGGTCAGCGGCAGACACTCGGGTGCGACCCTGCCCGGAGCCGCCGCGACCCGAGGGGGGGTTGGCGGGCTCACGAGACGGGGAGCGGGAGCGCTCAGAGATGTCGTCGTCCTCCTCGTTGTCGTTGAAGCGGGAGTGGCGGGGGCGCCGGTGGTGGGAGCCATCGGCATCCGCGGGCCCGCCCCCCTGGAGGCTGTCGGCGAAGAGGCGGGGGCGGCCGATGTGGTTCGGCGGCTCGGGGCAGATGGTGAGGTCGTATCCGTCGTCGTTGAAGAAGACCCGAAGCGTGGTGTGGAGCTTGGAGGCGTCCAGGCATTTCACCTTGACCCGGACCTCCTCCTCCTTGCGCAGAGAGAGCTCGTCGACCACCACCACCTTGCCGAGAACTTGGACATCTGCGAATGACCCGCTCAGACAGGCCCCGCGTCTGGGGAGGCGGCGATGAGGAGCCAAGCAGTGTCGAGGACCGCCACGGCCTTGGGATCCCACCTCGGCTCGGAGATGTTCACCACAATCCCGTTGAGGGCCAAGGTGATGTTGTCGCTACGAGTGTAGAAGCCCATGCTCAGGGCGTCGGGGAAGATCACCGGGAAGGCGTTGGGCGCGGTGGAGGTCACCTGCCAATCCCACTTGCATCGGCAGAGATGGTTGAGCTCGGCCTCGATCAACTTCGGAGTGGCGACGCCCTCCCCCACGACCGTCACAAGGGCCAGGAGCGAGGGGGAGGGAGGCGGGAGCTCCGGCACCTCAATGTGGAAGAAGCCCATGTCCTCGATGCCGTGCACGTACATCATGATCTCCTCCGTGACCGGGCGCTCCGGACAGAGAACCGCAGGGTGCCCGGCTTCCTTGCAGAGGTAGCAGGTCGGTGGGTTGGGGCAAGCCACAGGAAGTGGCAGGCAGGCGCAGATTGAAGCTCGGCGGACCCTCGGGCGGCGGCAGCACCCGAGGCCGGGTCACCACGGCGGAGGAGGCGGCAGGTGGTGGGCGGCGGCCTTCTTCTTCTTCTTCTTAGCGCCGGGCGCCCACAGTTCCGTTGCCACCGTTAGATGGCGGAAGCGGCTTAGCGCGCGGGGCTGGTAACGCCGGTTCTCGGGGCGGTGGACTCGGGCGGGAGGAGCCTGACGCGGAGGAAGGCGGCGGAAGCCACGGCCGTCCACGGGCAGCGAGCACCGGCAGCGAAGTTGCCCGGTCCCGAGAGTCCTCCAAGCGGATCCCGTGGTGGCGAGTGTGAGCAGCGGTCATCCCGCGCCGGGAGCGGCGTGATTGGCGGGAGGAGGCGGCGGGGTCGCGGAGTCGCGGCGAGGGAACGGCGAGCCGGGCGGGAGGTGAGCTGGCTCCGGAGGTCAGCCTCCCGCCGGAGGCCGTCGGGAGGCGCGCGAGGATCCCGCGGTCATCCACGCGCCGCTTGGCGGGTTCGCATCGCCCGATCCCGGGCATGGCCGTGGGGGCGGCCGGAGGGGACGAGGCGGCCTACGTGGCGGCGGGATGGGGAGCGAGGCGAGGCACGGGAGCAGGGAAACCCTCGAGGCCAATCGGCGTCGGGGCGGGCGGACCGTTCAGGCGTTCTTGGAGCCACACCACGCGCGGCCGGGCTGGACGGCTGGCCCACGCTGCGGTCGGCGGCCCGCATCCCACCTGGGGGTCCAGCAGCCGACAGCCCGAGGGAAGGCCCAACTGGTTGGGCCCCAGGGAGGCCCAGCAGCAGTGCAGCCCAAAACGACCGGCCCGGGGCAACCAACCGGGCACGAGGTTTCCCAGCGCCGCCATGAGGTCGCTGCCGGGCAGGGGCGGGCGGCGCGGCGGCACGCAACGCCGGCCGGCCGGAGACAGGAGGAGCAGCCCCAAAGGAGAAGTGCAGGCGAAAGGGCTCTCCGGACAAGGATGCCCGAGAGCGCTGCGCCGCCGCCGCGGCCGCGGCCGGAGCGAGCGGATGCCGCCAGCGCTGAGGACCGCCAGAGTCGAGCGCAGCGCTGCGGTCGCGGCCGGCAACGCCCACCCGCCAAAGACGACGCCGCGCGGAGGGCCCGAGACCCCAAGGCGTCCCCTTTCGACCCAGGAGACGGCAGCGCGCCCGACGGCCGCCGGTGGCGCCGATCGGTCCCGCGGGAGGCCGAACTCCCACCCCTGGGAGTCGGGCCGCCGGCAGGGACGGATGGAGGCGGCGGACCGGGCCTGGGCGAGATCGGTCGCGACCCGCAGCCACATCGGCAGCCAGCGAGGTCCGCCCGGGACTCATGGAGGAACAGCCGGAGGAGACGGCGGGAATCGGGCGAGGCGCCGGCGGGCCGGCCGCAGGCAAGGCCAGGGCGAGGCGGCAGCGGCGCGCCGCCCGAGGCGACCAGGGCATCGCCAGAGCCAGCGCACGCGAGAGCCATCTAAGAATTCCTCCTCAACTATCCCCGGTGTGGTATTGTACTAAGAACATTCACCTATGATACCAATTTTGTACCCCTAAATACCTACAGCCACAAAATGTTTAAGCAAGTCTTTATCAAGTCAAATGGAATTTGATACAGTGGCAAAAAGATTCAGAATAATAGGCATAGATTGTCAAAAAAAGAAGGAATAATAGACATAGTATATGATCCTCTTCATGATATCAGGATAACACATTACAAGAACCTTAAATAATGGGTGCTGCTAAGCTTCCGGACCTTTTTAAAAGAACCGCCGCTTCGCGAGGCATGCAATCTGACGGATTGAGCGGCGAGCGACACCCTTTAACTACAACAAAGGTCGTGTTGCAATCATTTTCTACAACACGGGTCATGTTGCAGATATTTTTTTGCAACGAAGGCCTTGTTGCAATTAAATTATTTTTGTAGGTCTCGTTGCTTTTTTTGAAACCGATGTGTTGTTGCAAAGAGAAGAGATCATGGGGCCTGGTTCACCACATCACGTTGGACACGTGGCGTGCAACCAAGGCGGCGGACACAAGCTTGTTAATCCGGCGGTTGAACCATAGGGTTTACCTTAAATAGTACTCCCTCCGTCCCAAAATACGTGTCTCAACCTTAGTATAACTTTACACACTAAAGCTAGTATAAAGTTGAGACACTTATTTTGAGATGGATGGAGTATATAATTTCTCTTAGAACCTCTCCTCTGCTCTATTCTGCCCTCGGGCAAATTTTCACAATTTTCAGTTACAGATGGGGATAATGAGATGTTTCAGCATAATTAAAAAAACTCCATCTGGTCAAACTATAAAGGGAATCTTGTCAGCGGGATCAAAACAATATGTGGATGCTAACAATCTTGGTTCCCTGTAGGAACTCACAGTGTAATGTTAAAGCATACATCATTGATCCTAGCGGTCCCATGAATGTTCAGAAGGATAAGCTATCAACGACATCAATGTACGATGAGTGATGATATTTTACCATCTATATTCACGTAAGTTTCATTATCTAATTGTAGATCAATGGAAAAACCAGCCACAAAGAGGAAAAGAAAAAAAAATAGCAAATCATATACATGCATACTGAACATAACTACTCATTAGTGCCCTAAAGATTCAAAGGTTGCTGACTTATTAATTTAAGTTGCTCTAATCAGCTGACAAAGCAAAATCATTTACTGTAATTAAAACTCAATGCATGGAAAATTAGCACATCTACAGAAGATATATACATTCAAGATGGCATCATCGACACTAAGAGCAACCTGACCGCGCGTCAAGAAGAACAACGATAACTGGCTGTTCTGCCGCTACATGCTCAGTGTATACATATCTTCATTGTTTTGTTGCATCTCCCTTGGTCTTTATGGAGTCATGGTGTTGATCAGTTACCAGGAGCGAATGCTGCAAGAGGCTGCGTACCAATGATATGAGCACCAACCTGGTCAAATTCATGAAGCACCGTTCAACTACACGAAAGCTACAAATAGCAATACAACAGCCAATGTTCAGCAAAAATGCATGACCTCAACAATCAACATCGAATTGATTATTATCATGATAACAATAGTGTTGTTATACACATTTACCATAAAACTGTGCAGCAAGCTGTACACCTAAGTGCTCCTGTCGTTAACCTCACTGTTGATAATAATCTGCAACTGATGGAAGTGTTTGAGAAGCATGGCAATAACTGCCGACATTTCAGAGTATGATATCCTACCAGGCACAAGTTGTTAAATCCCAAGCATGACAACAATCATCTTCAGACTAAGAGCTACTAAATCTAGAGAAAATAAAACAATTAGCCGAGGCACAATGATTAGAAAGGAAGCAAAAAGTGGTAATAGCACATCTTAGTTTAACAAAGCAACATCAACTGGTGTCTAATGTCTAAAACCTACCACAAGAGAAAAATAGCTTCTATTGACATGAATTCTCCTTGGTACACCACGTCCATTAAGCTCTTCTCCTTGGTATACCACGTCCATTAAAAGTTTAAGGACAACTCAAGAGTGAGATGTCGTGTGATGAGCATGTGACTTCATGAAGCACTTTGGTTGATGTACTTGCGAGCTCCTCCATTGTGATCACACACGTTGTTGACATAAACATATCTCTACTATTAAAGGGCAGTCCGAAGGCCAACTAAACCAGATTTAAATTGAAGCCTACAGACATTCTCTTGGATTAAAAATATCTATACTATTAAAGTGACTGCTAATTAACCTAATCCGCATATATCCTGCAACTTAAATTGCCCATGACACATCAAAATTTTATATGAAAAGTCACAATGGAGGACAACAATGTTACATGGAGCTCTTTATAATGTTCTATCACATTCAAATCTCTACTCGTGTATTTGTCATATGAGTACTTTACAATTTTTTGTGACCTTTAAATTGTTATTAGCAGTCACTTTTGCTTTCTTATATATCTTCAAATAGACCTCAGCACTCATTAGAGACATGTATTTTTATTTCTCACAAATATATTCATGAGGTTTAACTTACATGTAGCCCCTGCAAAAGATGCATTATTAGAACAGACGTGTGTGTGTGTGTATATATATATGTATGCACATTCAGTTATTTGACATCTTGCCATGTGGTTCCCCTTATCTCTTATTTTAATCTTCACTAGATCAATGACGGCGCGCGTTGCCGCGCCCATCCATTTATTTGATAGAATAATAGGGATTTTTTTTCATGCATACATAATTGCATGAAATATCTGAGTTGTTAAAAAATTAAGTAAAGAAACAAAATTAACTTTTTAGCTAAACAAAACAAAGCAGCCATATTTGTTCTTCATAGGATAATATCATGAAACATAAATCCGTGGTTGTAAGATCATCAAATTCACATGTTTCCATGCTCACCCATGATGTAAAAACAATGATATTTGAGAAAATCTGTAGGGTACAAGTATTTGAGAAAAATTGGATAGTATAGTGTGCAAACAGGGTCTACAGATACATGTATAAACTGAAAACAGAATTATGGTAGAAGCAAATTTGTTGAACGTTGTTCTTCGTGGCCGTTTGACAGGCGCGTATATTCAGGTGCATACGCTATCCTCTTCCAGCTAGTGACGATCAAGCTCACTTGATCATACTAAACGGCGCGCTCTCAGCTCAGTGGTTAGGGTGTAGTGGTGCCACACAGCCGGTGCGGGTTCGAACCTCGGTTCTTACACTGGGTCTCACATCTTCTTCTTTAATAAAAATCAGTAGGGGCTTCTCCCCTTACTGGTCGAGTTTTTCATACTAAACGAACCCCAAATGAACCATATACAATTTGTAGGGTACATGTATTTGAGAAAATTTTGATAGTAGAGTGTGCAAACTGGTCCATCATATATAAACTGAGAGCATGCAACTGGTAATGACATGAAGCAACAAAAATATGATGTACACCAAGGCAAATACTTTGCTCATTTTTCTTCAGAGAGCATAGCATAGCTAAGAAATTAAAGCATAAATAGGCGATGAAGCACCCTAGGTGCAGAACGACATTGCCAAGCAAGACAGTTGGGAATCCAAATGGTTTAGTGCCTCTAATGGCATCAACTATCATCCTGTACAACACAACTAAGTTGTCAGTATAATATTGAAGGCAAACATAATGGAAGTACAATTATATCTCGATCGAGCAAGGTTGAAAATCACCTATGTCAAGACAAAATGCAGATGAGTAGACCCGTCTCACATGCAATGTGGCCCACTGATGAGTGATGTCGATGACAACCCAAATATAAGCCTCTTAGCAACAAAGATCATTATTCAAATTATCAAAATGCTCTACATGCCATTGAAATTCGAAGTTATATGGTAATATGATGAAACAAGATGGCCAGATGTAGCTTCTCCTGAATTATCTATAATTCTTAAAGTAGTCTACATGTGTAATCCAAATATGAATCAGGACTTTTTAAATTACAGAAACTCCCAGAGATGTGTCATCAGTTCATCCCCCGATAGGTGCAGGCTTCAGTCCTATTTGCATGTCGCATTCAATGTCAATGAAGAGCAAACTAATGGAGTAAAATTCTACATTTCTACATGCAAAGTAGGCTCGCATAGTAAGTAACCTGCAATCTGAATAAGAATTTCTACTACATAGCTCATAGCAGTAGCTTCTTTCAATTAGAGGATCTATAGAAACACTGAGCAAGTTACATGCAATTTACCAGAAAACGATAATTTTGATAAGAGTCTCTCCTGTTCTCCATGTCATCAGCCAAATCGAGGTTGACGCTAGTTATTGTATTAAGCCACTTAACTGATTTCTGGACCTTCTTGTACAATAGTGTTTAAGTTGGTTTAATTCCTTTTAATTTGTTTTTGGTTTTCGGTCACGGTACCTCTGAACCCTTGTATTCTGCTCTTTCTTCTTCTATTAATGATCTCTCCTAAATGGTTGATGAAAAGATAGTGGGGGACTTTGGACTCTAGCAATGCACTGGATCATCATGAGCCATCTTCGATCTCTTCTCCTTTGGACATTCCTAGTGCATTCCTGCTAAAAAACAATAAGAGGTGAAGACATGGAGTTAAGTTGTACTTCTGTATCCCTCAAGGTTCCTCAGTAGAAACATAAGAATGAAGTAGTAGCAGGCATGATACATAGGCTGAAAACCTGACAATTGACAAAAGAAACCTGGAAAACAAGCACTTCGACTTAAATTTGCTTTTCTTGAATGCACATAGATAAGATCATTTTTGGAAGAAATCCTTCAGCGCAAGAGATTGCCAACATAATTACATAATAGCGATAGTAGTTATTGTAACCAATTATGTATGCTAGTAAGGTGGACTACTGGTGGAATACTGAATCGGTGAACAAAAAATTCTGGAAGTTATCAAGGACGTATTGTCTTGAGTATACATAGATGAACTGTTCGTGAGATGAAAATGTGGAAACTATCAACTGATTTCTCCCCCCTCATCAAATCTAGTTTCTTACTCTTCACTTGCTTTCTGATTTTAGATCTAAAGATAACACAACTCAAAAGATTATTTAAAGAAATGCCATGGACAATCAGAGAAAGGCCTCCTACTATATGGATGATACTCTCTCAGCGTCTGGCAACAACTGCTGCTCCTCAAGGTCGCTTGGCCGGTGCTACTGCTTCTCATAGCATCTTACGGTCTTGTACCCGCCTCAATGGACAACACCGAGGCATCAACTGAATCAACTCTAGCACAAAAATGAAAGTAGCCACTTCCAACATGAATGAGGTGCGAGATCTGCCAATCGTCCCTGCCACTTCCATTATTTTATAGGTCATTTAAATATATTAAAACTGAGCACCTTTTCAGCCCTCTCGGGCTATTAGCACTTTCAGCCTTTGGATCATCAGTTTAGGATGTTTTTGGCCATTAGATTTAGTCTTAATCCCACCTGGAATCGTTGTGTTCGCTAAAACCGAGTGTTTCCTTGTTGGGCCGCTGCTCCGGTGACTATTTTGGACCCCTGGTGTGAAATTGGGCCTAATGGGCTTTTACAAGTCTCCTTCCGTGCAGCCACACCCCACGACGCTCTTTTCGTCTCTCTGACTCTCGCGCACAAGACCTACCCTCGCCTACCCTAGGTGTGCCGCCGCCGCCATGGTCTTCATCTCGCAGCTCCTCAATCGCCCCGTCGGAGCGGCGTCTCCGTCTACGTACGCCTACTCGCGGTTGTCCTCTTTCTCCTGTATTCCCTAAAGGTGCAGCAGGGAGCATCTTTTTCTTGAGGCGGTGATGAGCTACATCCCCAAATCGGTGGCGCACTAAATCCCTGGAGCATGTGTTCGATTTTTCAAGCCATGTCTGGAGTTCTCAGGCACGCCGTCGCCAGATCCACCACGTCGAGCAACCAGCCGGAGGTACGTACAAACATCTGACCAGTTTCTAATTGGGGGGCCCTCTCGGTTGGGAGGGGCTCAGGGCGTGCATCACTTCGAGGTTCTGGAATGGCTGTAAGATAGGTTCCTTCAAGTGCAACTTCCAATTTATTCTGCATCTGACTTCTTTTTTTCTTTTTTTTGAACAACAAAAGGCGCTCGAAGCGCCAAATTCATTTCAGCTCAGAAACAGTGTACAGCATGAATTACAAACTCCTGAACCTGAAAATTTGAGAGAAGAGACAGCACAGGACAGGAACTATGTCTATGAGCTGAAGCGAAGCAACAAACTTGAGGTTCAACCCTAGAATGAAGAACCTGGTGAGCTACATTGTGTGCTATACCATTAATTTCCCTAGAAATGTGAAACACTCGAGGTTGCAAGCTGTTAGCATGCTTGAAGAAATCAGCCAAAGGCTTCCTGATGCTCCAAGGGGTGGTAGATTCCACAATCTTGCCTGTAAGAAATATATCACATCCAACAAGGAGTCTCACCCGTCACGCAGCAACCCACAAGTCAGTTCAGCACGCCGGTGATGGGCAGCCACCATGGATGGGAGAGCCCGCGGCTGCCGTAGTGCCGTGCAGGGCAGGGCTAGAGCAAGGGATGGTAGCAGTTATCTCCATTTACACAGCAGCGTGTCCTAAAATGGGAGAGCCCCTCTCCCCCTCTTCTCTTCTTCCTCGACCTCCGACGCTCGCTCACGAGTTGGGCTTCATAGTGGCAATGGATCTGGTAGAAGCATGCACGGTAAAGGAGATTAGCAAGCACGGAAAGAATGAGTAGGGCTCACGGAAAAAAGCAGAAGGAGGTGAGCCGGCACCCGGCAGTAACGGACCTCCACCATGATCGATAGGAAGGAAGAACGTGGGGCGGCGCCGCCGCGTCGTCGCTGCCTCTTCGGATCACCCGGGTACTGGGGGGACAGCGACCTCGACCGAGCGTTAGATGGGCTAGCCCATGCGGAGGGGTAGTAACAGGCTCCTTGTAGCAGGCCCAATCAACGAGGTGCCTGCGTTTTTGCTACGGGAGTAGCAGCCCAGCCGAGTGTGCAGGGTTGTGCGGGATTAGAAACCTACATCTGACGGCCAGCAGAGTCCATAGGCAAGATCGAACGGCCAGAAATCATGAATGCGTGAGAGGCTTCCTAGAGTGCACAGTTATAATGTCTTTAAAATGCGAAGACATGAGATTGAGTACATGAGTGTTGTTTGCAGAAATTGTTAAAGTTTGACTGCTCAAATATATGAATTTTTTGTACGGTGGAAGTTGCATGTGTTGAATTATTGGCGTCTTCTTATATTTTTATCAATATTGCAATATAGAAAAAAGTACTTGCCTAGTCATATGTGATTGAGAAGAACGGACGAATACAGAAAACATAGTCATGTGTTGTATGCCCCCATACCTTACATGATTGACGATCTGGCCATCGACTGGTGCTAGAAGATCTCCCACTCTTAGAGCCTGCCAAGGCTCTGCTTGTGGCTCTCAAAGACCTCAAATAGCTCTGGCTGGTATTCGCCACCTTGCTCATCATTGTCGAAGTCAACGGCATCGTCTCTCGAAGCATGTGGTTCAAGTGTGTCAATTTACAACATCCCTGGATTGATTAAATCTCTACTGAAGAACATCAGGTGGCATGAAACAATTATGGTCATCTTCAGAGAAAATATACGCAAGCGGCAATGAAAGTTGTACATACCTTTAATTCACAACGACCTTGCTGGCAATGTCGGTGATTTTCAGGTTCTTTGGAGGTTCCACGTGGGCTCACGGTCTCAACATGCGCGCCAACGGTTTGGTTATGTACACTATAAAGCTGTGCGCGTGCTCTGATGCTATGTCGGCATTCTCCTCGATGCAAATCAAACAATTCAAGTGATATATTTCCTTGTACATGTGTGTAATTAGTCAATCTAAGGACTAAATCTTGTTGTAGCCTTGCAAGTGGAGATGTGTCAAATCCTAGAAAATTATCAAGTTACGATTGAGCAAGTCTAGCCGATTAGAATACACAAAAAATGCATTTACTATGCTTCCTCTTTCAACTAAAAGGGCGACTTGACTCAATCAAATGTCCATACATGCTAATTTAAAGGCTTAAAAACTCTCTATTCTACTAAAAATCATAAGAATTATGAAGAAACATATAGGATAAAGATGTATATCTAGAAGGGAATTGCAACCTTTCTAGTGTGAAGCTCAGATCTAAAACCACTCTCAGCTTAGACATATCTTACTTATAGTGTTCTGATCCAAAAGAGGAAAACATGATCAATTAATTTCCAAAAGCTGACCATATAAGCAAGGCTAAAAGGAGCCCATTAGTACTGCAAGGTTGATCTAATCACTATATCAACTACTAATACAAATTTTGAACAGTAAAAGCAACCATTATGTGGTAGAAACGGACAATAATATTTGATCCTTGAATGATTTGCAGACTCGTATTATAGTGTCAAATACAGGTTATAGGATATCCCTCCATTTAAAACATTCCCAATAAACATTCAGTTATCTTCTCTAGGCTCTAAAATATCAATATGAACTAAATGGCTTAAGCTGCAGGGAGGAGGAAGCCTACTTGTCTTTAATCTAGGGAAAAATACATACCTAGTTGACAGTATTGTTGATCAGTTATCTAGCAACCCTATAGTCATAATATTAGTGTTTAGTTCTATTACTTCAGGCAAGGTTTTCTATTGAGCAGCTAACTGTAATTTTTGGAACATAAATGTCGGGGCCGCCGAAATTGGTGGGGCTGCAAACAGTGAACTAAAAAATACAAGATAAGAAAATCTTAATAACATCCTTCATTTGTTTAACATATTCATAAAGGTGATGATTAGAGTTTGTTAGAACCTTAGAAGATGATTTAGATTCTCAGACTCAAATAGCAATGTTTGCGGGAAATAACTACTCCCTCCCTCCCAAAATAAGTGTCGCTGAAGTTGTGCTAAATCATTGACACTTATTTTGGGACGGAGAGATTAAACACAAAATAGTAACAGAAGAAGTTTATTTTTCTGTCCCATGATAATAGCTTTCAGTTTCACAAATGTAGAAACTAAGACATACAAAAATCTAGCTTTCAAAAATTTATGTAATCTAAAAAACATGAAGACATTTTACAAGTAAAAACATGAAGGTACACACAACAACTCCAAAAATTCCCTAGACCAACACTAAATAAAATGGGTGACTGGCAGAAGGCAGTTGAGGCATCAGATAAACCTATTTTGCTATGGCGCGGTATGGATAGCAGTAACAGACAGACTTCACACAACTAGAACCTGCTTGTCATGGAGGGTGCTTGTGGTACCTGAACCAGCTCCACCTGTTGGAGGACTTGTTGTAGTAAGTGTGATCGACCGCACGTCAGGCCTCTAGGAACATCAGGTTCTCCTCCATGAGCGCCGGCGCTGCTTGGGTTGGTCAAAATAATGAGTCAACGAGAATCAAAGCGCCTGTCAATCTGAATCCTTGGCTAGCTCGCTGAGGGAGTCCCGGACTAGGGGGTGTCCGGATAGCCAGACTATCGTCACGGCCGGACTCCAAGACTATGAAGATACAAGATTGAAGACTTCGTCCCATGTCCGGATGGGACTTTCCTTGGCGTGGAAGGCAAGCTTGGCGATACAGATATGTAGATCTCCTACCATTGTAACCGACTCTGTGTAACCCTAACCCTATCCGGTGTCTATATAAACCGGAGGGTTTTAGTCCGTAGGACGAACAACAATCATACCATAGGCTAGCTTCTAGGGTTTAGCCTCCTTGATCTCGTGGTAGATCTATTCTTGTACTACCCATATCATCAATATTAATCAAGCAGGAGTAGGGTATTACCTCCATCGAGAGGGCCCGAACCTGGGTAAAAACATCATGCCCCTTGTCTCCTGTTACCATCCGCCTAGGCGCACAGTTCGGGACCCCTACCGAGATCCGCCGGTTTGACACCGACATTGGTGCTTTCATTGAGAGTTCATCGTGTCGTCACCGATAGGCCCGATGGCTCCTTCGATCATCAACAACGACGCGGTCCAGGTGAGACTTTTCTCCCCGACAGATCTTCGTGTTCGGCGGCTTTGCTGCGGGCCAATTAAGCAGCCATCCGAGCGGATCGAAGCTACGCCCGCCATCAGGTCAGATTTGGAAGTTTAGACTATCGGCCGATATCCGCGGAGACTTGATCTTGACGGATTCGAGCCGCAGCCAAAATCGCGCCGCCTTTGTCTCGATGGGCATGATCTCGCTCTGCAGCGAACAATGCCCTGGAGGCCGCACCAGTATCTGCTCCGACTCTTAATCCGGAGCCGGATTCCCCGATCGAGGACGAGTGGTTGGACACCGCCTCGGGGGCTATAATTTCTATGGCGATTGAGCCGAACTCCATCCCTGTCCTTTGTGAAGACCTCGACTCCAGGGTGTCGGACTCCTCTCCGGACTCCGAACCCTCCGCGCCCCTGCCAATCGAATCCGATTGGGCGCCGGTCATGGAGTTCACTGCCGCGGACATCTTTCAGCACTCGCCCTTTGACGACATCGTGAATTCACTAAAGTCTCTCTCTTTATCCGGAGAGCCCTAGCCGGACTACGGACAGGAAGGTTGGGATGCGGACGACGAAGAAATTCAACGCCCACCCACCACCCACTTTGTAGCCACTGTCGATGATTTAACCGACATGCTAGACTACGACTCCGAAAACATCGACGGTATGGACGACAATGCAGGAGACGACCAAGACCCAGCGCCTACAGGGCACTGGAAGGCCACCTCGTCATATGACATATATATGGTGGACATCCCAAAAGATGGAAACGACGATGGAACAACGGAGGATGACCCCTCCAAGAAACAGCCGAAGCGCCGACGTCAGCAGCGCCGCTCTAAATCTCGCCACAATAAAAACGGTGATTCTGGCACGGGAGATAATAACACCCGGACGGTGCGAAGAAACCCCTCCAGCGGGACTCAGCGCGGGAGGAGGGAGAAAGCCCGCCCGACAACGGTCGGCGAAAAAAGAGGTTGAGGGCGATAATTATGTGCCTCCTCCAAAGATGAGGCAAGCCTCGGCGGCACGAGTTTGTCGTGCTGAGGATCCCGCCGAACAGGAGCGTTTCAAACGCAGGCTTATAGCCACAGCAAGCAGCCTCAAGAAAAAGCAGCAACAGCTTAGAGCTGATCAAGACCTGCTAGCTGACAGATGGACTGAAGTCCTTGCAGCGAAGAGTATGAACTCGAGCGCCTCCAAAAGCTACCCCAAGCGCAGGCCGTTGCCTCGATTAGAGGAGGAAGCACCCAAGTCACCGCACACGACATGGCAGAGCGGCCACCTCGTGGCGCGACAGAAGCCTCTCGGCCCTCCGCTCAAGCCACACCCGGCGCCGCTCAAAAAGTACCAAGGCACGGAAAACGCGCGGACTTGCGAGATATATTGGAGGATAAGGCAAAACATACAAGATCGATCTATGGATCGCGTGGGCGCCAACAATGCGGGATGATTACCGTCGCGCGGACACAAAGAAACCGGCTGGCTGAACACGATGAACAAAGCTCATATGAGCTACGTCGTGATATAGCCCAATCTGAGGCGTCGCACACCCACTATGCTTCACGGATGAAGTAATGGATCATCAAATCCCGAGGGCTTCAATCCGTAAACATCGAATCATACGATGGTACCACAGATCCATGGTGCGGATCGAGGATTATCTCCTCAATATCCACATGGCCCGCGGTGATGATCTACATGCCATCAAATACCTCCCACTCAAGCTTAAAGGACCAGCTCGACACTGGCTCAATAGCTTACCAGCAGAATCAGTTGGTTGTTGGGAGGACCTGGAAGCCGCATTCCTTTATAACTTCCAGGGCACATATGTGCGACCACCATATGCCGATGACCTTAGCCACATAATTCAGCAGCCAGAAGAATCGGCCAGACAATTCTGGACTCGGTTCCTAACAAAGAAAAATCAAATCGTTGACTGTCCGGATGCAGAGGCCCTTGCAGCCTTCAAACATAACATCCGCGACGAGTGGCTTGCCCGCACAGGGACAGGAAAAGCGAAATCTATGGCAGCCCTCACAACCCTCATGACTCGCTTTTGTGCGGGAGAGGACAGCTGGCTAGCTCGAAGCAACAACTTGGCCAAACATCCTGATAGTCCGGATACCAAGGACAGCAATGGCAAGTCGCGTCGCAACAAGAACAAGCGCCGCATTAACAGCGATAATATTGAAGATACGGCCGTCAATGCCGGATTCAGAGGCTCTAAACCCGGTCAGCGGAAGAAGCCATTCAAAAGAAACACCCAGGGCCCGTCCAACTTGGACCGCATACTCGATCGCTTATGCCAAATACATGGCACCCCCGAAAAACCAGCCAATCACACCAACAGGGATTGTTGGGTGTTCAAGCAAGCAGGAAAGTTAAGTGCCGAACTCAATGACAAGGGGCTGCATAGCGATGACGAGGAAGAGCCCCGGCCGCCGAACAATGGAGGACAGAAAGGTTTTCCCACACAAGTGCGGACGGTGAACATGATATACGCAACCCACATACCCAAAAGGGAGCGGAGGCGTGCACTACGGGACGTATATGCGATGGAGCCAGTCGCCCTAAAGTTCAACCCATGGTCTTCCTGCCCGATCACCTTCGATCGAAGGGACCACCCCACTAGCATCCGTCTTGACCCAATTATTGATGGATTTCACCTCACCAGAGTCCTGATGGACGGCCGCAGCAGTCTGAACCTGCTTTATCAGGATACAGTGCGCAAAATGGGCATAGACCCCTCAAGGTTTAAACCTACAAAGACGACCTTTAAAAGCGTCATACCGGGTGTAGAGGCCAATTGTGCAGGCTCAGTCACACTCGAAGTGGTCTTCGGATCTCCGGATAACTTCCGAAGCGAAGAGTTAATCTTCGACATCGTCCCATTCCGCAGCGGCTATCATGCACTGCTCGGACGAACCGCATTTGCAAAGTTCAATGCGGTGCCGCACTACGCATACCTCAAGCTCAAGATGCCAGGCCCTCGATGAGTAATCACGGTCAACGGAAACACCGAACGCTCTCTCCGAACGGAGGAGCATACGGCGGCCCTCGCGGTGGAGGTGCAGAACAGCCTCTCACGGCAATTCTCGAGTCCGGCCACTAAGCGTCCGGACACCGCCAAGCGCGCCCGGAGTAACCTGCAACAAGACCACCTGGCACGATTCAAGCACGAGTAGCAATCCGGCCCCAACCCCAGCCCTCGCGAAATTGCGAAGGTAGTATTACGCGTACATAATTACGCTCTGGAGATACCATGAGCACATGGGGAGGGGCAAGACAACGGCACGCCAAGAATGCGGCTCGACCGCACCAGGGGCTCCCGTTTGTGTCACTTCTTTTTTTCTTTCTTTTTCTTCCTTTTTTTTACTTCCAGGACTCCGTCTTTGAGAAGTCTTTTCCGGCACTCGAATCGCCGAACTCACGATGCAACAGCCAGGGAAGCGGAAAGCCACGTTGAGCGTTCAGGTGGTCTCTATTACGAGCATTATACCTGTTTTACATATCATCCAGCAGCTTACCCCTGGAGGGGGACATGTTAGATAGTCCCATCCCTTGCTTACCGCACTATTTGTATCGTTCTGCTTCCATTGCAGTACCTTTTTGAATAAACAATACACAGCTTTTTCTTATTATTGCTCTATTTCCTTTATATATACATGTGTTCATTTCATGACATGTTGCAACCGTACACTTTGGTACGGCCAATACACCAAGGGCTCAAGTATCCCAAAATTATGGTGTGATAAGTCCGAACACTTTCACAAGTGCGGCACCCCGAACTTATAGCATTATATGAATTGGCTCCGAATCATGTCTTGGGTCAATATTTGGGTTTGCCCGGCTCCCGTGTTTTGGTACCTTACGTTCCGCTATATCGGCTAAGGTAGCACCGGGAGAACCACTGCGATTGTGCCCCAGTTATGTTGGGTCGAGCACCTCAGTGGAGAAAGCTAAAACTGACCGTCATGAAAGGGCGAGAGCCGGTCGCTGTTCGAGAGGTTTTTTCGGGTCCCTAAAGACTTATGTCGCTTAGAGCGAGGAACCGAATTGTCCGCCAAAGGCGTGGATAGCGCCCGAACTCGGTCTTCGAATACTAGGGGCTTCGCCGAAATTTAAAATTATAAAATTCTATGGCTAAGTGAGAGTGTTCAAGCATTATAAGTCTGGTTGCCTTGTTCGTTGTGTTGAGCACCTCCCTAGATGGACCCAAGAATGGGAACAAGAGTGCTCAAGTTTATCCCGAACACCCCAGCACTCGTGGCATGGGGGCTGAAGCCAACGACTTGTCATCTCTCAAATTTGATAAATGGCCGCACAGAAGGTAATATTTTAAATTAATAAGCGTTGCTTAGCGCATACGAACAAGTTTTCAGCGTACAAGATAACAAATGCGAGTTTATTCAAAATTACATCTCGGAGCACTCATCCGCTATTCGGCGGGCACCCTTGAGAGGCCCTCATAGTACATTTGGGCGTGCGATGCTCATGGCCCTTGGTGGCCCGTCCGTACAAGCCTCTCCGCATCCAGCTTGCCCAGTGCACTTTAGCACGGGCAAGGGCCCGACGGACACCTTCAATGCAGACGGAGCGCTTGATGACTTCAAGCCGCGGACGGCATCCACCACCGCTGCACCAAGCTGAAGTAGCTCTGGGCATGGCCTCCAATGGCCACAGCCGCTTATAAGGCCCTTCATGGCCTGTTCGGCGACCTTATGGAGCTCGACCAGCTGCTTCACTGGTCGCTCGAGGGCACCGGATGGTCGGCCTCAACATCTTGAGACCGAACACCTTCTCCGTGGAGCTCCCTCCGGTGCGGTAGAATCTGGCAGCGTCAGGCGCACTACGGGCAAATCTGCGAATGCTCCTGGAGAGCTCCGAATCCGGGTAAGTAATAGGTAATTCACTTTCACATGCTTGCTTTGCATAAAGAATGCCTTACCCGCCGCTATCTTCTTTAAAGACTCAATTTCTTGGAGGGCTTTTTGGGCCTCGGCCTTAGCAGCTTTGGCACTCTCAAGAGCCGAGGCGAGCTCGGACTCTCGAGTCTTCGAGTCACGCTCCAAACTCTCGTGTTTTTCCACAAGAGCTTGGAGCTCTTGCCGTACCTTGGCCAGCTGCGCCTCCCCCTTCTCTCGCTCGGCGCGTTCATGACCGCTTTGTTTCGACCACGGACACCGCTTCCTTGAGGTCGCCACCTCGTTCGTGGCCCTGCGCAGTACCCAAGTTATCCTGTTATTTTTGCAACCAAAGCCTTTTCTATAAGGTATTTCTTTAATAAGGTATTACTTACCTTCCTTGTCCTCGAGCTCCTTCTTGGCTTGTCCGAGCTCGTTCTCGGACCGCTTCGAGGTTACTGCTTCAATGCATTGACCTCCATGATCGATCTGGCAGAGGTCGGCGCGACTGCATTCCCATATTGACATACTTATGTTAGACTCCTGCGTATATCTTTTTAGATCCTTAGTCCGGCTTTTCTTTCCGAACACCGAACTAAGTATCGAGAACTCTTGTCTATGCGGTTATATTTTTTACATATTCTAAAACTTACCTCAAAGCCTTGTTAGAAGGCTGATATAGAGCTTGAGTCGGCCCGCTCTTGGCGGATCGAATCTGTCCGGATCACCGCACTCATGACAAGCGGTGTTCCTCCTCGATGGAAGCGCTGTTAAGCACCTCCTGTAAGCTATCCGGTGCCTTCGTTAGACGGAGGACACCGGCGTCTTACCCTTCTTGCGAAGGATCCGCTGTCCGGACTCGGAACCGCTGATGGTTCCAAATGGAGTCCGGACGAGGTCGGGCTTAGAGCCCTGGGGTCTTGCCCCCGACGCTGAGTCCGGGAGGTCGCCTCGTGGCACCTCTGCGCTACCTCCTCTTGACCAAGCCCCTTGGGGCCCCACCATGGCGTCGTCCGCGGCGTGAGGCGAGGCGGTCGAAGCGGTACTCTCCATTTCCGATGAGCCGAGGACTCGCTCGATGAATCGGCGAACTTCGCCCTTAGGCGGGCTGCACGTTGTTCAACATTAGAGAACACTCTGCAATAATAAAAACCATGGGTATCCGGAGACTTATGATCTCGCCAGGCTTGGCCCTTGTAGGCCCATCCTCCTCGTCGTCGTCGGCGTTGGTGGAGAAGTCCGGAGGAAGGGTTCTTCCTTCTTGGACCCTCCGGCCTCCCGGTTAGGCGGCCTTCCTTTTCTTCTCCTCCCCATTGGGAGGAGCTTCTTCTTCCTCCTCGTCTTGGGAGAAGATTCCGCTTGAATCGGCAAGACTGGCGTCGGGAGCTCCTTGAGTTCCGTGGCCTCCTTCTTAGCCTTCTTCTCGGCACCACGTGCGGTGCGGAGCCAGCAGCCCGTCGAATCGGTGTCCGCTGGGTCTTCGGCAAAGGAGCCGGACGGTTAATCTGTCCGGGCGTCTTCAACCGATCTGTCAAAGATTAGGGAGTTTTAGATCCCACGTAGAGTCAATCTATGAAAAAAGAGCCCGTAAAGGGTAAAATAACTTACCTCGCCGGCCGGACGCCGCGAGCTGTATCCGCGATCTTTGGTAGCGGATCTTTGGGCTTCGGCGCCCTTGAACGGCACCTTCGAGCGTCTTCGTATGTAGTGTCGAAGAGCCGGCTCAAGGTTTGGTCTTTGTCTTGGATCGAACTCCACAAGTTAAAATCCGTTGTTGGCATGGGAGAATCCGGCGGATGAGCATCACACGGATTACGTCGACAAGCCTAAGATTCTTGGCCACCGAGTTTTGGACGCATGTTTGAAGTCCAGATGTCTCGTCCGAATTCCCCACGCCAGCCCGTCTCTTTCCATGACGAGAGCCGTGTGGGAAGCCAGATCTGAATTGGGGCCGCCACCCATTTGGTGTTGCGGGGCTCGGTGATGTAGAACCACCCGATTGCCACCTTTATTGTCTCCACGAAGGCGCCTTGAGCCATGGGACTTTGGCCATCTTGCCAACCATGGCGCCTCCGCACTCCGGCAGACGGCCGCCCACTACCTTCGGCCGGACGTTGAAGATCTTCACCATAAGCGAAGTGGGGCTGGATGCGGAGGAAAGCCTCGCATTACGACGATAAACGCCGAGATGTTGAGGATGAAATTGGGGCAGTCGTGGAAGTCCAGGCCGTAGTAGAACATGAGCCCCCGGACAAATGGGTGAAGAGGAAAACCTAATCTGCGGAGGAAGTGGGGGAGAAACACCACCCTCTCACGGGGCCCAGGGGTCGGAATGAGCTGCCCCTCGTCGGGAAGCCTGTGCGCGATGTTGCCGGACAAGTATGCGGCCTCCCGCAGTCTTGCGATGTGCCCCTCCGTGACGGAGGAGGCCATCCACCTGCCTCCCGCTCCCGACATGATTGGAGAAAGGTTGAGGTGGGATGTGCGAACTTGGGCGTTGGAGCTCAAGTGCGCGGAAATGGATAAGCAAAGGAGGAAGAAGGCGTAGGTGAAAAGGTGGATCCTTATCCCCTTATATAGACGGACGAAGCTATCGTCCCCACCAGCCTGGTAAAACTCGCTTATTTCCCAAGCGTCGTAATCAATGGCGCGGATGGTTACCCACGTCCGTATTGATGAGAATCCCGGAATAAGGGGGCACGATCTATGCTTTGATAAGACGTGCCAAGGAAACTGCCTCGCTAAACACGTTGAGGTGGGAACAGTAAAAAACGATTCATATAAAAGCCTTGCTGTGGTGTGATGTCACGCCGCGGAATGCGTCAGCAGATCTGTGCAAAAATTATTCTCTCTACGGTGTTATGTGGAACTTGTTTTGCAGAGCCGGACACTATCCTTGTGTTCAAAACCTTCTATGAAGTATTCGGAGGAGGAACCCGCCTCGCAATGCCAAGACAATCGCCACGCGGACTCATCGTCATTGAAGCCCTGGTTCAGGGCTCTTGAGGAGTCCCGGACTAGGGGTGTCCGGATAGCGGACTATCGTCACGGCGGACTCCAAGACTATGAAGATACAAGATGGAAGACTTCGTCCGTGTCCCATGGGACTTTCCTTGGCGTGGAAGGCAAGCTTGGCGATCGGATATGTAGATCTCCTACCATTGTAACCGACTGTAACCCTAACCCTATCCGGTGTCTATATAAACCGGAGGGTTTTAGTCCGTGGGACGAACAACAATCATACCATAGGCTAGCTTCTAGGGTTTAGCCTCCTTGATCTCGTGGTAGATCTATTCTTGTACTACCCATATCATCAATATTAATCAAGCAGGAGTAGGGTATTACCTCCATCGAGAGGGCCCAAACCTGGGTAAAAACATCGTGTCCCTTGTCTCCTGTTACCATCCGCCTAGACGCACAGTTCGGGACCCCCTACCCGAGATCCGCCGGTTTTGACACCGACACTCGCGTTGCTTCTTCCCTACGGAACATGGCCTGGAATCCAGGACTCTTCAAACTCGTCTTCAGTCTTTTGGCAGTGATCCCTTGCACAACTCCTTCTCCATGGGGTCATGTGAGCCCGGGTAGCAGTAGCTGACCCGACACATGCACGACAGGAGAAGCACACATGTATCTGTATGGCAATTGGCGAGACATTCACCAAGATATAACAGAACAGAAGTTTTGTAGTTCATCTCAAGGAAAAGGGCATGGCTTGAGATTTATTACCGCAATGGGATGGTGTGGTGGACGAAGACCAAGGACAGGGGTGGCCGAGCCGTTGCGTCCGTCCAGATGCACGTGGACCACCATAGGACGGGTCTGGCTGGATCTGGTTGGAGCAAGCGGTGGAGACCTTCAAGTGCAGCCACCGACAGCGGCAACCGCCGCACGCCCCTCCTCCTCGAGATCTGACCATGGATCAACGGATCTCAAGGACACCCTTGGCCGGGATACACGAACACGGGCACCGGCCGCCATACACGCGGGAAGATGGATAGCGCCACACCCCCTACCTTGACCGATCACTGGTGTAGAGGGGGTCAACTACGACCGGATCTGGAGCGTCGGCAGGTGGGGAGGCTGCGACAGTCGTGGCACCGATGGAGACCCATGGCGGGGCGTCCTTGCAAGGGAGGCGGTGCCGTGTGTAGAAGGATCGGCAAGGAATCTGGTGGGCGACCGACATGGCCTGCAGGTGGCATTGGGGGGCGATCATGGGAGGTTGAGGAGGCTGTTGCGTGCGTACGTGCGTGTGGGTTTCCTATCGCGGCGGCATACATTTTTTCTTTCGTTCTGTAGTGGGAGAGGTGTGACGAAAAAACCAGACTAACAAAAATCGGACGAAAGTGGTGAGACGAAAACAAACCGTGAACGCAATCCTAACAACTCAGATATTAGGAGCAGAGATATGCATGTTATTAGTCTAAGTTATTATCCATTGTGACTAGTCTTATAAGGGTGGCCATAGTGAGGGTAACATAAGTAGTATCATGCACTTGGGACTCGCAAACATGCTTATGTGGCAAGCAATTAAAGAAGAAAGAGATGGTTATAGTAACACAGGTAGATACTGTAACATAATAAATGTGATGCTACTATGTGTCATGCATGACAATAAATAAGACCATCTATGATACTAATCTATGATACTATGCACTATAGAGATAGTAACGTAGACTAGTAATATATGCATGTTACTAGACTATAAGTTACTCCCCACTATGATACTAATCTATGATACTAAGTTACTCCCCACTATGACCAGCCTTAGGAGTAACTTAGCTAGTAACATAGCGCACTTCGATAAAATTCTGCTTATGTAGCAAGTAATTAATGGGAGGTGGTAACATAATATGTTACTGTAACATAGCGCTTTCCAAGACAAGATGAGTCTATGAGCTAATAAATGAAGCCATCTATGATACTACTATTATGTTACTTTGCATTATGAAGATAATAACTTAGACTAGTGTCATATGCATGACACTAGTCTAAGTTACTCCCCACTATGACCAGCCTAAGGCTGTGTTTGGTTCAGCTTTTTTTACCAACTTCTGCTTTGAAAAGCCAAAAGCTAACCAAAGGGGTAAATGTTCAAAGCAGCTTTTGAGAATCTGTAGCTTCTTTCTAGTGTAAATTTCAAAGTGAGAGTCTGCAACTTTTCAAACTTCCAAATTTTTTCACAGTAGCTTTTTCACAACAGCTCAACCAAACACAGCCTAAGGGGCACACAAAGAAAGGGGATTAAGGGAGGCACACGAACCGGGGGTTATAATCAATTATCCCCACGCCGCCTGCTTCCTGTGAGAAGTAGCAGTGCAGCTACAACGGAGTGACCAATCTACCACCACCGCCCCACACCCACACGCCGCTCGACCTCGTCTCGAGATCTCTGGCGCCTCCCATGAATCCCCACCCCCTCCGCCTCGGCGCGCTCTTGGCGGCCCTCGTGCTTGCCGCCGGCGGCGGGTGGTGGGGCCGTGCGGAGGCGTCGATCCACACCTACGGCCGCGAGTCGTTCCGCGAGGTGGGCAACGCTTTCCTCCTCTCCGGCGGCAGCGAGGGCATCGTCGCCGACGGGGCCGATCTCGCCGCCCCCGACTCCTCCTTCATCAAGTAAGGCCAGGGCTACCCCCCATTCCTCGTCATGTGTTAGTGGACCCCAATGGCTGTTGTTTCTTCTTCGGTAAACTGCTGCGGTGCGTAGGTATGTGCTTTTCTGTGTGATGCGTTGCGTTTGGACGGGCTGTGAATAGCGGCTCTATCATTGCTTTGCTTGCTCACTAACATTTAATTCGAGTTTGACGTGGTTTCTCGTGGATTAAGCATTTTAGCTTGCTCCCATGCGCCTCAAGGAAATTTTGGATTGCTAATAGTTCCAAGCTGCATGCCTGCAACCCACATTCTTCTCGCCGATTGTAATTTTCAGTTCATTACACAAAATTCGGGAGTTATTGATGCGTGTGTTGGCCTGTGTCGTATTTGAGATGATGTTGGTGAGATGAACATGATGAAGTATGCACTTTTACTGACAATTTTCTTTCTGTTTCAGTGTTTTTAACTCTTTTCTTCTCTGGATTATCAATATGCTTGTAAACTGCTTTGAAACTTGTAGATGTGAGCTTGCTAATCAAGTGTAGTATGCTCTTTCGATAAGCAGAGTGGTTTGGAATTTGTTGTTAACTAGATGGCTGGATATTGTTACAGGATTGTGAATGTTACTTTCTGGATGTTGTTACAGGTTTGTGAATGTTACTTTCTGGAGGAACGCAGAATCGGCAGAATCACATGCAAAAATGGCACATAGTACAGGCTTGGTGCAAGCTATTTTATTTGAAGCAGCTGACAGGGATAACATTGGGGGTTCTGCCTATGGTGGACAGAGGTCCATTTGTTGCACCCCTGACCTTGCTAAACTAGAGGGCTGCAAACAAGGTGAAGTAATCAGGAGGCCATCTTCTGATGATCCAGATTGGCCTGTCGTGGTAGATACACACTTCAGTGCTAATCACCTTTCAGTGAAGTTGGATGACGAGGAAGTTCACATTACAAAGACAGGCATGTACAACTTGTTCTTCATTTCTTGTGATCCAAAACTAAGGGGCCTTGCTATGAGTGGGAAGACAATCTGGAGAAATCCTGGGGGGTACCTACCGGGACGAATGGCACCTCTGATGAGATTTTATGTTTTCATGTCGCTGGTATATCTGTTAGTCATGGTTGTCTGGTTTAGCAATTACATAAGGTTTTGGAGGGATATACTGCCAATACAGAATTGGATCACACTAGTAATTGCTCTTGGACTGTTTGAGATGACACTATGGTACTTTGAGTACTTAAACTTCAACAGCAGCGGTGTACGACCTGTCGGAATTACAACTTGGGTTGTAACTGTTGGCGCTATCAGAAAAACAATTTCCCGTCTACTGATCCTTTCTATATCCATGGGATACGGTGTTGTTCGCCCAACTCTAGGAGGGCTCACCTCTAAGGTTTTACTCCTTGGGCTTACGTATTTCCTGGCTTCTGAATTACTGGATATTTCAGAAAATGTTGGAACAATTAATGACATTTCAGGCAAAGCAAAGCTTTTCCTTGTCCTTCCTGATGCATTTTTGGATGCTTTTCTCATACTTTGGATTTTCACTTCTCTTTCCCGCACTCTCGAGAAACTACAGGTGAGGAACATTTGTTGTAATGTTTAAAGCATTTATTTTTATGTTGTAATGGTAAAGTCATATTATGTTATTCTGCTGTTTGGTTTGTGAAAACTACTGGTTACTCAATTATTGCTCTAGCATCCTTGTAAAAGGAAAGTGTTGCACTAGCAATTCCATGAGGAGACATATCAAACTTAGGTCTAGTTAGTGATTAGTATGCTAGAAACCCCCAGTTATGGGCCGCCCATGTGTAATAGTTTATTTCTTAAACCATCCGAGTTCCTAATTTTTTTCATGGATTATTTAAGGGGTGATGCGGCTTAACATGGGTTCACCACGAGGAGTCGATTCTGGAATAAGTCTGTCTAGAAAGAGGGCAAGAAGGATAGTTTATTAATTGTTTGAAAGTTTATTAGCAAGCATGTTGGATCCTGATTTAGAAAGCTGTATATTGTGTTGATACTGAAGCTTTCTTTTCTTATTCATCAGGCAAGGAGGAGTTCTGTGAAATTGGATATATACAGAAAGTTTACAAATGCACTGGCGGTCTCTGTCATAGGTTCAGTTGTCTGGATTGGCTATGAGGTGCGTAAATCCCATTATATACATGGACAATAAAAATTGTCACAGCTTCAGACTGTACTTCATAATTCGATTAAATATTTACTTCATTAAGGGCATGAACTATGGTGGCATATGGATATAGATGCCCCATGAGAAAAAGTGGTTTGAGGCACCTACATTGATTTTTTGTCCCCAATGTAAACTACCACTAGTGGGCCTCATCAAGGAATAGAAAATAAAGACTCTAGTACACTTGCATCTCTACTCTCTACCCCAACTTTTTTAGCTTTTTACACCGGACCACACATTTTCTCTCCCCGCCTGCTGCAGAGGATCCCGCCTCCCCATCCGAACCTACTTTTCCTGATATCTGATCCTACATGGCATGCGAGGCATCACCCTGAGGCTATGCATTGGCTATGCCCTAATGTGATTCTTAGGAAGTATCTTTTTTCTTGAACACAACAAAATGTTGTCTGTATTTGCCTTCTTAGGAAATATCGCTGCCAATATGTCTTTGTGTGATGTCCCATCCTTCGTAGGCGTGGGGATCACAAGATATAGCAAGGAACTAGAAGCATTTCACGCGCTTTGTTGCGCCGCTTCCGCAGATGGACTGCGGCATCCTCACATCTGTACACCAGGACAACCTATCACACTCAATGCATGAACATGCATCAATCATGGCATGCTTAGATAAACATCAACGACATGTAAAAAATGGTATCGATGGCTCTAATATCCCTTGTGAACTCATCCATCACCAAGGCAAAAGGATAAGGGCTCAAACCTCACCCTTTGGTGCAGTTCTATTTTAATAGGAAAGTCATCAGTGGCGCCATCACTTGTACGGACACTTGTCACGACATTATCGTACATGTCCTTGATGAGGGTAATGTACTTGTTGGGCTTTGTGTTTCTCCAAGGCCCAACACATGACATTCTGCGGTATCTTATTGTAGGCCTTCTCCAAGTTAATGAACATCAGATGCATGTCCTTCTTTTCCTCCCTGTATCTCTCCTAAGTTGCCGTATCAAGAAAATGACTTCCATGGTCAACCTCCCAGGCATGAAATAAACTGAAATTTTGTCACGCTTGTCATTCCTCTTAAGAGATGCTCAATGACTCTCCCATAGCTTCAGTGTATTGCTCACCAGCTTAATTCCACAGTTGTTAGTACAACTTTGAACACCCCCCTTGTTCTTGAAGATTGGTACTAAGATACCCTGCCTCCATTTTTCTGCCTCCATTTTTCTGGCATCTTGTTTCCTGAAAAATGCGATTGAAAAGCCTAGTTAGCCATACTATCGCCATGTCTCTGAGGCCTCTCCACATCTCAATGGGGGTATAACCAGGGCCCATCGCCTTGCCTCCTTTCATCCTTTTGAAGCCTCTCTGACCTCAGACTCCTGGATTCGTTGCACAAAACGCATGCTGATATTATCAAAGGAGTCGTGCAGCTCAACGGTTGAGCTCTCATTCTCTCCATTGAACAACCTGTTGAAGTACTCACACTATCTATGCTTGATCTCCTCGTCCTTTACTAGGAGTTGATCTGTGCCCTCATTGATGCATTTGACTTGGTTGACATCCCTTGTCTTCCTCTCTCGGACCTTGGCCGTCTTATAGATGTCCCTTTCGCCTTCCTTTGTGTCACGCTGGTAGAGGTCATACACCCGACCCCTTGCTTCACTCAGAGCTTGCTTTGCGGCCTTCTTTGCCACCTTGTACTTCTCTATGTTGTCTGCACTCCAATCCAGGTGTAGCGTCTGAAATAGTCTTTCTTCTCCTTAATTTCCTTCTAGACATCATCGTTCCATCGCCTTTATGTACAACAAACTCCTTTGAAGCCACCTTACGAATGCAAGTCACCATCTTCATCCATATATTGTTTGCATCACCTCCTCCCTCCCAACGGCCCTCCTTAATAACCACCCTCTCATTAGAAGCCTCAGCTGCCTCTCCCCTGAGCTTCCACCACTTCGTTCTGGTGACTTTGGCACGCTTATCCTGCTGAACACAAATCCGAAAGCGGAAGTGAGCCACCACAAGCTTATGTTGAGGGACACCACTCTCTCCAGGTATCACCTTACACAACTAAAGTTAATAATTAGATATAGCGGAATGGTACAATCATAGAATGGTACAATCATAGTGTTTGGTTAGAGGGATGGGGTGGAAGTATATGGTTCATATAACCTCTTGCTTATAAAGGGTGATTATCTTGCATAAAAATAAATTTGTTCTTTAGGTAAGCAAATATAACAGCCCATGTAATGTATTTTTCCAACTATACATCTTTTTGACCATCTACAATGTACATGTAGTAATGTATGGTTATCGAAGACAGATGTAGCCGATGCAGCAATACATTGGCAGTTCATCTTTTAAGAAAGCACCATAGCATAAGTAGCTAGCCCAGATGTACATATCGAAGCTCCAAACTATGCAACACCAATTACAAATGCTTATTTAGCATTGATGGTTTGCACATAAAATACAGATAGATCCAGTGTGAGCACATACATACATCTTCCTAATGAGAAGCAGTTCACATATGGCTAGAGCACTGGAGTGGTCGGACAACAGAAACTTGCACCTTATTCTTTGCTCGGCGGCCAGGCTTACACGTCGGCCATCCTCTTCCCCGTTATTTTCTCTTAAGCTATTGCCTTTGACTTCCTCTTCCCTACTTGAATCGACCATCCTCTGCCTGCTTATTTCTTTGTCAAGCTGCTGCCTACGACCTCCTGCTTCCCCATGGATGCGGCTCTTGTTCAGTCAGGCGACTGCAAGGGGAGAGTTCTACGAAGCCCATTGTCTGTGATGCCTGCCTGTCGCCCACCAATGCTTGCCGCAGCGAAGAGAAATGAGAGAGGTAGATGTGTTTCGGGCTGAGCTGAGAAGGCAAGGGATTCTTCTGTTTCAGTGGTGATGAAATACTGATCCAGCCTCATGTGTAGAGGAGCAAACGAGGAACTCGTGTGCATACTACGCCGGACTAGATGTTTGATGGTGTGGTTGAGAGAGAGAGAGAGCGGAAGGGCCACGTCGGGAGAACTCCATGTCGAGGAACCGACATGCTTGTACGCATTGCTTGCCGGCGGCGATGACCATGGGAGAGGGGCCAATGTATCAGATCAAAGTTCCTTAGGGTATGGATAGGGAGGAAGGGAGACCAAGTCGTCCCATGATCCTAACAATTGGAGAGATCATAACAATTTGAGACGTGTGCTCGACGATTTTGTCGGTTTTATCATGGGTACGTGGCTTTGGGGGATTTTTTTGTGCGGATGGCGGACGGGGAAACCCTAGAATCAATAGGATTGGACGAAAACAAGCGGAACGGGGAAGGGTTTTAAGTTTTTTAATGTATAACTAGATAATTGCCAGCGCGTTGCAATTGGGTATAAATATTCTAGTATGTTAGCTTGTGATTTACATGTACATATTAGTGTGATTGTATAAATGTTTATCAGATCCTACCGGTGATTTATCGTACCTAAATATATTTTAGGATTTATATTGTAATCACTTAATAGCTTACCAAAGAAAACACAAGTATATTTGATAAGTCAATAAAAGGTAGGACAGTTAAGGTGGTTTTCAAGGAATGATGCTCAGGAAAAGGATGAAAGGTTGGACGAAGCACTATGCTTGGCAGGAAAAGACAAATTTCCCCTACTACCGGGTGTAGTTGCTCCCACTTTTGTTTCGGACGTTCTAGGTAGTATCTATCATATCAGAGTGTATGTACGTGTAGTATGTAGTATATAAGTGTTTAGTTGTATATATACTACTTTTTTGGTAGTATGTACCATATTTTGAGCATACTTCATTTTACATAGAAATATGTATGTATTTCACAAATACAATAAAAACTATGGGCTCACTTGCAATTTTTTCATATAACTCACTTTGGAGTATCTTAGATATAGTATATGAACATACTAAAAATAATAAAGTAGTGTATATACTACCACATGGTAGTATATGAGACATGGGTGTAACTATACCCGGTAGTAGGATGCATTTTCCCTATATGTGCGTGTGTGTATATATATATATAGTTAATTAAAAGCAGTAGTCACTTATGGAGAGTCCTAGTTGTGTATGTATAGGAATCGGCAGTAAGTATTAGGAAAGTATAGGTTGTTTTATTAAGAAAAATTTGGAGTACAAATTGTTTTACGTAATTCGTTTAAATATTTTCCTGATAAGTGGGGCGCCTCAATCGCATTGGTCACGACTGTTAGAGTTATATTATGCTCCACGTATGGCCTGTGTATTTTCCCTATGTATAAGGCCTTCCTGTGTATTTACTACTCCCTCCGTTGCAAAATAAGTGTCTCAACTTTGTACTAACTTTAGTACAAAGTTGTACTAAGGTTAAGACACTTATTTTGGGACGGAGGGAGTACATGTACAATATATATATTGGTCCTTAGCCCCAGGAAGAAAGTTGCATATTTCTTAACATGGTTTTAGAGCCCGTGTGCAACTCAACTCATGCTCGTGCTTTCTGATATGATCTCGCGCCGCCACTGCCTTTTGTTTTTCCAACCGTCCATTGGCCAACCATCGCTGTTTTTCTGAACCCGCATGTTTGCGTGCTGCTCAGCTCACACCGTCTGGTCAACCCCGCCGCTGCCCCGTCTGCTCGTCCGGACGGCTTCTGCTTCGCCCCACTGATTCCCTGCTGGATTACGCTGCCTTGGAGGTTGCCGCTGGGTCATCTCCACCTCGTCGGATCCTGCCACCCTAGTCAACTCCACCTGCCGCCCGCCGGATCCTGCCTGTTTAGTCGTCTCCTGCCGTATCCCGCCGGGTCATCCCCACCCCGTCGGATCCTGCAAACCGCCTGATTTCGCTGTCCCCCCCCCCCCCCACCCGCCTTCCTCCGGATTTTGGCGCCTCCTGCCGGATTTTGTTGCCTGGCGTTTGATGCTTCCTAGCTCATTTGGCTGGGCTGAGTCGGCTGGGTCGGGCCTCCTTGCTCGGGTGGCTGCTTCCTCACTCGTTATTTTGCCTTGAATTGGTTGAGGATAAAGAAAAGGATGTCTACATTGTCGGGCTGTGTCACCATCCTTGCCAGATGATTTTTTAGGGTACTAACTACACCGAGTTCGTTGCCTTTATGGACATCCATATGCGTTCGTCTCTGGGGTGTTCTTTTTGGCGAGGTCCCCTATCCGCCATGCTTGGTTCCTCTTGTGGCTCCTACTCCACGGACGCCACCGTCTCTTGCTGTGGATGTTCCTTGGGCTGCTAAGGATGCAGCTAAGCTTGCTGATGAGGCTGCGGTTCGTGCTTACGACCAGCAGTTCTTGGCCTATGAGGAGGCTCTTCCCACTTACCATGAGGCGCTGTCTGCTTACACCTCAGCTTACACCTCAGCGGTTTGATGATTACACTCAGTGGTTTGATGATGATGCTCGTGCTGTGATTGGCTGGTGGGGTTAGGCGTGCCGCTGGATCTGGCTGCACCCGAGGAGGAGGAAGTGGGCGGGGTGGCGGCTGGGCGTTGTTGAGGTTGCGGGATGGCAGCAGCGGTCTGGAGTGACAAACAGGAGGCTGGTTGAGTGGGGTGAGGCCGGCTTGACCACTTTAGTGGTAGTCCAGCATAATTTCGCTGAAATTTACCGAACCGTCCATTTTCCGCTTGGCGGTGTGAGGGAGGCGTTCCATCAACTCTCGTGGTGCTGGGATTTCCCAGCTTCTCCGACTCCTCCAAATTACACTGCAGCCCAGGACATCTTCTCGAAGCTGGCTTCTTGGAGCTAGGTCGTTTGGCCCGGCTCCGCGCATGGAGTTCGCGGAGCGTGGAGCCGGAGGAGATCCGGACAGGCCCTTTGTTTCCAAATCCGAACATCAGTTGTCTAAAATTGTAACTCTATGTTTAGGAAGTTCAAATGTTTGCCAGGATTGCAAATTTTGAATAATATGTATCACACGTCATTAGTCTTATAAGACACTCGATAAGTTGTAGAAGAAAGATTAGTTTAATAATTCAAGATTGTGATAGGTATTGTATATCAACATGTCTCCTTGGTGTTAACTTTGATGTTTTTTTTTCTGTTGACTCTTTTTAATCTGTGTCTAAATGAATGAGCTTTCACTCGTATATGCTTATTACTCTGGCTGCCAAAGGCATGAAATGAAATAGATTGATGGGCAGTATGCAGTTTTGATCCTCATCACATGCATGTGGCATTGTTCATAGGCTGATAGATTAGTTGAGAATATGCAAATTTATGAGCCTCTATTATCTTCACCATTTTCTGGCGTTGTTTGTGCCAAGTATTATCATGAACTGGAGAGACAAAATTTTCATTATGGCCTGTTTGCAAAGTGAGTTCTTCTAGCTGATCATTGATCAACAGTCATTAAGCTATCTTAATTAATATGAAGGTCTTTGCTTTGATTTTTGGTACCTGTCGTCTTATCATGGCTTCATTTTGCAGGTCTATTTCAAAGCAACAGATCCCTTTAGTGAGAGATGGCAGAGTGCTTGGATCATAACAGCCTTCTGGGACGTTCTTGCATTTGTTTTGCTTATTGTGATATGTTATTTGTGGGCACCTTCTCAAAGCTCACAAAGGTAGATATTTTGCTTCTTCAATGGTCTGGAGCCTTGTAAGAGGCATAATCTAGGTGTTTACTACGTATAAGAGGCATAATCTAGGTGTTCACTACGTATAAGAGGCATAGTCTAGGTTGTTTAAGCACTACCTCTGTTTATAAATGTAAGATGTTTTGGCAGTTTAAATTGAACTGCCAAAACATCTTATGTTTAGGAACCGAGGGTGTAGGTCATAAAAAAACGGTTAACTAGGAGTTACTCTCAAACTAACACATGATTCCTTTGTCCAGGTATGCATATTCAGGCGAAGCTGTCGACGATGAGGAGGAGTCTCAGTCTCTGACAAAGGGGTCTGATGGTGATGTAGGGATGGTAAAGATTGACAAAGACAGAAATGCTGGTGTTAGCAGTGCTTTCAGCTTGGAAGATGATGAGGCTGAAGAGGACAAAAGAGAATAGTATTTCTTCCCTTGTTCCTTGTGCCCAGGTACCCCAGAAGCAAGTGGTTTGTTGGAGCGAGAATGTTCCATGGGTTCGAGTGTTTTTTTTTTTGGTGATTCATTGTCCTCTGATGTTCCTACCTTAGACAGCTTTTGTTGTAGAAGCGTGTGATTTTAACCACACCGTGGAAGTGTGATGACCCGTATGGGGTGTGGATCTGTGCTTGACTTTGAAGTGCGAGCTTGACATTGCCCTCGTCTCGAGAAGGAACCCCATCCCAGATTGGCGCTGATGGGAACCGCTGAGGAGCCCCATCCCAGGTTGGCGAAGCACCTCGTTGTCTTCGGAGTGAAGACCAGTGTACTGTGAGTTGGACCATGGCGGAGGTACCCCTCTTGACCATACGGTGATTCAAAATCGCCTCCGGAAGCATGGTAGTTTCTGTCAAATCAGGGGCCCGTGGAAGCTCGGAGAAGACGAGCGTGTAATCAGGCGCGAATGCCGGGAGACAGAATACCAGGTGGATACGGCTGTCCCGTGGCAGTGCGAGGTTGTACGCCAGAGTTCCCACCTTCTGCTCGATTTCCGGTGGCAGTGTGAGCTTGTATGCCAGACTTCCCACCTTCTGCTCGATGCCGAAGGGACCAAAGAACTCGCGCTAGTTTTGGTCCCGGGTGGTTCGTTTACGGTGGACCGGTCTTACGACTGCAGCTTTGAGGACACGATCCCCCACGGCAAAGATGTGCTCGGTGTGCTGGTCATCCGCCTGGGACCGTACGTGGTGCTGCGCGCGTGTGTTGCTCAGTCGAGGTCACGGGTGGCCTCGTTCAAAGTACTCCCTCCGTCCTGAAAAACATGTCGCGGGTGTAGCAAGAAACCCCTCGTGGTTTCAAAATTGTTTCAAACAAGTCCCTCTGCCCCGTCTTCTTCCTCCGCTCAAATCGCTCTTGCACAAGGCAAGGGCGGCGCGCCGCTGGCTGTGTGATTTGCCGGGGCTGACGAGCCCAGTGAGCTCCTCCGCCAGAGCTGGTACTGCTCTCATCTTCACCAAGTACACTCTCGCCGTTGCCGCCAAATTACCTCCCGCCGCCAGCCTAGACTGCGTCGCCGCTGTCCCTCCTCGCCTGCTGTGGAGGCTTCGCCAGATCTCTTGCCGCGCGCGTTCCTCATCGAGCTCCCCCGCATCCTCCTCAAGCCCGCGCACGTCCTCCTTGTGCTCCCGTGCATCCTCCTTGAGCTTCGGCGCGTGCGCCGCCATGATCCCATACCGGCGTCGTCGGAGCTTGACTCTACGATCCAGTGGACCAGGAGCTTGCGCACGAGCTCGCGCATGTGATCCTCGATCTCCAGCGTGACCTCGTCGATCTCCCACGCCCGTGCACCTGTGCTACTCCTTCTCCCTGCCCACTCACCGTCAAGGCGCTTCTTCCCCCCTCTTGGGTGGTCTCGCCTCATCGCTGCTTTGCTCCATTGACCACGCCTGTCCCTGCCGCCCACCGACCCTACCCGTCTTCTGCTGCTCCTTGACCTCTCGTCTTCTTTTTGTTGCTACTCAGCACTCAAGAAGGTACAAGAAAAGCTGTGTGATGATGATGTAAAACTTCAATTGGAGAAAAAAACTTCTGCTTATGATGTCTACAATTACCAGTGAATATCTGTAGAACATTTGAATTAATTTAGCAAGTCTTAAGATGTCTACAATTTGTAGAAACATTTGAAAGCAAAAAATCTCTAGAGCAGCTAGCACACTAAAGTAAATCCGATAAAGAAAGCAAAAAACACATTCCTTGAAGACAGTGGAAACCATGTCTACAAAAGAGAGGCCTTACTCTTGGTCTGTGGTTACATGGTCACCACCATCTTCAAGATCTGACAACCCTCTTTTATGGCCGAATCAATCTAGGTTCAAAGCAGGAAGACGCAAAGCACATTAAGCCTCCGGTTGATGTATACAACACTCAATATGGAAACCCATTTTAGTACTCCATCTTCAATATGCTTCTTTCGACCAACTGTGGAACACCCCTCCAGTCAGTAAGTCAGGCAAGCAGGCAGGCAGACTGTGTTCAGTCTGAAGCACAACATCTTTTAGAGATGACACGGTTAAGTTGAGTTGTCACAGAATATACCGGTCACCAAATTTAAGTTTTGGAAACCATCTTAATGCCCAATGATTCCTCCTATTCCTGGCTCTGGTGTGGTGTGCTAAGAATAGTGGCAATAGACGAATGCAGTCATAAAATGGGCTGACTTAGTTAGGTGTTTGCCATTTGCAAGAAACATTGCAGAAATTCAACAAGGTTTAGCTGAAGTATATTAAATTAAGAGCTTGCTTATGCAATATTGTTTGGTCATACCTGTCCTAGAAAATTAATGGACATGATCATGTAACCACAGAACAAAAGAAGGTGTTTACATTCAGCTAACTTTTGTTTACTGAATTTTGCTTTCAAAATAGCTGCTGATCATGGTCATGGTTATTTGCAATCTTCAAAATTTGGCTTGAACATGATACTTTTTGTTTAATCTGGACATGTATATGGTTTTTATGGTGGCTCCAGTAATAACTACTCATGATCATATCTACTCATGATCATAATCTGAAAATTCAGTTAAAATGCAGTGTTAAAACTGTAGATATCTACTCATGATCATGATCTAATCAATTGTTTGACTAGTGCAAATGCATTTCTTGTTTGACTTGCATACTCATTTTGTGTGTGTATATTCTTGTTATGGTACCATGGTGTAGTCATCTTTTGTCATTGATGGCAGGAAACATAACTATGGATTTGAACTTGATGCCTCAAAAGGAAGAACATGAAACTATTGATTTGAACTTGATGCCTCAAGAGGAAGACGATGAAGGTATTAATTTGAATTGGATCCCTAAACAGGAGGAACCTCAAGTGGCAGAGAATGGAACTATGGATTTGAACTTGATGCCTCAAGAGGAAGATGATGAAGCTATGAATTGGATGCCTCAAGAAGATTAAGGGAAAGAGGATGAAGCTCAAGAGGAAGAGGATGAAGTTATGAATTGGATACTTCAAGAGAAGAGAAGAGAATTGTCAGATAAGGAGAGGCATGGTGTTTACTTCGCCTTGCTGGTAATCGAGCTCAGAGATGGATCTGTTCAACCAGACGGCAAGCTGCTAGTCTCAAACCTGTTGGACATAAGTGTACGATCTGTTGAAAGAATTTGGGAAGACGCCAAAAAGAAAATTGCCGATGGCAAAGAAGTAGATGTCTCAAGCAAGAAGCCAGGAAGATCTGGCCGAAAGAGAAAGGAGCTGGATCTAGAGAGGACCTCAACAATCCCACTGAATAAAAGAAGGACAATCCGATCTCTGGCACGGTCTCTAGGTGTGGCCCAATTGACCCTACATAAGAGGTTCTAGTTGAATGAGCTCAACCGCATCACATGCACCGTGAAGCCTCACCTCGGGCATTGAGTCTTACTCAACTTCACACCTTGTAACACAGGCAAGAACCCTTTCTTTGCTTGATCCATTTTGAACTTCTTCAAAACTTTGTCAAGGTATGTGCTTTGTGAAAGTCCAATTAAGCGTCTTGATCTATCTCTATAGATCTTAATGCCCAATATGTAAGCAGCTTCACCGAGGTCTTTCATCGAAAAACTCTTATTCAAGTATCCCTTTATGCTATCCAGAAATTCTATATCATTTCCAATCAGTAATATGTCATCCACATATAATATCGAAATGCTACTGAGCTCCCACTCACTTTCTTGTAAATACAGGCTTCTCCAAAAGTCTCAGAAAAACCAAATGCTTTGATCACACCACAAAGCGCTTATTCCAACTCCAAGAGGCTTGCACCAGTCCATAAATGGATCATTGGAGCTTGCACACTTTGTTAGCTCCCTTTGGATCGACAAAACCTTCTGGTTGCATCATATACAACTCTTCTTCCGTAAATCCATTCAGAATGCAGTTTTGACATCCATCTGCCAAATTTCATAATCATAAAATGCGGCAATCGCTAACATGATTCAGACAGACTTAAGCATCGCTACGGGTGAGAAGGTCTCATCGTAGTCAATCCCTTGAACTTGTCTAAAACCTTTTGCAACAAGTCGAGCTTTGTAGACAGTAATATTACCGTTAGCGACAGTCTTCTTCTTGAAGATCCATTTATTCTCAATTGCTTGCCGATCATCAGGCAAGTCAAACAAAGTCCACACTTTGTTCTCATACATGGATCCCATCTCAGATTTCATGGCTTCAAGCCATTTTGCAGAATCTGGGCTCACCATCGCTTCTTCATAGTTCGTAGGTTCATCATGATCTAGTAGCATGACTTCCAGAACAGGATTAGCGTACCACTCTGGTGCGGATCTTACTCTGGTTGATCTACGAGGTTCAGTAACAACTTGATCTAAAATTTCATGATCATCATCATTAACTTCCTCACTAATTGGTGTAGGTGCCATAGAAACCGGTTTCTGTGATGAACTACTTTCCAATAAGGGAACAAGTACAGTTACCTCATCAAGTTCTACTTTCCTCCCACTCACTTCTTTTGAGAGAAACTCCTTCTCTAAAAAGGATCCATTTTTAGCAACAAATGTCTTGCCTTCGGATCTGTGATAGAAGGTGTACCCAATAGTCTCCTTTGGGTATCCTATGAAGACACATTTCTCCGATTTGGGTTCGAGCTTATCAGGTTGAAGCTTTTTCACATAAGCATCGCAGCCCTAAACTTTAAGAAACGACAACTTTGGTTTCTTGCCAAACCACAGTTCATAAGGCGTCGTCTCAACGGATTTCGATGGTGCCCTATTTAATGTGAATGCAGCCGTCTCTAAAGCATAACCCCAAAATGATAGCGGTAAATCAAGAAGAGACATCATAGATCACATCATATCCAAGAAAGTACGACACGATGTTCGGACACACCATTACTGTTGTGGTGTTCCGGTGGCGTGAGTTGCTAAACTATTCCGCATTGTTTCAAATGTAGACCAAACTCGTAACTCAAATATTCTCCTCCACGATCAGATCGTAGAAACTTTATTTTCTTGTTAAGATGATTTTCAACTTCACTCTGAAATTCTTTGAACTTTTCAAATGTTTCAGACTTATGCTTCATCAAGTAGATATACCCATATCTGCTTAAATCATCTGTGAAGGTGAGAAAATAACGATATCCGCCACGAGCCTCAACATTCATCGGACCACATACATCTGTATGTATGATTTTCAACAAATCTGTTGCTCTCTCCATAGTACCGGAGAACGGCGTTTTAGTCATCTTGCCCATGAGGCACGGTTCGCAAGTACCAAGTGATTCATAATCAAGTGGTTCCAAAAGTCCATCAGTATGGAGTTTCTTCATGCGCTTTACACCGATATGACCTAAACGGCAGTGCCACAAATAAGTTGCACTATCATTATTAACTTTGCATCTTTTGGCTTCAATATTATGAATATGTGTATCACTACGATCGAGATCCAACAAACCATTTTCGTTGGTGTGTATGACCATAGAAGGTTTTATTCATGTAAATGTAACAACAATTGTTCTCTAACTTAAATGAATAATTGTATTGCAATAAACATGATCAAATCATATTCATGCTCAACGCAAACACCAAATAACACTTATTTAGGTTCAATACTAATCCCGAAAGTATAGGAGTCTGCGATGATGATCATATCAATCTTGGAACCACTTCCAACACACATCGTCACTTCACCCTTAACTAGTCTCTGCTTATTCGCAACTCCGCTTGAGTTACTAATCTTAGCAACCGAACTAGTATCAAATATCGAGGGTTGCTATAAAAACTAGTAAAGTACACATCAATAACATGTATATCAAATATACCTTTGTTCACTTTTCCATCCTTCTTATCCACCAAATACTTGGGGCAGTTCCGCTTTCAGTGACCAGTTTCTTTGCGAGAAGCACTCGCCTCGTGCTTAGGTCCAGACTTGGGCTTCTTCACTTGAGCAGCAACTTGCTTGCCGTTCTTCTTGAAGTTCCCCTTCTTCCCTTTTCCATTTTCTTGAAACTAGTGGTCTTGTCAACCATCAACACTTGATGTTTTTCTTGATTTCTACCTTCGTCGATTTCAGCATCACAAGAGCTTGAGAATCGTTTCTGTTATCCCTTGCATATTATAGTTCATCATGAAGTTCTAGTAACTTGGTGATAGTGACTAGAGAACTCAGTCAATCACTATCTTATCTCGAAGATTAATCGCCACTTGATTCAAGTGATTGTAGTACCTGCACAATCTGAGCACATGCTCACCGCTTGAGCTATTCTCCTCCATCTTTTTAGCTATAGAACTTGTTGGAGACTTTATATCTCTCAACTCGGGTATTTGCTTGAAATATTAACTTCAACTCCTGGAACATCTCATATGGTCCATGACGTTCAAAAACGTCTTTCAAGTCCCGATTTAAGCCGTTAAGCATGGTGCACTAAACTATCAAGTAGTCATCATATTGAGCTAGCCAAACGTTCATAACGTCTGCATCTGCTCCTGCAATAGGTCTGTCACCTAGTGGTGCATCAAGGACATAATTCTTTTGTGCATCAATGAGGACAATCCTCAGATCACGGATCCAATCCGCATCATTGCTACTAACATCTTTCAACATAGTTTTCTCTAGGAACATATCAAAATTAACATATGAAAACAACAACGCGAGCTATTGATCTACAACATAATTTGCAAAATACTACCAAGACTAAGTTCATGATAAATTTAAGTTCAATTAATCATATTAATTAAGAACTCCCACTTAGATAGACATCCCTCTAGTCATCTAAGTGATCACGTGATCCAAATCAACTAAACCATAACCGATCATCACGTGAGATGGAGTAGTTTTCAATGGTGAACATCACTATGTTGATCATATCTACTATATGATTCACGCTCGACCTTTCGGTCTCCAGTGTTCCGAGGCCATATCTGCATATGCTAGGCTCGTCAAGTTTAACATGAGTATTCCGCGTGTGCAAAACTGGCTTGCACCCGTTCTAGATGGACGTAGAGCTTATCACACCCGATCATCACGTGGTGTCTGGGCATGACAAACTTTGGCAACGGTCACTAGTAGGAAAAGGGTCAAACGTGAAGCACATTAGTGCCGGTTTGAATTTGAGCCGGCACTAATGTATACATTAGTGCCAGTTCCAACAGCTAGCCGGGCCGCTTTCATTAGTACCGGTTCGTGGCGAACCTTTAGCACCGGTTCGTGCCACGAACCGGTACTAATGAGAGTGGTGGAAGGATGTTGTCGACTGGGGCCCCTCCAAGACCTTTAGTACGGTTCGTGGCACGAACCGGTACTAAAGGTCGCCCTATAAACCCTTCGTCCACCCGAGCTCGCTCTGTTCTTCCCCTTTCCCTCTCTCTCTGTTCTTCCCTCTTCCTCTCGAGCTCATCACACATTTTGCCCAAAATTTGTCAAGATTTGAAGGCCCCATCCATTCAAATGATCACAAAGGTTAGCAACTTTGTCCTTTCATCTCTCATTGCTAGATTAGCTCTTGCAATGCTTATATAGTGATTAATTTGTGAGTTTAGTAATTTGGGAGGAAATATATATATGTGCTAGTATTTGATTTATATGCAATTTGAGGTCAAAATAACACTTAGTTTGCATATGTAGGTGTGTTTTACTTAGTGCCTTCTAAATCTCCGTCGTAACCACCGTCGATCGCCTCTTTTACGTCCTGTCATTGGCACCACCTTGTGGTGAGCCTCTTGTTCATGAAATTTTATATAAAAATTGATGTTTGTGTGATTTGGATATATAGTTACTCGTATAATTATCTTACCCGTCGTTGTTTGTTATACATAGTGCCATGGTTTTGATATCCGTCCCGTCGGCCCTCGTCCTTGTTATGATTCGGATGTGGTATATTCTCTTTTAAAACTATTTGTTGCATTTCGTGTTTATGACAAATTATGCCCATCAAGTTGACATAGATATTTTTATCTAGGAGGTATGTGAACGGAAATTCCAACCGACCCTATTGTCGAGAGGTTAAATTTAGTTGAAAGAAAAACGAGTACTTGAAATAAAAATTGAAAAGAATTGAGGGGGAGAAGATGGAATTGGAGTTGCATGTTGCCGATGTCGTCGATGATCACAAGATCAAGATGGAGAAAATGCGCTTGAAGATTAGAAAGATTAGAAAATATGCCATCGATAGTGAGGCTTGGTATCATTATCTTTGTTGGATCAATTGTTACCTTAGTTGCGATCTTGATCGCATTTGTTGTTGCATTTAAATGCTTTAGCTAGAGAGTTATTTGTTTGTTGCATTTAAGTGTTGTATGAACTTTATGTATGAACTTGTATTAATTTGGTCTATTCGATGTTGTGTAATGAAGATGAGCCGCAATGGATGTCGATGACCGATGCTCTCCCGGTTCGTTGAGGCGTGCATACTTTTCTACTTGCGGCCGAGGCAAACAAGCGGGCGGATGGTTTTATGCCTTGTCCATGTGCTGGCTGTAAGAATGGTCGCAATTACTCTCGTCAAGAACCATTCATGTCCACTGTTTGAGTCGGTTTCATGCCCCACTATAATGTTTGGACCAAGCACGGAGAAAGAGGGTTATGATGGAAGACAATGAAGAAGAAGAGGACGACGACAGCTATCCCGGCCATGGGTTCCCTGAATACGATGATACAACAATGGGGAAAGAAGCTGAGCGGTAATGCGGGAAGAAGCTGAGCCGGCAATGCGGGAAGAAGCTGAAGAAGAGGCATCGGATGAGCCCGTTGATGATCTAGGTCGGGCCATTGCCGATGCAAAGAGAAACTAGCAAGTGATTTGGAGAAGAAGAAGTTGCAGCGCATGTTAGAGGATCACAAAAATTGTTGTACCCAATTGCGTGGGTGACAAGAAAAAGCTGGGCACCACATCGGAATTGCTGCAATGGAAGGCAAAGAATGGTGTATCGACAAGGGATTTGGAAAGTTCTTGGTAATGATAAAGGATATGCTTCAAGGACAACGAATTGCCCGAAAGTACGTCTGAAGCAAAGAAGGCTGTCGCCCTCTAGGGTTAGAGGTGCGTAAGATACATGCATGCCCTAATGATTGCATCCTCTACCGCGGTGAGTACGAGGATTTGAACGCTTGCCGGTATGTGGTGCATTGCGCTATAAGATCAGCCGCGATGACCTGGTGATGTCGAGGACGGCGCCCGGAAGAAGATTCCTGCCAAGGTGATGTGGTATTCTCCTATAATACCACGGTTGAAACGTTGTTCCAAAACAAAGAGCATGCCAAAGCGATGCGATGGCACGAAGAAGACCGTAAGAAAGGCGGAAAGTTGAGAGTACCGGCGACGGGTCGCAGTGGAGAAAAATCGAAAGAAATGCGGGAAGGAGTTTGCGGATGGCGCAAGGAGCGTATGGTTTGGTCTAAGCGCAGATGGCATTAATCCTTTTGGGGAGCAGAGCAGCAACCATAGCACCTGGCACTGTGACTCTATGTTTGTATAACCTTCCTCCTTGGTTGTGCATGAAGCGGAAGTTCATTATGATGCCGGTGCTCATCCAAGGCCCTAAGCAACCCGGCAACGACATTGATGTGTACCTAAGGCCATTAGTTGAAGAACTCTTACAACTGTGGAATGGAACAGGTGTGCGTCGTGGGATGAGCACATGGGGAAGAATTTGACCTAAAGGCGTTGCTGTTCGTGACCATCAATGATTGGCCTGCTCTCGGTAACCTTCGGGACAGACAAACAAGGGATACCGCGGATGCACGCCTTTTTGGATGATACCGACAATATATATTTGAATAGTTGTAAGAAGAATGTGTACAGGACATCGTCGATTTCTTCGAGCGGGCATCCGTAAGAAAGAAAGGCAAGCATTTCAAAGGTGAGGCGGATCACGGACGAAGCCTCGCCACCGTCTTGGTGCTGATGTACATGATATGGTCAAGGATTTGAAGGTGATATTTGGAAAGGGTCTGGCGGACAACCTGTTCGAAGGACGCCGACGACGCGCACCCATGTGGAAGAAGAAATCTATATTTTGGGACCTGCCATATTGGAAAGACCTAGAGGTCCGCTCCGCAATCGACGTGATGCACGTGATGAAGAATCTTTGCGTGACCCTGCTTGGCTTCTTGGGCGTGTATGGGAAGACAAAAGATACACACGAGGCACGGAGGACCAGCAACGTATGCACGGAGAAGACGGCATACATCGAGGTCATGCAAGCTACGCTCTTACCAAAGAAGAGAAGGAAATCTTCTTTGAATGCCTGCTCGATATTAAGGTACCGTCGGCTTCTAAATCGAATATAAAGGAATAATAAACATGGCAGAGAAAAGTTCCGAACCTAAAGTCTCATGACTGCCACGTGATTATGACGCAAGCGCTTCCGGTTGCATTGAGGGGCTTCTACCGAAAAGCGTTCGATTAGCCATTGTGAAGCTATGTGCATTTCTCAATGCAATCTCTCGAAAGGTGTCGATCCGGAAATCATACCAAGGTTCTGAGAATGATTTGGTGCAATGTCTTGTCGGTTTCGAGTTGGTGTTCCCACCATCCTTCTTCAACATCATGGCGCGTCCTAGTTCACCTATCTTGAAGAGATTAACGTTTTGGGTCCTGTATTTCTACACAATATGTTCCCCTTTGAGAGGTTCATGGGAGTCTTAAAGAAATATGTTCATAACCGTGCTAGGCGGAAGGAAGCATCTCCAAGGGCCATCAAAATGAGGAGGTCATTGAGTTTTGTATTGACTTTATTCCTGACCTTAAGCGATTGGTGTTCTGAATCGCGACATAAGGGCAGATCGGATGGAAAAGGCACGCTAGGAGGAACAAATAATATGTATGGACGGACATTCTCTCACCGAAGCACACTACAGTTCTACTGAATTCCGCCTTGGTGGCTCCGTATATGGATGAACACAAGAATTTGCTACGCTCCAAACACCGGGCGGTCGATGACTGGATTACCGTGAACAAACCAGGAGTTTACGCCACTGGTTGCGGACCACGTACCATGCATGACACCTCTATTGAAGATGACCTGTACTTGCTGTCCCAGTTACCATCTTGAATATAATGACTTTCAAAGGGTATGAGATAAATGGTAATACATTTTACGATCGCCCAAGATAAGAAGAGCACCAACCAAAACAGTGGTGTCCGCTTTGATGCAGAAACCAAGGCGGAAAGGAAACATATTATGGTTATATACAGGACATATGGGAACTTGACTATCGGCGTGGTTTAAAGGTCCCTTTGTTTGGTGCAAATGGGTCAATATGACACGAGGCGGGTAACGGAAGACCCGATGCGGAATGACAACAGTGGATCTCAACAATCTTGCGTGTCTGCGATTTAACCATTCGTCCTAGCCAATGATGTGGCACAGGTTTTCTATGTGAAGGACATGTCTACCAAGCCAAGAAAAAGAAAAGATAAGGAAGCAAATGCATCGTACGATGAGCCAAAGCGGCACATAGTTCTTTACGGGAAGAGAAACATCGTGGGAGTGGATGACAAGACAGACAAGTCGGAAGATTATGAAAAGTTTGATGAAATTGCTCCATTCACGGTGAATATTGACCCGAGCATCCCGTTAAATGATGAAGATTTTCCATGGTTCTGGCGCAAAGGGACACCTTGAAAAAAAAGTTTCACACCCAAAGATCAGGATGTGATCGGCTTCACTATCATCACTTTCTTACATGTTTCACACCCAGAGGAATCTTTGTAATAGTTAGGGTAGTTATGTGTTTTGGCATTTGAAGCGAAGAAATTTTATGTGCAAACAAATTCTTTCATACGACTAAAGCAAAAATATTCACAAAGAAACTCTAAATACACAAAAATAAATAAAGCAAAAATAAATAAAAAAAGCCCGCCTACTAGGCGGGCGGCCTGCATACGACTAGAAACCCAACCTGTTGTTGGGCCAAGATGCAGGCCCATAAAGGCCAAAGTGGGCCTGAGCAACAAAGAACACGTAGGCCCAGTGGGCCTGCTTTGGAGAGGAGCTCGAGAGAGCGACCGCCGGGGGTTTATAAACCAGTGCGGTGCGCCCCTCGGCTAGCGAGTGGGACTAAACTTGCCGCACCGCACTGCGCTAAGCGCACCCCTTTAATACCGGTCGTGGCACAAACCGGTACTAAAGGGGGCCTTTAATACCGGTTTGTGCCACCACCGGTACTAAAGGGGTCGCTTCCGCCGCTTGGGCTGGCCAAAACAGACCTTTAGTACCGGTTGGTGGCTCCAACCGGTACTAAAGGTGCCTTCTATATATACACACTTCAAAAATTTCATTCTCCTCTGTTTCTTCCTCTGTTTCCCCATTGAAGCACCGCCGCTCCGATCGATCGACGCTTGTCCGCCGCCCCGTCCCGTCGCCGCCCGTCCCCATCGCCGCCCCGTCTCCGTCGCCGCCCTCGTCTCCTTCGCCGCTCGGGCCCGTCGCCATCGCCGCCCGTCCCGTCGCCGCCCTCGTCTCCTTCGCCGCCCGGGCCCGTCCCGTCACCGCGTCCCGTGTCGCCGTCCCGTCACGCCCCGGCCCGTCGCTGCCCCCGGCCGTCGCCTCGCCGTCGCCGTCGCCCCGCTGTGAGCTCTCCCCCTCTAACCCCTCTCCCTCGCCCCCGGCGGCCACCATGGGCGCCGCCCCTCCCCGAGCCCATACACACACACACAAGCATGATGAACACACACACACACACACACACATATATATGTATGAATGCATGTATATATTAGTATATACGTATTTTGTATGTTTAGATTTTTAGATTATTATTTTTTCACTAGTATATATGTATGAATGCATGTTAGATGGATATAATTAGTGTTTAATTAGTATGGATTTTTTTTATATAATGTTGTTTTTCTGTTTTTTAATGGATGTATAGAAGTTGTTTTTTCTGTTTTTAGTGTTAGATGCTTAATTAGTATGAAATAGCATATAGAATTTTGACATATGCAATGATAGCATAATTAGTGTTATATAGAAATGTTAGAAATTTTAGTTATCAAAATCCAATCATTAAAAAATGTTACTTTTTGGGGCATATAGCTAGTATTTGTTCTCGGCGATGCCGGCCCGCATCCTCGCCGTCGACACGTCATGACGACGTCCGGCTGACCCATGTCCGGACTGGGCTCCGCCGGGCTGGCACCGGAGGTGCTGCTCGAGAAGCGCGCCGCTTGATGAGGAACCCGGCCCGGGTCCGTCGTCGACCCCGATCTCGTTTGGTGGCGTTCGCGTGGGCCAATTTGGTGTGGAGGGCGGCCCGCCGGAGGTGATGCGTCGCCGTGTCGGGGAGGAGGACGAGCACGCCCATCGCTACATGGTTGCGTTAGAGGCGGCGGGTTCTCCAATACTGGCGGTTTCTTGAGGATCTCACTTCAGCTATGATCTGTGAGGTTCCTTCTCTTTGGGTGTCCACAGCCAGCGCCCGCGAGAACATGAGTGTCCTAGATTCTTCTGTAGTATTCGATCTTTATTAGCTACCTAGCGGTGATGTATTCGAGATTATATCTATTATTGAGACGATGTATTCGAGATTATATCTATTATTCGAGACGATGTTTTCGAGATTATATCTATTATTCGAGGCGATGTATTGAGATTATATCTATTATTCGAGACGATGTAATTTGAATACTAAATTGTTTTATATTTCTTTTGGATTAGTTAAATAAAAGCTATGGCGGACAATACCGCAGAGAGGAGAACAGGCCATGTTCGATATGATCGCCATCCTAACGGGCGGATGATGATCAAAATGAAGAAGATTATGGCGGCTCGAATTTCTAAACAACACGGAGAGGGTGATATGATATTCGATCGCGACGACCGAATTGATGAAGTCATGAACTATGATTATGATGATGACGAAGAAAATGTTGATCTTGAAACAACAAAGACCGGCGAGGTATATATATTTATATAAGCGGGCATCTGGTGATCATCACATGTTTTAAATGACTTGAAGATATATTAATGAATCGATCTTTGTTCTTTCAGCCATCCGGATCGAGCAAATCTTGAGCAAAAAGAGGCAAACGAGGCCCGAACAAAAAGTTGAAGGAGGCGTAAAGTACAATATCGAGGCAATCAGACCTAATGGCGAACCATTAGCGCCTAAGAAGATTGCGGACAAGTTCGTTCGTCGGTCTTGGAGTTGTTGTGAAGGACCAACTCGATCTCCCTTCAAGAATGGAAGAGCCAGCAAAAGACAAAAGACAAAAAGACAAAAAGGACGCTGCTCCACGTCCGGATGTTACTTTTGTCGACAAAAGACAAAAAGAACTGCTTTGGGATACTCTCATGGAACATTTCACCCTACGAGATCATTTCACGAAGCGGATGTGCGAGAAAGTCAAGGGCGCTGCTCTTAGGAAGATGGCGGTTGCATTCAAGAACCACAAGAATCGTGAATGGGACAAATCGTCAAGGGAGGAAGGAAGACTCCGATATTCGAGGGAACACTAGAGAACCAACGTGCTCATTGGGGCGATTTCATGAAATTCAAGGATTGAATTAGCTAAGGAACGAGTCGAGAATAAACAAGAAGAATGCCTAAAAAGGATAAGTTCCATAAGCTGGGGCCGTGGCTATCGCGGTGGCAATGCCTAAGTGGGATAAGTCGAGAAAGAGATGGAGGATGCAGGTGTCACTCCGGTTACTAGAGCTGGCCCCAGTGCATGACTTGTTTCTATGCGCATGGGGGAGTTGGACCCAAAGACGAGCAATGTTTGATGAGGGCAAGTCTGAAGGAGCCGACGATGCGATACTTGTTGCAATAGAAGAGGCACGATCGGGGTGTTCCAGCCCAGCGAGAGAACGACGAGCTTCGCGTGCCACAGGGAAATCCTGAACACCGGAAGAACACGAGGCAAGGGCGCTATTCCGTGGTATGAGGGTTTTCAGACCGAACAACGACTACGTAACCCGTGCGAGAAAGAAGATTGCGGAGGAGAAGAAGAGGAAGATGGAGGAGGAGTAGAGGAAGCGGGACTATGAATGCCTTCAAGGACTAGAAGCAAGTCAAGCGGAATTGGCAGTCAAATTCCTGTGGCAGCAGGAGCAGATCGACTCACTTAGCCAGCAAAGGGGGTCTCAGCAGCTGCAGCAGCTAGCGGATGATCCATCATTGGATAGCACCGCCCCATCCATGCCGAGAAGCAGCGTGGGTTCCGCCCCGGACGACGCAATGCTGGATAGATACCCCGTGGATGACATCACGGATAACACTAACTGTGAGCTACACGTCAAAATGAAGAACATATCCATGAAGGTGGCGGACGCCGTTGCTTTTATAAATCCCCCCAAGGCAACCTTCCATTGCAACCCGATTCCAGCGGGCTATGCTTGTGTCTTGGTTGATGAGGTGGTGGACCCATATTCGGACTTAGAGCTTGACATTCCTGGAGGTGACGACGAGCACTTTATCGGAGAGGCCAAACATCGTGTCAACCTATGGAAAAAGGATTGCATCATCTTTCGAAGGCCACCGACACCGCATCAGCCGACTCCTCGTCGAAGTCCGCCACCGAGTCAGCAGACTCCCGCTCCTGCAAGTCCACCAAGTCCGGCAAAGTGTCAGGCCACTCCTCCTCCAAGTCCGGCAAAGTGTCAGGCCACTCCTCCTCCTCCAAGTCCGCCACAGCGTCAGACGTCCTCCTCCTCCAAGTCCGCACAACCTCGGGCCCTCCTCCTCCAAGTCCGGCAAAGTGTCGAGCCACTCCTCCTCCTCCAAGTCCGCCCACAGCGTCAGACGTCCACCTCCTCCAAGTCCGGCACAACCTCAGGCCCTCCTCCTCCAAGTCCGCCACAGCTTGAGCCACTCCTCCTCGTCCAACTCAGCCCGTCAGCCCGTCGGCCGTCTCCGCCGCCTCATCAATTGCAGAAGAGACACCCGCAGCTTTGGTGCGTGGCATGCAATCGAGGTAGTACAGAAATACAGGCGGAGGCAAGCGATATAAATATGGTCCAAGCCTCACGCCTCTTCCGCAGAGGCCTTATGATAGGTCCGAGGAGGAAAACGCAGCCATATCGAAGGCCTGGTGGAAGCCCATTTTGCACCAAACCGCAACCGCCGCCAAGGGAGAAAGTGCCTAAGGAAACGATTGACCACTTCATTCATATGACTCAACCACCAGCTCCCAAGCCTGTTGACACAGACTATGAGCGCCACATCGGGAAGTTAAATCGAGCACGCGTCACGTGGGGAGGCGAGCTCGGGATCGAGCAAACAACAAGCAGCTGTAAAAATGCGGAAAACCATTCCCAACTGGGAGAACAGTGGCGCAATCGATCCCTCGCTTGTTGTGCCAACAACACGTGACGATCTGTGGCCCAATATTATTGTGGGCAAACAGTTTACGTTCGAGGTGGGCAATGTGGTAATAACCAAGGACCATATAATGCGGTGAAGTTCTCAACATCACTGTTGGACAACTCCTCGAGATCGAGCCCATGCACGTGCTTACAGAGGATGAAATAAAGCGGAAATATGTCCGGGCCAACCTTTGGTCAAGCCGGACAAGGTCAAGAACCTCCCAGCGAGAATGTATGAATTGCATCAATGGTACATGAACATTACCAAGATTTCAATCGATTGTCCCTCATGGTGAATGTCAAGGAGGAGCATTACTTCCATGAAAGCTCTCATCCGTTGAGTATTACGAACTGTTTCAGTTATACAATCAAGGCGCACTCGACAAATCTATAAATCGGTTGCTATTATGCGTAAGTGATTTCTTTCTGTAATTTAAGTCTCAAGCTAGCTGTAGTGATCCTTTTGATCAATCATTACCTGTAATTATCCTCACTATATTCTTTTACGTGGTATTATGCAGGATGAAGATGTATGAAATGAGAAAAGGTGGGCGCTTTGGCATTGGGTTCATTGACCCAAACACCGTTAATGAATACACATGGAAAATAAATCCACATCATCAAAAGGCCGTGAGGACAACATGCTAGAGTTCTTGAAGCGCCTCAAATACAATGAAGATATACTACTTCCTTACAACTTCCAAAGTGAGTCACACTGTCTTGTACTACAAATTCTCTGTTTTTTCCTACTAGCTAGCTACATGTTTTTGCTTACATATGCCCGCTTAATTAAGACATGCAAGCGTGTGTGCATGCAGATTTCACTTGGATCTTGTGTATCATTAAAGTTGACCTTGAACAGTTGAAATCTGGACTCACTACTCAAAGCAAATCTGACTATAACATCTTGTTTGGGATAGTCAACAGGTAATTTCAATCATTATTAACTATATATCTCGGCCTATTTAGTTCGTCATTTCATGATATGAACTATTTAATAACCCTTTATTCATTTTCTTTGTCGGTGGGCAGGGCTTGGGCAAGGTTCATCGGCGTCACGGAGGCGAATGGAAAAAAAGCTTAAATGGTTTCGACCCAAGGTAAGTAATTAAGTAGTACTAGCTAGCTAGCTAGCTGCCATCTCTTTAATTATCATGCTTGATTAATTATTATCTGATCAAATTCCATTCTCGTAAAGGCCCCGCAGCGGTAGCAGGGGACTGATCTGTGTGCATTCTGCGTTTGCGAGAACATTAGCATGATGGCGTCCGAAAGGAGCAGATCTCAAAGACAGGAATGGGTGCGCTTGTCGAACACTATTCACAATTTTTACACCATTATCGATATCTAGTCACACAACTAATACACATGCATATTGATCTCCTTCTTAACAGTTCACAGAGGTGCGGGACAAGCTCCTAGAAATGGAGCGCGTAGAAGCACTTCAAGAGGAAATAGCGGGATTTTTGCTCGACCATGTCATAAATCCGAAGGGAGAATACTATTACCCGCTACCGCCCCCATGAAAACCACTTCCAATTGTCATCGTGCTCCGAAGGCACCAATTAGGCTAATGCCACTGGCTCCGAAGGCAACATGCATATGTAGGAGAAATTGTATATAGCTATACATGTGTGTATGTGTGAATTAATTAATATGGTGGTTTGTGAGACATTGATGATATATATATGCATGATTGGTTCTACTAGAAATTCATATATATATATATATATATATATATATATATATATATATATATATATATATATATATATATATATATATATATATATATATATAACGTGTACAATATGTAGTATCGTAAAATACCAGCAAACGAAAAAGAATTAAAATGGAAACACAAAATTAAATGAAAAGAAATCATAAAACTAAAACCCCCAAACCTTATAGTACGGTTGGTGTTACCAACCGGTACTAAAACTCTCCTCCCCGGAGCTGCCTCGTGCCACGTGGTTGGCCTTTAGCACCGGTTCGTGTTGAACCGGTACTAAAGGGGGGGGGCCTTTAGTGACCACACTTTAGTGCCGGTTGTGGACCCGGCACTAAAGGGCGTTACGAACCGGTGCTATTGCCCGGTTCTGCACTAGTGGGTGCATACTCAGGGAGAGCACTTTTATCTTGAAATTTAGTGAGAGATCATCTTATAATGCTACCGTCAATCAAAGCAAAATAAGATGTATAAAATATAAACATCACATGCAATCAAAATATGTGACATGATATGGCCATCATCATCTTGTGCCTTTGATCTCCATCTTCAAAGCATCGTCATGATCTCCATCGTCACCGGCATGACACCATGATCTCCATCATCTTGATCTATATCAATGTGTCGTCACATGGTCGTCTCGCCAACAATTTCTCTTGCAACTATTGCTATCGCATAGCGATAAAGTAAAGCAATTATTTGGCGCTTGCATCTTATGCAATAGAGAGAGAACCATAAGGATTTTGCCAATTGCCGATAACTTCAACAAAACATGATCATCTCATGCAACAACTTACATCTCATCACGTCTTGACAATATCACATCACAACATGCCCTGCAAAAACAAGTTACACGTCCTTTATTTGTTGTTGCAAGTTTTACGTGGCTGCTACGGGCTTAGCAAGAACCGTTATTACCTACGCATCAAAACCACAACGATAGTTTGTCAAGTTGGTGCTGTTTTAACCTTTGCAAGGACCAGGCATAGCCACACTCGGTTCAACTAAAGTTGGAGAAATTGACACCCGCCAGCCACCTATGTGCAAAGCACGTCGGTAGAACCAGTCTCGCATAAGCGTACGCGTAATGTCGGTCCGGGCCGCTTCATCCAACAATACCGCCGATCCAAAGTATGACATGCTGGTAAGCAATATGACTTATATCGCCCACAACTCACTTGTGTTCTACTCGTGCATATAACATCTACGCATAAAACCTGGCTCGGATGCCACTGTTGGGGAACGTAGTAATTTCAAAAAATTTCCTACGCACACGCAAGATCATGGTGATGCATAGCAACGAGATGTGTTGTCCACGTAGCCTCGTAGACCAAAAGCGGAAGCGTTAGCACAACACGGTTGATGTAGTCGTATGTCTTCACGATCCGACCGATCAAGTACCGAACGTATGACACCTCCGAGTACAGCACACTTTCAGCCCGATGACGTCCCTCGAACTCCGATCCAGCCGAGTGTTGAGGGAGAGTTTCACAAGACGACGGCGTGGTGGCGATGTTGATGTTCTATCGGCGAGGGCTTCGCCAAGCACCGGTGCAAGATTATCGAGGTGGACTATGGTGGAGGGGGCACCAGACACGGCTAAAAGATCAAACGATCAATTGTTGTCTCTTTGGGGTGCCCCCGCCTCAGATATAAAGGAGCAAGGGGGGCGGCGCCGCCAAGGGAGGGCGCCCGAGGAGTCCTACTCCTACCGAGAGTAGGACTCCCCTTTTCCATGTTGGACTAGGAGAGAGGGGAAGAGGTGGAGGGAGGAAGGAAAGGGGGGCGCCTCTCCTTGTCCTATTCGGACTAGGGGAGGGCGCCGCCCTGCCTCGGCCTCCTCTCCTCTCTTCCACCAAGGCCCACTAAGGCCCATTAAGTTGCCGGGGTTCCGGTAACCTCCCTAAGACTCGGTAAAATCCCGATTTCACCCTAACACTTCGATATCCAAACATAGGCTTCCAATATATCAATCTTCATGTCTCGACCATTTCGAGACTCCTCGTCATGTCCGTGATCACATACGGGACTCAAACAACCTTCGTACATCAAAACATATAAACTCATAATATAACCGCATCATAACGTTAAGCGTGCGGACCCTACGGGTTCGAGAACTATGTAGACATGACCGAGACATGTCTCCGGTCAATAACCAATAGCGGAACCTGGATGCTCATATTGGCTCCCACATATTCTACGAAGATCTTTATCGGTCGGATCAAGATAACAACATACGTTGTTCCCTTTGTCATCGGTATGTTACTTGCCCGAGATTCGATCGTCGGTATCTCAATACCTAGTTCAATCTCGTTACCGGCAAGTCTCTTTACTCGTATCGTAATACATCATCCCGCAACTAACTCATTAGTTGCAATGCTTGCAAGGCTTAAGTGATGTGCATTACCGAGAGGGCCCAGAGATACCTCTCCGACAATCGGAGTGACAAATCCTAATCTCGAAATACGCCAACCCAACAAGTACCTTCGGAGACACCTATAGAGCACCTTTATAATCACCTAGTTACGTTGTGACGTTTGGTAGCACACAAAGTGTTCCTCCGGTAAACGGGAGTTGCATAATCTCATAGTCATAGGAACATGTATAAGTCATGCAGAAAGCAATAGCAACATACTAAACGATCGTGTGCTAAGCTAACGGAATGGGTCATGTCAATCACATCATTCTCCTAATGATGTGATCCCATTAATCAAATGACAACTCATGTCTATGGCTAGGAAACATAACCATCTTTGATCAACGAGCTAGTCAAGTAGAGGCATACTAGTGACAATCTGTTTGTCTATGTATTCACACATGTATTATGTTTCCTGTTAATACAATTCTAGCATGAATAATAAACATTTATCATGATATAAGGAAATAAACAATAACTTTATTATTGCCTCTAGGGCATATTTCCTTCAACTATGTACTTCCAGGAGAACCTGAACCGAAGCGCACTCTGTCAAACAGTCACAACATTGGGAAGGTAATGTTCCTAACAGCTGTTGCCAGGTCCCGATATAACAATGAGGGGGAGCTAACATTCGATGGGAAGATTGACATTTGGGCATTCGTCGAAGAGATTGAGGCGAAGGGGACAAGTCAGAGCAGAACAAAGGGAACAAAAGTGTTGACATCGTTGAAAGTAACTAGGCTTGTGTGCGTAGATTATCTAATCAATAAGGTTATCCCGCAATTCAGGATAAGTGGCCCGATGATGATGAGGAGCAACAATATTCATCCAACAGATAATGCAAAGCCTCATGTCCTTCCCAATGATGTAGCTTTTAGAAGTCAGGAACAAACTAATCTTGACATCCGATTGCTTCAACAGCCCCCAAATAGCCCTCGAGTTAAATTGTTTGGACCTCTGCTTCCATAACTCTCTCCGCCTCTAACCGATCGCAGGTCACCTACAAACATCCAGAACTGCATGTGATGTGGAAGAGGAATTCGAGAACTACTATCCCGACAAGTTGCACATAAGCTTTATCACATTAGAAGTAGTTATGTTTGAAGTTATGAAAGACAAAGTAGGAAATCAATATAAGTTGCCCCACTTGCACAAGGATCGCTTTCAAAATGTTTGGAATGGAAATAACCAAAGGTATATTATAAAGTCGTAGTTGTTGATACTAGGCCATTATAAAAGAAATGGAAATTGCAATAGAAAAAGAAAATGAAAGGAAAGAATTAGCTAGAGAAGGGAAAATAAAGAAAAGTAAAGGGAAGGGAAGGGAAGTGAAGTGAAATGAAAGAAATGGCCAGAGAAAGGAAAAGAATGTGTCCAAGAGGGGACAAAGAGGCCCTTATGTCATGTAGTCAGGTAGTTGTTGATACCAAGTGCTCCTTGTGTATGTCTTGTGTAATCTTGTGTCAAGAGGGGACAAAGAGGCCCTTATGCCATCTCCTTGTGTATGCCTTGTCTAATCCTTGTATATCAACTCCTTGTTGGAATTTATTGGAATTATCTGGGTTATTTGGATTTATTTGAATTGATTTGGATTAATTTTAGTTATTTGAATTAATTTAGTTTTCTTATTAATGTTAAATCAGCAAAGCTATCAGCATGGAACAAATAAAAGGACATTGGATGACAAGAAATCGCTTCTATTTAGTTAAGAGGTCCATTTCATACTATCAAGGACACTTCCAGTTTTTCTTTAGTTTCATCAAAGGTTCATCAATACAGATGCTAAAATTTAGCATATCACATGGGATGGATCAGCTAAAATAGGAAAGACCATCTCAAGAATAGTCACAAGGAGTACTACTGTATATTCTAATTTACTGAAATTATTGGCATAACAAAAAACAGATATGCAGTGGACATGTTTGGTACAGTAAATAAATATGCAGTCATAGTATGGATAGATTAGATAATGAGAGGAGTAGCACTGGATTAATCCATCTCAAGGTCCTGGCTAATTAGCTATCAGTATATATTTCCCAGCTTCTTAATTAGCTATCAGTATATAAGTACAGCCTTATACATCTCTCCTTCATGATCTAAACATATACAACCTTGGGTAGTTTAATTTCTCAAAGAATCGTAGTCTCTTGATTAATTGCCTCAGTGGGTATAGTGAAGAGGAGCAAATTGATTAGCTGTATACTAACCGAAAGGTTAATTAATCTAGGTAGAAAGAAACCCACCAAGTCTGTTGGGATGCAGTTTTGTTTTTGTATGCTAAACTCAGAGTACACTTTGTATACATAGGAGTATACTGTTGGAGTTTAGTGTGGCATATACTGGTGAGTCCTTTTATATAGAGATTGAATATTTTCAGTGCCATTACATGGTAGAGAGAGAAGAGTGAGTGAGCATGACTATATACTGCAACAGCAAAACTCCTATTGGCGCTGTTGTTGCTTGGCACATCCATCAAGATGGCCTAGTAAGTGGATTATGAATTGAAACAGTTTTGGCAAATTTGCCAACACAATTTGTTCTACTGGATCTACAGTAAATAAATTTGAGAACACATTTTCTTCAGTCCCTCACCGACAACACAATTTTTTGGATGCATTCAACTTGAACATGGAGTATTTTCAAAAAAAAACTTGAGTATGACAAAAAAAACATTCATCGTTGTAATTCAGCAGCTTGAAAATGCAGCTTGTTTAGTGCAGTTGAAAATGTAGCAATTCAGACCCATGCTGGGATCTTGAGAAGAGAGGTTCGCACTCCACGCAGAGATGATCGAATCGAGGACTTGGAGATGATCGACTGGACTACAGTGGAGAAAATTTGTAGCCGCCGCCTCGATGATCCATGCCACTTAACTGAAGAAACAACACACATCAGTTTCAAACTGCAATAGACCAAGAGCACATGATATATAAATCATCATTCCACGGATGAAGATGGCAATTGATACCTCTTCTATGGAGCCGAGAACCATGGTGAGATCATTGAGCACCTCTTATCTGAAGAAGCAACACCAGCACTTATCTGAAGAACCATGGTGAGAATCATCATTCCAGGGCTTCTTCCATGCCACTTATCTAAAGAAGCAACACCATCACTTACAGGACAAAGAAGAGAGACAGAACCATGGTGGTCAGCAAGCAAGCACACACGCACCTCTCCTGCATCCATCCCAATGCACTGGGTGTCAATGGCGCCCACGAGCTCCATCCCCCTCGCCCTGCTCCTGAACCAATTCACGCCAGGGGAGCAGTAGGGCGTCAGAGAAGGCACTCCAACGCAAGCAGCTAGCCAGTGACCCCCTGAATCAACTCGTGCCGGTGCCGTCTCCACTGCTCGCAAATCCACGGCCTTTAGCTTGCCGTCGATATCGCGCTCGTCGACGTTTAGCTTGCTCGCAAATCCACTATCATCGTCGGCTCGTCGGCCTCGCCGATCTTTAGGTTGTTGGTGGTGGTCTCGGATCCAGCGCCTCGGCTTGCCGATGCTTGGTTCCGGCACAGTGGAGCAGAGCGCTTGTAGCTGGGGAAATCGAACATTTTTATGACGGAGGGGGGAGCTTGGGGAGGCAGGCGAGTGGCAGCTGCCGCGATGGAGCAGGAGGCAGCTACAGCAGGGGAGAGGGGGAGCGGGGGAGCTACGGCGGCGGGGACAGGGCAGCTACGGCGGCGTGGAGGAGCGAAGCTACGGCGGCGGGGAGCATCGGAGCTGGGGATTCTGTAGGAGGAGCAAGACGAGGAGCGCGGGTTCAGTCGGGAGAAACTGGAGTTTTTTTTTTGCAAAACTGCCCTCGCGACATGTTTTCCGGGACGGAGGGAGTAGAAACGTTTGGTAGTCCGCATCGTTTTTTACCTCCTTGCTTATGTGACTCAGTTGGTCCTTCAGTAGTGTGCATAGGCTGGTTGCATTAGGGGAGTATTTTTTGCCTGATGTTTGGTTTGGCGCATAAGACATGAAGTTACACTAGTGCCTCGGAATCGCTATCACGTGGTCATGTGCCGAGTCGTAGAACTTAGATAAGGAGTCCCGATCTTGTAGTCTTGGCTAGATGTAATAGGACACAAGGGGGGCCGAGTTGATCGATGGATTCGATCTGGCTGGCGTACATAGCTAGCTAGCCTCATCCCAAATCCATCCACCTCCCTGTGTGCTAGCTTGCGCACGTCCATGCATGAAGTAGAGTAAGTGCACGTTCCGAGAAGTCTGCTTTGTCTAGGTTTAGGGCTCCGGCGATTATGGGCGATCTCGCGCCGCCACCCCTTCCCCTGGTCGGGAGTTTACAGGAGTCATGGATGAAGCCTGCTCTGATTCTGTCTCCACAGTCTTTGTTGTCTTTGAGTCTACACAGCAGCGCCTCGCTGCAAGGAGTCCGCAACGTCCATGGGGCTAGGTCTTTGCAACCATCTACGAAGAGAGGCTTTGCCTCATGTCACAGGAAATGCCAGCTTGTAGATGGCACCGTTGTTCTCCCGAGAATCCCCACAAAGCCGTCTGTTCGTGCGACAACGTCGCTTGCTGCTAGCGATGGGGGTGTTGCTGAAACACATGCCCACCCGAAGTCGCGAAGCGGCGGCATGCTGGTGCGTGCACTTGCGGAAGGTCCGTTCGTGTGTCTGCCTGTGGAAGGACCGTTCAAAGATGCTCCACTAAATTCTGATGAGATGATTCGCCTAGTACGTGGCCATGACATTTCATCAGCGTTCTCCTCAGGGGACGATCGCCCGGAGCAATGAAACTAATAAGTTGGAACTATCGGAGCCTCTTGGGAGCCCAGACAGTTCGTTCGCTTCTGGACATCTAGAGGCGACATAATCCACATGCGGTTTTTCTGTCCGAAATGCATTTGGATGAGGATAGGGCAGAGAATTTGAGGAGGGAAATGGGGTGGATTACAAAATCATCGCGCCAAGCCTTGATGGAAGGAAAGGTGGTTTGCTTTTAGTCTGGAAGAAGGAGGTGAGGATCTACTCCTGGACTACCACTTTTAGTGTCATCGATGCGATGGTGGAGGAATCAGATGGAAGAGAATGGAGGCTTTCAGGATTGTATGGGGAGCCTAGTTGGGATAACAAGGATCATACGTACTAGCTAATACATGACTTGCATGCTCAATCTAATCTGCCATGGGTGGTCATTGGTGACTTTAATGAGATTTTGTTCTCGTCGGTGTAGAAGGGAAAGAATAGGCTATGCAACACAATACATTGATCGGTGCACCAGACACGTATATATGAGTACAGAAGGGGGCCACAACCTCAACTATACATAGGAACTAGGAGGTGGGACCAAGACACAATATACACGTACACAATATATTCAACACCCCATGATCGAGCGGCGCGAGACGCAGAGACTGGAACGAAACTCCTCGAAGGTGGAAGTCGGCAGCCCCTTAGTCATCACATCGGCGAACTGTTGTGCAGTCGAAACATGGAGGACCCGAATACGTCCAAGGGCCACCTGCTCACGCACAAAGTGAATGTCCAGCTCAATGTGCTTAGTCCGGCGATGATGAACGGGGTTGGCGGAAAGGTACACCGCAGAAATGTTGTCACAGTAGACAACCATAGCACAGGAGACGCTATGATGCAACTCCTGAAGTAATCGCCCTAGCTGTGTGCACTCGGCGGCGACGTTAGCCACAACTTCGGTACTCAGCCTCCGCTAGAGCGCGAAACCGTGAGGTTGTCGCTGGACGACCACGAGACGAGTGAAGGACCGAGGTAAACGCAGAGCTGTGAGGTAGACCGACGGGTGTCGGGCAGCCGCCCATCCAGCGTCGAGTAGGCCACCATCTCCAGAGAAGGGGACGTCGTGAGAGTGAGCCCAAGGGCCATCGTGCCGTGGATGTACCGGAGAATCCGCTTCACGAGGGTCCAGTGCGAGTCCCGAGGGGCGTGCATATGCAGACACACCTGCTGAACGGCATACTGTAAATCCGGCCGGGTGCACTACAAAAAAAAGACACATCCGTGACATTTTGGGCCAAATGAAATTTTTTTCTGTCATACATATGACACTTCTATGACGATAATTGTGACAAAACCCGGTATCATCATAGATGTGGTGGGCTCCTACTTCTATGACAAAAAATCATGACAGAAAATGGGCTTTTCGTCCTGGGCAGGCCGTAGACGCAGCTGCATGACATTCTTTGGGCCGCCCATGACGGAAAAACCGTGGTAGAAGCAAGGGGAGGAAAATTTCAGGAGTTGCGGTTACGGTGGGAGGCGGGGCCGAAGCGATGCGCTGCTTTCTCAGACACGACGTCTGGCGCTGTAGGGCGTTAGCTCTAATCGAACCCGAGCGAGGCATTGGGCTCTAATCGAACCCGGCGATTGCCTTCGCAGCTCTGCGTTCATCGAACCCGAGCAATCGATCGATGGCTGTTAGCTGAACCCGATGGAGCGATTCTTCGCCATCGCTGCTAATCGAAGCCAATGGATTGGATGAATAGTGGCGTTAGCGCTGCTGGGGGTGGATGAACAGTGAGCGGTGGCGTTGCCTCGGATGAACAGGACCCCATGGTGTGGAGGGCTGGATGAACAGAGACGTGGAGGGGTGGCCGTGGAGGGTGGTTGAACAGACCCCATGGTGTGGAGGGCTGGATGAACAGAGACGGTGGAGGGGTGGTTGAACAAGAGCGGTGGAGTAGCGCGGTGGAGGCTGGATGAACAGGGAGACCGTGGAGGCTGGAGGAGGTCGATGGTGGAGATGAACAGATCCGTGGAGTCCTGCTTTTGCGACGCCACACCCTCCCGGCGAACAGACCCCGCTTGACCGTAGCGCCCAACACAAGTCCGCTTTCGTTCGTTTTGCGGTATGCCATGTTGGGTTATCGCGTAGGATGCGCCGATCGCAAATTAAAAATTCCTACACGCAGAACATCCAGAACATGCTACGGAGATGGATCACAGTTCGTTACCACTAGACGCCAGCAGCGCGCAGCGGAAGAAGAGTTGGGGTAGCGCTCTGCGCGGATCGTCTCCTCCTCGATCGATCTCCTTCGAGCGCCCGGTCGTCCGATCCCACGCACGAGTTCGCGGAGCGGCGCAAGTGCACCGCCTCTAACGGTATCCGCTGCGTGCGGGAGGAACGTCGTCGCGGCGGACTGCTAGGTCCGATCACACGATCGGCGGCAAGTGGAGGTGGCTCCCGAGGCGGCGATCAACCTCCCCGAGGCGAAGCGATCGCCTCCCGAGGCCAAAGCGCATTTCTATCCCGAGTGTGCCGCACCTCCACTTTATATAGGCGTCCGTCGCGAGCTCAACACTTGGGCCTCGCACGGACCCTAAAGCATAAAAGTCTACTCGGTCACGTTCCTAGTCCAGCCTCGGATCACATCCGACCGGTGTCCTACGAACCGACCTCGTAGGTTCCTTCCTTTAAGCGCCGACCCCTTAGGTTCAAGTCGGCTTGGTCACGATTCGATCACCTCCGACCTGTACGGTTGGTAGCGGCCTCTAGCAAGGCGTGCCGACCACCAAGCGCATTTATGAAGCTGGTTAGGCGAACCTGCATAACGTGTCACACTTTTGTTCCCTTTGCCAGACGATATATGTTGTCGGGCTCAAGGCGAGACTGTCATCCTTGTGCTAACCCGACCTCTTTCGCTTCAAAGGATACCGACCACTATCCGGATTATCTCATAATCCTTGTCGCATGGCCATGCTGTTCCTGGTCGGATCACACGAGGGCCCAGAGTATATCTCTGATCGAGGGGAAAATCCCATCTTGCTCGACCATGTCTCGCAACATGGGATTGGACAAACCTCAAACCTACCTTTGTAACTACCCAATCACGGAGTAGCGTTTGGTCGGCCCAAAGCAAGTCTATCACCATCTCGAGTACATGCGTCACCAGGTCTTAGGACATAGAACGATATGTTGTACTAGAGACTCACAGATGACATATCGCTATGCCTCATAGTTGGGTCTGTCCGACTCGACCTTATCTCGACTCGGATCCGACTATGTCGAATCCGACCAGACCTTTCCAAGTCCATACTATCCGTTAGCATCCAATGCTCCATGGCTAGTGAGACCGAGCCATCGACCGTGTCATATGCTAGTCTAGTCGGCTGCGGCGTCCACACAGCCCTTTCGACTAGGGACCTTTAGGACAGTCATCATACAATGCATAGTCCCACAAACAAGTCACGTGCTTGCCGATACACATCATTGATAATGTCCAAGGACTATCTTTATTCATAAACACATAGGAAATATCATCATACATGATTGCCTCTAGGGCATATCTCCAACAGTCTCCCACTTGCACTAGAGTCAATCAAATAGACATCGAATGCCCATAGCTCTAACGTGCCCCTCATGCTTGGGTTGTGGAAGCGGCTTAGTCAACGGATCTGCAACATTTGCATCCGTGTGAATCTTGCATAACTCTACATCACCATTCTTTACGATCTTTCAGACGTGATATTTCCGGTCTATGTGTCCGACCTTGTGGTGATTCCTCGGCTCCTTGGCTTGTGCGATGGCACCGAATTATCACAATAAAGGTCCAACGGTTTCACCGAGGCTGGGAAAATACCAAGATCATCCGAAAATGCCGATCCAAACACCTTCCTTTGCAGCTTCACAAGCCGCAATGTATTCGCTTCGTGGTAGAATAGGCCACCGTATCCTGCTTGGAACTCATCCAAAGGCAATCGCTCCTCCGCTCGGGACGTACACAAATCCGGACTGTGATCGACATCATCTCTGCCGGTTTGGAAACTAGCATCGACGTAACCCCTTCTGACGAGCTCTTCCTCACCTCCATAAACTAGGAACATCTCTTTAGTCCTTTTCGTGTACTTCAAAATAGTCTTTACCGCTGCCCAAAGAATCTCACCGGTTGGCCTGGTATCTACTTGTTAGGCTTATTGCAAAAGCAACATCGGGCCTTGTACATATCATGGCATACATGATGGATCCGATTGTTTGAGGCATACGGAATCCTACTCATCTGCTTTGCTCATCGATGTCGAAGGACTCGAGTCTCGCTTAGCCTTATACCATGTGAAAGCGGCAAGAACCCTTTCTTCGCCTCACTCATGTTGAACCGCTTCAACACTTTATCTGTGTACGTGCTCTGGCTTAAGCCGAGCAGCCTCCTCGATCTATCTCTATAGATCTTAATGCCTAAAATATAGACTGCCTCACCAAGGTCTTTCATCGAAAACTTGCCATTCAATGATTCCTTGACCGAGTTTAGCATTGAAACATTGTTCCCGATCAGTAGTACGTCGTCCACATACAAGATCAAAAACACTATCGAGCTCCCACTTAACTTCTTGTATAAACAAGAGTCCTCTTCGCTTTTGATGAAACCGAGACCAGTGACGACCTCATCAAAACGAATGTTCCAACTCCGAGATGCTTGCTTTAACCCATAAATGGATCTCTTGAGCTTGCATACCTTACTAGTGCTAGTCGGATCGACAAAACCCTCGGCTGTATCATATACACGTCCTCGGTTAAATTTCCGTGAAGGAAAGCCGTCTTGACATCCATCTGCCATATCTCGTAATCGAAATATGCAGCTATAGCTAGTATGATCCTCACCGATTTCAGCATCGCTACCGGCGAGTAAGTCTCGTCGTAGTCTACTCCTTGAACTTGTCCATAACCTTTAGCGACAAGCCGAGCTTTGTGGATCTGAACATTTCCATCCACATCGGTTTTCTCCTTAAAGACCCATTTGCAACCAATGGCGATTCGCCAGTGGCGGATCAACCAAGTCCTGCACTTGATTCTCATCCATGGACTTTAACTCGATCTCATGGCCTCCAGCCATGCCTCGAATCTGGCTCACCATTGCTTCCGCATACATGGCGGCTCGTCGCTTTCTAGCAACAATACATCGCGCACTCTGCAAGCAATCTTTCCGACCTTCGTGGTTCCGGTGCCGCTTCCACTACGGGTTCCCCGACCGACTCGGTATGATCTCATCACCAGCCGAGCCGTCCCGAGTGGTCTCGAATTTCTTCGAGTCGAACCGCCCTCCCACGGCCTCCCGACCGAGAAACTCTTTCTCAAGGAAAACCCGCTCCGAGCAACAAACACTTTGTTCTCTTCCGGTTGTAGAAGCTATATCCCAAGGTTTCTGATATCCCACTTAATATGCATTTATCCGACTTGGGTGTAAGCTTGTCGACATAAGTCGCTTGACAAATGCTTCACAACCCCATATCTTTAGAAAAGACAAACCGACTCTTCCCACCCACATCTCATGCGGTGTCTTGTCTACGGATTTTGATGGTGCCCTATTAAGTGTGAAAGCTGCAGCTTCTAGAGCGTATCCCCAAAATGACAAGGGTAAATCCGATTTGCTCATCATAGACCGGACCATGTCCAACAAGGTCCTATTCCTCCGCTCGACACGCCGTTTCTACGTATGCGTCTTGAGGTGTGAGCTGAGGTACTATACCTCGACTTTTCAGATGATCATCGAACTCCTGGCTCATGTACTCACCTCCACGATTAGATCGCAAGCTTTATAGTCTTGCCGAGCTGATTCTCAACCTCGCTCAAACTCTTTGAATTTTTCAAAAGTCTCCGACTTGTGCCTCATCAAATAGATATATCCATATCTACTCAAGTCGCCGGTAAAAGTCAATCATCGATAGCCACCTCTGGCAGTTGTGCTCATTGGACCACACACATCACTGTATAAGCTCCAATAGCTCGGATGCCCTCTCGCAACTCTTTGCGAAGGAGACTTAGTCATCTTGCCGAGCAAGCATGATTCACATGTCTCGAACGATCCAAGTCGGACGGGTTAGGAGCCCATCATCATGGAGCTTCTTCATGCTTTCGCACTAATGTGTCCAAGCCGCAATGCCGTAAGTATGTCGGATTTATCTCATTAGGCTTATGCCTCTTGACATTTACGTTATAGACCGTTCCTGTTCTAGATTCAATATAAATAGCCCATCAACAATGGGTGCATAGCCGTGGAACATACCATTCAAAAATATCGAACAACCATTGTCCTTTAAATTGAATTCATAACCTGACTCATCAAACATGAGGCAGAAATAATGTTCCGACTAAGTGCAGGAATGTAATAACAATTATTCAATTCCATAATGAATCCGAAGGGAAGTGGAGCTGCATCGCGTCGACCTCCAACGCAGCAACTCTTGCTTTGTTGCCGACCCTGATGTCAATCTCCCTTGTGCCACATGCCTAGTTCTTACCAGCCCCTGCATCGAGTTGCAAATATGAACAACCGATCCGTATCAAATACCCAAGAGCTACTAGGTATGTCAGCAAGGTAAATGTCTATAACATATGCAACAAGTGTACCTTTGCTCGAAGAAGCATTTCCGCCTTCTTGCCATGCTCGCAAGCCACTTGCTACAGTTCCTCTTCCAAAGGACGGTCTCCTTGCAAGTGATAGCAAACGGTCTTGAGTCCGTCCAGACTTGGCGCAGCGCAGAGGTTACCATCTCCGTGCCCTTTGCCTTAGCCTTTTCTTGGACCAACTCTTCTTGAACTTAGCGATTTCTGCACCATCAACACTTGATGCGTGCCTTTCTTAATATCCTGCTCGCCACCTTGAGCATCCCATGCAATTCAAGGAGCTTCTTATCCATGCCATGCATATGATAGTTCGAGATGAACGCCCCATAGCTGGGCGGAAGAGAACCCGAAACAGCATCGATAGTCAGCTCATCCAAGAGCGGGAAGCCCAAACGATCCAAAGCTTGCACATATCCGATCATCTTGATCACATGTGGGCTCGATGGATCACCTTCCTTCAGCTTGCAATCCATCAAGGATCGCCAGACGTTGAACCTTTCGGTCCTAGCTCGTGTTCGAAACATGCTCTTGAGACTCTCGATCATATCGTAAGCCTCAACGTTTTCAAATGCTGTTGCAAATCGGGCTCCATACAAGCCAAAGATCGACACGGTGATCTCCGTTGATTCATCAACGAGTTTTCGTAGGCATTTTTAGGCGTGGCACTAGCATTATCAGCAGGTTCCTCTGAAGTGGATCCTCTAGAACATGTTCCTTTTATCGTGCTTGAGAACAATTCTCAAATTTCTATACCAGGTGGTAAAGTTTGTTCCATTCAGTTTATCCTTTTCCGAATTGATTTCAATGCAAAGTTGGGTTGAGCAGGTGGTGCCATTGATCTACAACGAAAATATGCAATCACTAAGCAATGTGTTTATGTTGAGTAATTCTAGCCTAACAGAAATACTCCCACCAAGTTGGCATCCTCCGCAAACTCTCGGTGATTCAGATCCGACTAGCGATGCGACTAGTGAGCTTTAGCATCACGCTAGCCAACATACCTATCGGTAAGCAACTCCTTGCTAATCGTATCTCTATACGACTCTCGCCGATCCGGAAGGTATCTCATACCCGGCCCCCAACCTTCTTTGCCACAAGGCCCAAAACCATTTTGATAGCCTTGTCAAGTTAACTGATGCGGTGCATGTCCGTGTCCGACACGAACCCTTCATTCAAGGACACCCAAAGAGCACCCCAATTTTATGAGCCCACTACTAGACGTATTTGACGTGCGAAGGTGCAACATCGGGATGGCAATTTACTTGATATTCATGAGGATCATTCTATCATTTTAACATGCATAGAAACAAAGAAGCATAACAATCACAAATATAACACATATTGTGAAATAGTATGGCTCCTTCATGGGCGTTCTTCCGAATCGGCTTCGACTCGATGACCATCTACTGAACTCCATCTTGTTTGTCACGCCGGGGCGCCAAGCCACCAACCTGATCTCTATTATCCAACTACTACAACTAGTAATGAATTTTACATAGAGTCACAAGTCGAAGCGCAGGTCATTATACAATATAATGACAACACTTTGGCTCTGCCGGTGACAAACATGACACGCAGCCACGTATAAATTACACACATGCATCACATACACATGAGCCATACTATTCACATCAAACCTGCAAAACAAAATTATGCATAGAATCGCATTCTACCGGTTTGTGTGTTGGGTACGAAATACGGCGCGCTTCGCTTTACGGCGGTCCCGATCACGTTTTCAGAAATCACGGATCACATCTGAACTCCGATCACGCCGAATTCTCTGATCTGACCGATCTTATCGATCATCGCGAATCCGATTCGGATTTACGTTTCACTTTTAACCCGATGGTGGATGACCGACCGGTAGGGGTAGATCGTGTCACAACCTCATCGACCCGATTTACGAAAAACATAGCCTCAACGATCCCCATGTGCGCTTGATCACATCAACCGTGCACATAGCCGATCTCTTCAAGGACAACAGATCTCATCTGCGCCTCCACATATCTAATGTGTATATGATCTGAATCCAAATCCTATAGCGAGGCTCGATACCTCTGTTGGGATATCTTGAGAGATCGTCGACCGCAAATTAAAAATTCCTACACGCAGAACATCCAGAACATGCTACGGAGATGGATCACGATTCGTTACCACTAGGCGCGCAGCAGTGCCGCAGCGAAGAAGAGTTGGGGTAGCGGCGTCTGCGTGGATCGTCTCCTCCTCGTTCGATCTCCTTGAGCGCCGGTCGTCCGATCCCACGTGCGAGTTCGCGGAGCGGCGCAAGTGCACCGCCTCTAACGGTATCCGCGTGCGGGAGGAGCGTCGTCGCGGCGGACTGCTAGGTCCGATCACACGATCGGCGGCAAGTGGAGGTGGCTCCGAGGCGAAGCGATCAACCTCCCGAGGCGGCGATCGCCTCCACGAGGCCAGCGTACTCTCTATCTGAGTGTGCCGCACCTCCACTTTATATAGGCGTCCGTCGCGAGCTCAACACTTGGGCCTCGCACGGACCCTAAAGCAAAGTCTACTCGGTCACGTTCCTAGTCCATTCGGATCACATCCGACCAAAGGTCCTACTGAACCGACCTCGTAGGTTCCTTCCCTTAAGCCGCGACCCCTTAGGTTCAAGTCGGCTTGGTCACAGTTCGGATCACCTCCGACCTGCACGGTTGGTAGTGGCCTCTAGCAAGGCGTGCCGACCACCAAGCGAGCGATGAAGCTGGTTAGGCGAACACAGCCTAACGTGTCACACTCCTGTTCCCTTTGCCGCACGATATATGTTGTCGGGCTCAAAGCGAGACTGTCATCCTTGTGCTAACCCGACCTCTTTCGTTCGGTGATACCGACCACTATCCGGATTATCTCATAATCCTTGTCGCATGGCCATGCTGTTCCCGGTCGGATCACACGAGGGGCCCAGAGTATATCTCTCCGATCGGAGGGGCAATCCCATCTTGCTCGACCATGTCTCGCAACATGGGATTGGACAAACCCGAAACCTACCTTTGTAACTACCCAGTCACGGAGTAGCGTTTGGTCGGCCCAAAGCAAGTCTATCACCATCTCGAGTACATGCGTTAGCTCAGGTCTTAGGACATAGAACGTATGTTGTACTAGAGACTCACAGATGACATATCGCTGCGTCTCATAGTTGGGTCTGTCCGACTCGGACCTTATCTCGACTCGGATCCGACTATGTCGAATCCGACCAGACCTTTCCAAGTCCATATTATCCGGTTAGCATCCAATGCTCCATGGATAGTGAGACTGAGCCATCGACCGTGTCATATGCTAGTCTAGTCGGCTGCGCGTCCACACAACCCTTTCGACTAGGGACCTTTTAGGACAGTCATCATACAATGCATAGTCCCACAAACAAGTCACGTACTTGCTGATACACATCATTGATAATGTCCAAGGACTATCTTTATTCATAAACACATAGGAAATATCATCATACATGATTGCCTCTAGGGCATATCTCCAACATGCCACACCCCTCCCGATGAACAGGAGCCCCGTTTCGACCGTAGGAGGTCCGTTTCGTCCGTTTTGCGGTACGCCACACCCCTCCCGATCAACAGGACCCCCGTTTCGACCGTAGGAGGTCCGTTTCCTCTGATTTGCGGTACGCCACACCCCTCCCGATCAACAGGACCCCGTTCCAAATGTGGCCGGTCGAACACAAGGCCGTTTCCTCCGTCCTGCGGTACGCCAGGCTTCGTTTCCATCGCCTGTTCCGTCCAAGCCGGTTGGCTCCCACGCGTTCCGTTGCCTCCCGATGAACACGACACATTCCGTTGCCTCCCCATGAACACGACGCATTCCGTTGCCTCCCCATGAACACGACGACGACTCTGTTTCTCTGTTCCGACCCAGCCATGTATGTATGCACGAGTAGGCATTCGAGACCCCGCCCGTATGTACGTATGTGGCCGTATTTTCTTTCTTGCACCCCGGCGCTATAATGCGTGTACATGCTACGTCGCGGCGCCTCTACTACGACGCGTCTGACGCCTCTACTACGACACGTGCGTGCCTCTACATCGACCAAGATATATGTACGTACCGTTCGTGACCGAATGACAACGCTACGTGCGCTTCGACCAGGTGGGTCCCGACCGAGCGCAGTTCCTTGCGTCGCGAAAATGTAGCTGGTGGGTCCCAGCAATCGAGGGGCGAATGGTTTTTTGCCCGACGCACTTCCTTTGCGTGCGAAGATGTAGCTGGTGGGTCCCAGCAATCGAGGCGAATCATTTTTTGCCCGACGCACTTCCTTGCGTGCGAAGATGTAGCTGGTCGGTCCCAGCAATCGGGGCGAATCGTTTTTTTGCTCGGACGCATTTCCTTGCGTGCGAAGATGTAGCCAGTGGGTCCCAGCAATCGAAACTTTTTTCGCGAAATCGGTGGCCCGTCCGGTGGGTCCCCACTGTCGGTGGAGGAATCATTATTTTCCGCGTAATAAGGAGGCACTTCCTTGCTGCGGCCGTGGACCCACTTGTCGCCTCTCCACATATAGTCCACGTCCGATGGAAGTCGCTCCTTGACCACGTTGACCACGCCGTCGAGAGCACCACGGCGGTGGACGACAGCGAGTCTAGGAAGGGACGGCTTCGGAGCCGGGAAGACGCAGCGATGGATGCCCACGCCAAGAGGAGTACGAGGTTCACTAGTTCGGTTGTGGTGTGAGGCTCTTGTCGCCAGAGAATAACAGGGGTGTGGGTGAGTAGAGGGATGGCCTGCTAGCGGTGGGAGTAGTAGTGGGCGGTGAGGCCTCCGCGCATCACAACCGCCACGGAGGCGTGAGCACGCGGCATGACCGGCGCTGGTTTGGGCGGCTGGAGCAAGAAGACCAGAGGTTGAAGAAGCACTACAACTGTTGGATGAACATCGTACGGTAATAGGAGCTAGAATCGTTCATATTGACTAAGTTGACAAAGCCCTCCGTCCCCGTCAACTTGGTAGGCCCACAAGTCAGCCTCCCAGTATGCTGGGTTCCAGTTGGCAGGGGGAGTATTCATTTTTTTTGTGCGTAATAAGGAGGCACTTCCTTGCGTGCGAAGATAGCTGGTGGGTCTGACAAGTCAGCGGGGGGCACGTTTTTTTGCGAAATACAGAGGCCCTTCCGGTGGGTCCTAGATGTCAGGCGGAGGAATCATTATTTTGCGCATAATAAGGAGGCATTTCCTTGTGTGCGGCCGTGGACCCAGCTGTCAGCCTCTCCACGCACAGTCTACTTCCGATGGTGTCGTTCGTTGACCACGTTGACCACGCCGCGCCGAGCGCATCCAAGGTGGTGGACGACGGCGAGGCCCCGGACAGCAACGAGCTAGAGATGGGAAGACGCAGGAGTAGAGTCGCAGACGGGGAGGTGTACGAGGGTTAATTGGTTCTAGTGCGGTGTGGTTCGGCAGTCGGTGGAGAAGAACAGGAGATGTGGAGGGGTGGAGGGATGGCCTGGCCAACGGTCGAGTAGCGCTTCATAGTGAAGCGTGCTAGGTAGAGCTGCTAGCAGCAGGAGGCGGGAGGTGGTCCCGGCGGCGCTGGAGAAGAAGACGAGAGATTGAAGATGGATGCCGGTCGTTGGATGTAAATCCAACGGCTAACATGTCAGAATCATTTGTTGACTAAATTGACAATGACTTGCGTTGGCTTCGACCTATTGGCCCACATTTCAGCCTCCAAAAATGTGGCACATATTCAACCCATTTTTTCAGAATTTACAGTCTTTTTTTGCGCGGTAGAATTTATAGTCAATTTGATCTTTTTTTTGAATTACAGCCATTAGCTGGGCTGGGTGAACAATTAATGTAGCGTCCATGCGGCCCATTTATTTTATTTCCTAAAAAATTACAGGCTATTTGCACTTTCTCGAAATACACAATTTTGCTGGGCTGATTCTAATTATAGTGTTGGGTTGGGCCAGCAATGTTATCAAAAAATAAGAAAGGGCTGAGCATTTTGTTATAAATATATTTAAATAATAAGTGATATTATTACATTCGTCCTTAAATCTTACCAAGCTTTTGTACACAATCACTAGGATTTTCGTGCCAAAACAATCGAGGATTTTATTTGTTAAGAAATTATTTTTATAAGTTAATAAGATGTGGGATATTGTTTTCTTACATATGTAAGTATCTGTTAAATATATGATGACAATAAAAATAATATATAATAACATATAAAATAATTTAAATATATATAATATAGTTAGAAGGGAAACATAAGTTGTACCTGTCGTTCCTATTCTTATATAGAAAAATAGAACAAACCTCTGCGTTTTCTTCAAAAAAATACATAAATTGGGATGCCAAAAATAAAACCTCGGATGGGAGGTCCATATGCCGGTCGATACATGACGGCCCTAAGAAAATACAAACAGGCCCTCCCATCTGAGGTCGTGGGCTGCGCATGTTAAAAATGAAAGCCTAGACGGGGCAGCCCAAAACCACGTCCAACACTTGCCAAAACTTCGTCCCTCGTTTTCTCATGTTTCGCACACACTCGACATTGTTTGGGCATTTTGACTGCATCATATGAAGATGCGCTATGCGTGAATGTTGATCAGCATGATGTTAATCGGCTGGTAGTTCCATTTTCGACCATGAATAAAACTTCCAACATGATGTTAACCCTGTTTGAAAAGGCCGTGTTAATATAAATGCCCTGCCTCTGAAAGTTGCAGTTTCTTATCTGAATCGAACTTGCGCTTCCTATCTGAAACTGAACTTGCAGTTTCTTCTCGTCTGCACTTTTATACTCCTATGAAACTACATTTTTTAAGTGCTAAAATAGATCTCTAGAATTCATAAAATTCTTCATATGCTCAATACTGCAAATCTGAAATTCAAAAGACATTCATATCTGAAAGTACTCTCAAAATACACAACACAAAACACAATTCACAACCTGCAAATATCGACAACCCTAAGCTCCTCCCGACAATTCACAACCTGCCCGACTATTGGGCTGGGGGCAGCCCTCCTATTCCTCGGCGGACAGCCGCCTGTGAGACGATGTGAACGGCGAGGGAGACGATGGCGGGGAAGCGTCGTCGGGCCAACTGCTTTTCTCCTCTTGAAGTTGGGTTCGGTTGACGAAGACTCCACCGCCTCGCTCTGGCAGGACACCCTCACAAACGGCACCCTGTAGATGCTCGATCCTTCAATCTCTGGTGGATGCTCCATCTGGGATCGATACTCCCACCACCGCTCCCTCACGATTGGATTCAGTGAATCTATTTGCTCCATGGCCCAGAGGAGTAGCTCTATGTACTCCGGCGCGACTCCCTCCGGGAGTATCGCCGCCTTTTCGCTCTACTGCAGATATTTGGCCATGGATGTCGCCGTCGCCGCTAGTTGGTCCTTGTTGTCAAACCAAGACTGTATCTCCAACATCCTAGCTAGCTTCACAGGGTCGCCGTCTGCGATCCTCATGTATCGGTTGTACTCCTCCATCGATCTACTTCTCCACAGCACCTTCACTGCCGGGCGGTGGTTTTGAATGGAAGAGGAGAGGAGCAGTGCTGGTTTTGGATTAGAACGGAGAGGAGCAACGCTGGTTTTAGACTGGAACAGAGAGGAGGGCGGTGGTTTTGAAATGGAAGAGGAGAGGAGCGCTGGATTTAGATTGGAACAGAGAGGAGCGGCGGTGGTTTAAGAGGAGAAGAGCGGCGCTGATCTTGGAAGTATTTTTTGTTGTTTTATGATTTTGGGTCAAAGTTTGACCACGTCTTGTATTTGACAAGCAAAATGTGAATGCATGTCACCAAAATTGTATCGTTTGGTTCAGATCTGAATGTACTTTCAAATTATATTATTTTTGCAATGTATAACATATATTTTATGTGCGAAAATCATGGTCAATTATGATCCGAATAAAAGGAGACTAGTTAATGTGGGTCGCTCTCTTAATTGAAGGGTAAATTGATTTTGATTTTGATCCAGTCCACAAGCGTGCCCTCTCGCCCAATCCTAAATCGCCGCCGCACGCTCCTCTCCCTCTTCTCCATTGCAAAACCACCACCTCTCCTCTCCATCATTTCCATTCCAAAACCACCGTCTCGCCTCTCCCTCTTCTGATCTTCTCCATTGCAAAACCACCTCCTCTCCTCTCCATCATCTCCATTCCAAAACTACCTCCTCTCCTCTCCATCATCTCCATTCCAAAACCACCGTATCGCCTCTCCCTCTTCTGATCTTCTCTCCATTGCAAAACAACCTCCTCTCCTCTCCATCATCTCCATTCCAAAACCACCTCCTCTCCTCTCCCTCTTCTCTATTGCAAGACCACCGTCTCTCCTCCCATCTTCCAAAGCTAGCACCGGACCACTCAGAAGGACATCTATGGAGAGGATGCAGCAGCGAATCAGGCAGATCGCCGGTGGCGACTAGGCAAAGTTAGCCAGGTTGAAGGAGATCCTTAGTTGGTTTGACAATGAGTGGGAGATTTCGAGGACGGTGCGGGCCATGTGGCAATGTATGAGAAAGAGCGAGACAGCGGCGATGAGGGCGACGATGTACATGTACTCCTCGGCGGCAGTCACACCGCAGTCCTCTGAGTTCATCGAGTATCTCCTATGGGCGATGGAGTAGACAGATTCGCCCGAGGCGACAGTCAGGCAGAGGTGGTGGGCGTACAGGTCGAAGGTCGAGCACCCAGAGGATAACGAATCGATCGAGTATGGTGTGCCATTCGTGAGGGTGCAGAGCCAGCCGGAGCCACAGGAGTATTCGTTCTCCCACCACAAGAGGAGGCCGGATGGCGCGACGTCGCTTCCCCGCCGTTCTCCACGGTTCCCTCGACGCTCGCCTCGTTTCAACGGCGGCGGTAGGGTTTAAGGTAAGCTTCGCACTAACCTAATCTTCCACCTGCTCATGCTTACAATCAGTGTGACAACTAATGAAAATCATGCTTACAATCAGTCTCCGAGTACTACGCCAATCACCCTAAAATAGCTCTGGACCTTTGGGTCAAAGTTATGACACAGTGTACAAATAAAGAAAAATAGATTGGTGCTTCTTTCAGAAAAGAGTACTCCCTAGAAACTGCCAATATAAGCTACTAGTATTTGGTTAGAGGATTTGCTGCCGAGAAATATCCGTCCACAGAGAGCGCCACACATCCCACTGGTGGTGGTGGATGCCAATGCGTGCATGCAGCATGGTTGGTGTCGGTAATTTTTACTTGGCACACCTCGCACTCTGCATATATGCCGGTTCCATACGTACATTTGTGCAGTTCCACCAAAATGCAGCTGAATAACCCTGTTTGCACAGATAATGAAAAAGCGTGATTACATTATAGTGGCACTAGTTGATGAAACACACAAAATAAATAGAAGAAAATATTGTGATAGTATCATAGTATGCCATGCTGCGAGGGCGAGATGGGCCTCATGACGCCTCATCTTCGACATCGTCCCAAGTCTCCCAGATACACCTTCTGCCAGTGATGAACATCAGTGTACATCAGTAGTACAAGGAGGCACCTTGAGACATTCAAATCTCTATTTTTGTACATATCAACTAAAATTAAGCACCCCAGTTTGCAGAAACGCTTAAACATTAACAATGGGACTAGTTGATGAAACATACTTTAACGAAGAGAAGCACTTTCTTTATCTACATTGGAAATGAAATGATAGAGATGACACTCGCTCTATTTTAACTGTATTATTACTTCATTTTATCAGTGACACTAGGATCGAGCAGGTGGCAAACGAGGTGTACCGTGCATCGCAAGGATGGAGGCCGGGGGTGCTTAGATGGGATGTCAAGCTGGCTCTTTTCGGTCACCAACATGGATGATTCGATTCATGGGACCTTTTGGTGTAGTTCACCTAAAATGAAGCAATGTCCCTTGAGCTAGCAGCTTCTTCTTCAATTTTTTTTAAGAAAAGGGCTCTGATAACCCACAAGTATAGGGGATCGCAACAACTTTCGAGGGTAGAGTATTCAACCCAAATTTATTGATTCGACACAAGGGGAGCCAAAGAATATTCTTGAGTATTAGCAGTTGAGTTGTCAATTCAACCACACCTGGATAACTTAGTATCTGCAGCAAAGTGTTTAGTAGCAAAAGTGGTATGATAATAATGGTAATGGTAACAAAAGTAAAGATAAATGTTTTTGGGTTTTTGTAGTAGTTGTAACAGTAGCAATGGAAAAGTAAATAAGCGAGAGACAATATATGAAAAGCTCATAGGCAATGGATCAGTGATGGATAATTATGCCGGATGCGATTCCTCATGCAATAGCTATAACATAGGGTGATATAGAACTAGCTCCAATTCATCGATATAATGTAGGCATGTATTCCGTAAACAGTCATACATGCTTATGGAAAAGAACTTGCATGACATATTTTGTCCTACCCTCCCGTGGCAGCGGGGTCCTTACTGAAACTAAGGGATATTAATGCCTCCTTTTAATAGAGAACCGGACCAAAACATTAGCACATAGTGAATACATGAACTCCTCAAACTATGGTCATCACCGAGAAGTATCCTGATTATTGTCACTTCGGGGTTGTCGGATCATAACACATAATAGGTGACTATAGACTTGCAAGATAGGATGAAGAACACACATATATTCATGAAAACATAATAGGTTCAGATCTGAAATCATGGCACTCGGGCCCTAGTGACAAGCATTAAGCATAGCAAAGTCATAGCAACATCAATCTCGTAACATAGTGGATACTAGGATCAAACCCTAACAAAACTAACTTGATTACATGGTAAATCTCATCCAACCCATCACCGTCCAGCAAGCCTACGATGGAATTACTCACGCACGGTGGTGAGCATCATGAAATTGGTGATGGAGGATGGTTGATGATGACGACGGCGACGAATCCCCCTCTCCGGAGCCCCGAACAGACTCCAGATCAGCCCTCCCGAGAGAGATTAGGGCTTGGCGGCGGCTCCGTGTCGTGAAACGCGATGAAACTTTCTATCTGATTTTTTTCTCCCTGAGACGGAATATATGGAGTTGGAGTTGAGGTCGGAGGAGGTCCAGGGGCCCACGAGATAGGGGGGCGCCCCCTGTCTCGTGGACAGGCCCTGGGCCCCCTGGTGTATTTCATTCGCCCAATAATTCTTATAAATTCCAAAAAGTGCCTCCGTGGATTTCCAGGACATTTCGAGAACTTTTCTTTTCTACACATAAAACAACATCATGGTAGTTCTGCTGAAAACAACGTCAGTCCGGGTTAGTTTCATTCAAATCATGCAAGTTAGAGTCCAAAACAAGGGCAAAAGTGTTTGGAAAAGTAGATACGTTGGAGACGTATCAACTCCCCCAAGCTTAAGCCTTTGCTTGTCCTCAAGCAATTCAGTTGATAAACTGAAAGTGATAAAGAAAAACTTTTACAAACTCTGTTTGCTCTTGTTGTTGTAAACATGAAAAGCCAGCATTCAAGTTTCAGCAAATACTATGAACTAACCATACTCACAATAACACATAGGTCTCACAATTACTCATATCAATAACATAATCAGCTAGCGAGCCATAATAATGAAACTCGGATGACAACACTTTCTCAAAATAATCATAACATGATATAACAAAATGGTATCTCGCTAGCCCTTTCTGAGACCGCATAACATAAATGCAGAGCACCTTTAAAGATCAAGGACTGAGTAAACATTATAATTCATGGTAAAAGAGATCCAGTCAAGTCATACCCAATATAAACCAATAATAATGAATGCAAATGACAGTGTGCTCTCCAGCGGGTGCTTTTTAATAAGAAGGGATGATGACTCAACATAAAAGTAAATAGATAGGCCCTTCGCAGAGGGCAACAGGGATTTGTAGAGGTGCCAGAGCTCGATTTTAAAATAGAGATTGAATAACATTTTGAGCGGCATACTTTCGCTGTCAACGCAACAACTATGAGATGGTTGTATCTTCCATACTACATGCATTATAGGCAGTTCCCAAACAGAATGGTAAAGGTTTATACTCCCCCAACCACCAACAAGCATCAATCCAGGGCTTGCTCGAAACAACGAGTGCCTCCAACATACAACAACCCTGGGGGAGTTTTCTTTAATTATTTTGATTTGCTTTGATCTTTTGGATCATGGGACTGGGCATCCTTTACCGCCCTTTCTCGTGAATGAGGAGCGAGTCCACTCCTCTTGAGAATAACCCACCTAGCATGGAAGATATAGGCAGCCCTAGTTGAAACATGAGCTGCTCGAGCATACAAAACAGAATTTCATTTGAAGGTTTGGAGTTTGGCACATACAAATTTACTTGGAACGGCAGTAGATACCGGCATAAAGGAAGGTATAGTGGACTCATATGGAACAACTTTGGGGTTTAAGGAGTTTGGATGCACAAGCAGTATTCTCGCTTAGTACAGGTGAAGGCTAGCAAAAGACTGGGAAGCGACCAACTGAGAGAGCAACAACAGTCGTAAACATGCATTAAAATTAATTAATACCGAGAACAAGCATGAGTAGGATATAATCCACCATGAACATAAATATCATGAAGGCTATGTTGATTTGATTCAACTACATGTGTGAACATGTGCCAAGTCGAGTCACTCAATTAATTCAAAGGAGGATACCATCCCATCATACCACATCATAATCATTCTAATAGCATGTTGGCACGCAAGGTAAACCATTATAACTCATAGCTAATCAAGCATGGCACAAGCAACTATAATCTCTAAATGTCATTGCAAATATGTTTACTTCATAATAGCTGACTCAGAAACGATGAACTCATCATATTTACAAAAACAAAAGGTCGAGTTCATACCAGCTTTTCTCATCCCAATAAGTCCATCATATATCATCATTATTGCCTTTCACTCGCACGACCGAACGATGTGTATAATAATAAGAGTGCACGTGCATTGGACTAAGCTGGAATCTGCTAGCATCAAACTCAAGGGAGAAGACAAGTAATATGGGCTCTAAATTAAATAAACAATCATGCATATGAGAGCCACTAAGCATTTTCAATATGGTCGTCTCGACCCCCATAAGAAAGAAAAGAAAGTAAAACTATTTACACGGGAAAGCTCCCAACAAGTAAAAACAAGAACTAGAAATCTTTTTGGGTTTTCATTTTAATTTCTACTACAAGCATGGAAATTAAACTTACTAATTTTTTTTGGTTTTTCTTAAGGTTTATCAAACACACAAGAAGAAGACTAGAAAAAAGAAAATTAAACTAGCATGGATAATACAATGAAAGAGTATGAGCACCGATGACTAGTGTGTGAACATGAATGTAAAGTCGGTGAGAAATACATACTCCCCCAAGCTTAGGCTTTTGGCCTAAGTTGGTCTAGTACCAAGGACCGCCTGGCTGATATCCATAAGTGAAATTGGGGTTGTACTGAGATGCAGAGGCAACAACCTCCTGAGCAGCAGCGTACTGGCGAGCTGCCTCCATTCCCCTCTCATATTCAGTTGCTTCTTCCCTGGTGACAACATATCTTCCTTTTGCCTGATAATCAAAAAGGTAGGGAGCAGGAAGCGTAACAGGGATGACGTTGCGTCTGTCATAGATTAGTCGATAATGGAGGAATTGTTCATTCCTCTCAAGAAAATGATAATGGAGCATAGCTTCTTTATCCAAATAAATAGGAGGTAAAATTATATCCCCCTCTCTTGGGGCTATATTAAGATAATTTGCCACACGGGTTGCATAAATTCCTCCAAATAAATCTCCCTTTCTACTATTATTCTGCAACCTACGTGCAACTATTGCCCCCAAGTTATAACCTTTATAACCTGACACAACACTCTTGAGGACACAAAGATCAGGAGCACACATGTGACATACTTCGTCCTTACCGTTAATGCATCTACCAATAAAGAGAGCAAAGTAATGTATAGCAGGAAAATGAATGCTCCCTATGGTAGCTTGTGCTACGTCCCTAGATTCTCCCACAGTAATACTAGCAAGAAAATCTCTAAATTCAGATTTGGGAGGATCATTAATATTACCCCATTGCGGGAGTTTGCAAGCAGTTGTGAAGTCCTCTAAATCCATGGTATAAGATGTATCATAAAGATCAAACATGACACTAGGAGAATTATGCGCACAGTTATATCTAAACCTCCGCACAAAAGAATCAGTCAACTGATAGTACCACGGACACTTATCTTGTAAGAAGTCCTCCAGCTTGGCATTACGGACATATGCGTCAAATTCCTCCTTGAAGCCTGCTTCGACCATAAAATCATCGGATGGCCACTCACAAGCCCGTACATTCGCGTCCCTCGGCAATTCAACATCTTGCTCACGTATAGCAATCCTTGGCCCTTTCTTTGCCGAGGAACCTCCTTGGTACATTCTTCTAAGCATATTTCTTTTTCTGAAAATTTCTGAAATTTTAGCAACTTCAAAATAAAAGTGCATAAAACTAAACAAGATTGATAGCAACTACTCCTACAAGTGCCTATCGCCTATATCATGCACTGGAATTGCTTGGGACCTCAAAAATTTAACATGCAAGCTCAAGAACATGGTCACCTATGCAGCAAAAATTTGCAATGAATAAAGCACTAGAACAAAAACTAATTGGACCAATGGAGGAGTCACATACCAAGCAACAATCTCCCAAAGCAGTTTTGTGAATGGAGCTTTGAGCAAGGAGATCGAAAATCGCAGCAAAATGAGCTAGAACTCGTGCTTGAGCTGGATGGGGATTTTTTTGGGTAGAAGATGGAGTGTGTGGGTGTTGGCATAAGTGGAGGGGGCCACCAGGGGCCCATGAGACAGGGGCGCCCTCTGGGGGGGGCTCCTCTCGTGGCACAGTGCTTGCCCTTCCTGCAGTGTTTTCAGTGCCTAAAATCCTCAAATATTCCAGAAAAAATCATACTAGATTTGCAGGACATTTGGAGCACTTTTATTTCAGACTATTTTTCAATGCACGGATAATTCAGAAAACAGACGGATAATACTAATTTTGCTTTATTTATTCTAAATAACAGAAAGTAAAAATAGAATGTAAGGTTGTGCCTTCTAGTTTCATCCATCTCGTGATCATCAAAATGAACCCACTAACAAGGTTGATCAAGTCTTATTAACAAACTCATTCCGAATAACACGGAACCGGAGAAATTTCAATAACACTAAGTTACCTCAACGGGATATGAAAATCCCCAACAATAAGAATATCATACTTTTTCTTGACAAGAGGGAGAGGAAATTCAAAACCTCAAAAATGATAGTTGGAACTTTTCAATATAATTGATGCTATGAACTTGAGATTGTTTCCTCGGAAAGTGTACCGTATGCTCATTACCATTAACATGAAAAGTGACATTGCCTTTGTTGCAATCAATAATAGCCCCTGCAGTATTAAGAAAAGGTCTACCAAGGATAATAGACATACTATCGTCCTCAGGAATATCAAGAATAACAAAGTCCGTTAAGATAGTGACATTTGCAACCACAACAGGCACATCCTCACAAATACCGACATGTATAGCAGTTGATTTATCAGCCATTTGCAAAGATATTTCAGTAGGTGTCAACTTATTCAATTCAAGTCTACGATATAAAGAGAGAGAGAGAGAGGCATAACACTAACACCGGCTCCAAGATCACATAAAGCAGTTCTAACATAATTTCTTTTAATAGAGCATGGTATAGTCGGTACACCCGGATCTCCGAGTTTCTTTGGTATTCCACCCTTAAAAGTGTAATTAGCAAGCATGGTGGAAATTTTAGCTTCCGGTATCTTTCTTTTATTTGTGATGATATCCTTCATATACTTAGCATAAGGATTTACTTTAAGCATATCAGTTAAGCGCATACGTAAGAAAATTGGTCTAATCATTTCAGCAAAGCGCTCAAAATCCTCATCATCCTTTGACTTGGATGGTTTAGGAGGAAAGGGCATGGGTTTCTGAACCCATGGTTCTCTTTCTTTACCGTGCTTCCTAGCAACAAAATCTTTCTTATCATAACGTTGGTTCTTTGATTGTGGGTTATCAAGATCAACAGCAGGTTCAATCTCTACATCATTGTCTTTGCTAGGTTGAGCATTAACATGAACATTATCATTAACATTGGTTCATGTTCATCACCTGATTGTGTTTCAGCATCAGAAATAGAAATATCATTGGGATTCTCAGGTGTGTCTACAGTAGGTTCACTAGAAGCATGCAAATTCCTATCATTTTTCTTCTTCTTCTTTTTAGAGGAACTAGGTGCCTCTAAATTATTTCTCTGAGAATCTTGCTCGATTCTCTTAGGGTGGCCTTCAGGATACAAAGGTTCCTGAGTCATTCTACCAGTTCCAGTAGCCACTCTAACAACAAAGTCATTTTTATTATTTAATTCATCAAGCAAATCATTTTGAGCTTTAAGTACTTGCTCAGCTTGAGTAGCAACCCTAGAAGCATATTTGCTAGCACGGTGAAGTTCATCTTTAACTCTAGCCAGATTATCACCTACGCGTCCTATCTCGAAAGCATTATTCTTTAACTCTCTACCAACATAAGCATTAAAACTTTCTTGCCTAGCCATAAAGTCATCAAATTCATCTAAGCATGGGTATGTAATTTAGTAGAGGGTATTTCAACTTTATCATATCTATAGAGAGAATTTACCTTTACTACCTGTGTCGGGTTATCAAGACAATGTGATTCTTCAGGCGGTAAATTAAGACCATGTATTTCTTCAATAGGTGGTAAATTCTTAACATCTTCAGCTTTAATACCTTTTTCTTTCATTGATTTCTTTGCCTCTTGCATATCTTCAGGACTGAGAAATAAAACACCTCTCTTCTTCGGGGTGGGTTTAGGAATAGGCTCAGGAGTTGGCTCAATTGGTTCAGGAATTACTTCAAGAATTGGCTCGGGAAGAGTCCAATTATTTTCATTAGTCAACATATTATTCAATAATATTTCAGCTTCGTCGACTGTTCTTTCCCTGAAAACACAACCAGCACAACTATCCAAGTAATCCTTGGAAGCATCGGTTAGTCCATTATAAAAGATATCAAGTATTTCATTTTTCTTAATAGGATGATCGGGCAAAGCATTAAGTAACCGGAGAAGCCTCCCCCAAGCTTATGGGAGACTCTCTTCTTTGATTTGCACAAAATTATATATTTCCCGCAAGACAGCTTGTTTTTTATGAGCAGGGAAATATTTAGCAGAGAAGTAATAAATCATATCCTGGGGACTACGCACACAACCAGGAGCAAGAGAATTATACCAAGTCTTAGCATCACCCTTTAACGAGAACGGAAATATCTTAAGGATATATAAATAGCGAGACTTCTCATTATTAGTAAATAGGGTGGCTATATCATTCAACTTGGTAAGATGTGCCACAACAGTTTCAGATTCAAGGCCATAAAAAGGATCGATTCAACTAAAGTAATAATATCGGGATCAACAGAGAATTCATAATCCTTATCAGTAACACAGATAGGTGAAGTAGCAAAAGCAGGATCGGGTTTCATTCTAGCATTAAGAGACTGCTGCTTCCATTTAGCTAATAATTTCTTAAGATCATTTCTATCATTGCAAGCAAGGATTTCCATAGCAACTTTTTCATGCATAACATAACCCTTAGGAACAACAGGTAATACATAATCATTGGGGGAACCTTCATCATCACTATCATCAATAATAGGTTCTTCAATATTTTCATCCCCCCTAATTCTAGCAAGTTGTTCAACTAGGAATTCACCTAATGGCAAAGTAGTATCACGCACAGAAGTAGTTCATCATGCATAGCATAAGTGGCATAATCAATAATATGCGACATATCAGAATTCATAGCAGTAGCAGGTTTAGGTGTTGCAAGCTTACTAATAACGGAAGGAGAATCTAGTGCAGAGCTATATGGCAGTTCCTTACCTCCCCTCGTAGTTGAGGGCAAAATCTTGGTCTTAGCGTCTTTCAAGTTCTTCATAGTGATCAACAGATATAAATCCCAAGTGACTCAGAGAATAGATCTATGCTCCCCGGCAACGGCGCCAGAAATTGGTCTTGATAACCCACAAGTATAGGGGATCGCAGTAGCTTTCGAGGGTAGAGTATTCAACCCAAATTTATTGATTCGACACAAGGGGAGCCAAAGAATATTCTTGAGTATTAGCAGTTGAGTTGTCAATTCAACCACACCTAGATAACTTAATATCTGCAGCAAAGTGTTTAGTAACAAAAGTGGTATGATAATAAAGGTAACGGTAACAAAAGTAAAGATAAATGTTTTTGGGTTTTTGTAGTAGTTGTAACAGTAGCAATGGAAAAGTAAATAAGCAAGAGACAATATATGAAAAGCTCGTAGGCAATGGATCAGTGATGGATAATTATGCCGGATGCGATTCCTCATGCAATAGCTATAACATAGGGTGATATAGAAATAGCTCCAATTCATCGATATAATGTAGGCATGTATTCCGTAAATAGTCATACGTGCTTATGGAAAAGAACTTGCATGACATCTTTTGTCCTACCCTCCCGTGGCAGCGGGGTCCTTACGGAAACTAAGGGATATTAAGGCCTCCTTTTAATAGAGAACCGGACCAAAGCATTAGCACATAGTGAATACATGAACTCCTCAAACTACGGTCATTACCGAGAAGTATCCCGATTATTGTCACTTCGGGGTTGTCGGATCATAACACATAATAGGTGACTATAGACTTGCAAGATAGGATCAAGAACACACATATATTCATGAAAACATAATAGGTTCAGATCTGAAATCATGGCACTCGGGCCCTAGTTACAAGCATTAAGCATAGCAAAGTCATAGCAACATCAATCTCAGAACATAGTTGATACTAGGGACCAAACCCTAACAAAACTAACTTGATTACATGGTAAATCTCACCCAACCCATCACCGTCTAGCAAGCCTACGATGGAATTACTCACGCACGGCGGTGAGCATCATGAAATTGGTGATGGAAGATGGTTGATGATGACGACGGCGACGGATCCCCCTCTTCGTAGCCCCGAACGGACTCCAGATCAGCCCTCCCGAGAGAGATTAGGGCTTGGCGGCGGCTCCATTCGTGAAACGCGATGAAACTTTCTCTCTGATTTTTTTCTCCCCAAGACGGAATATATGGAGTTGGAATTGAGGTCGGAGGAGGTCCAGGGGGCCCACGAGATAGGGGGCGCTCCCTAGGGGGGTGGGCGCCCCCCTGTGTTGTGGACAGGCCCTGGGCCCCTTGGTGTATTTATTTCGCCCAATAATTCTTATAAATTCCAAAAAGTGCCTTCGTGGATTTCCAGGACATTCCGAGAACTTTTATTTTCTACACATAAAACAACATCATGGTAGTTCTGCTGAAAACAGCGTCAGTGCGGGTTAGTTTCATTCAAATCATGCAAGTTAGAGTCCAAAACAAGGGCAAAAGTGTTTGGAAAAGTAGATACGTTGGAGACGTATCAGGCTCCAGCCCCGGTTCCATTTCCATCAGAAAACGAAACCCATAGAGCTTCTTCTTCATTAGTTGCAATAAAATTGAGCAACATCAAGGTTGGTTGTGAAACTCCTGGAATGCTCAACTATAATTTGGATATCATTTGTGCAGTTCAACTAAGATCGAGCGTGAAATGTATATCTCTGTTTGCACAAAAAAGGTGGAAAGGAGGGTGACTAACAAGTGATGAAACATGCATCAAATGAAAAGAAGCATGTTCCTTATATGAATGGCAATCCTACAAGGACAGTAGCAATTTCTAAAGCAGTGGCGTTGCTAGATACTAGTGTGGGCATTAGGATTAACTATGACAACCGTTAAATCGACATTACTTTGGGCACGGGAGAGTAGGCGGACCAGGACAGTTGCATTTCTAACGAAAAGAACCAACTTATCTTAATGGGAAATTTTAGCAGGACATGTAAAGAAGTGCCATTGATTCATATTACTGGAGGCATTACATTGAAAACAACATTGGTTTAACGTGTCCTTACTTTTAACGGTCGATTGCTACATTTTACCAAAGTGGCATTACATAAGAGTGGCTCGGGCAACAAACATCGAACATGATATCCGGGTTGGTCCCATTTTTGTTCGGTATAGCCACCTTATCTTGTGTGAGGCTAGCAAATATAGTGTTGGACTTACTCTGTTGACTTGTCCCCAGTCCCCACTTTCTTTCCTTTTCAACCAATAGATCGGGTTTATATTGAGTTTGTACTGCATTTCCTTTATTTCCTATTAGACCTAGAGACCGGTTGGATAGCAGCCTTTGCTACTTTTCGCCCCATTATTTCCTATTTCGACCAAGTCCTAGATTCAGGTAACAAATCCTCCCCACCCCACCCCTTTCTTCCTTGTTTGAACCAAGTAGTACTAGATTCGAGTGCATGAACTAGTTTTACCTCTTAAACGTAAAAAAATTAGGTGGTTTTCAACAGCCGATCGATCCTATCTCTGAGGGGCCCGAGAAATAGTAAAAGTTACAAATGCAGCGACGTCGGGGAGCTCGGGAAGTAAACAAGGCGGTTTGGAAGGAAGTTATACCGATGGTCGCCGGGATGTCGCTAGGTGGGCGGCGGGAGGCGGATCTGCCCACACTACGGCAGCGAGGAAGAAGGGTGGAGGCCCTCCCTCGCCAGTGGTGCTTGGGAGAGAACGGCAAGGCAGGCTGATCGGGGCCCAGCAGAGTGGGTAAGATCCGTCGCCGAGGACGAACGCGTGAACGTTGCACCTTCTCACCTTCCCCGGCGGAGAGGATCCGGCTGGATCTGTGACCAGCGGTGAGTAGAGAGAGAGAGAGTGTGTGGCCACCGCTGTCGTATTTAGATATGGATAGGCGGAAACAGTGTGAAGAGAGCAACACTAGCAAGCAAGCGCGGAGGCTCCTGCCTATATCGTGGAGTAGTACTTAGTTTTCTTTTGTCTACCAGAGCCGGCTTGACCTCGTCAATGACTGTCGAGAAGTCTTCATGCACGTGTCCCGGAGGCGCAATTGTCGTCATTTTGATCTGAAGCGCCAAATTATAACATATAACACAAAAAAATGCCACATGACAAGAAATCATAACCTCACTGCCCAAAGGAGACAACATGAATCCCGACGGACAAACTAGACGAGGAACAAAGCTCAAATTAAAGATAAACTCGTAGAAAAAGGGTCCGTCGATAGATGTCCTAATTAACATAGCCGGCTTGACCTAGATGGCAGCCGAGTAGTCACTGTTCGTGCATGTGCCCCCAATGACTAGCCCAACTCAGTTGTCGCTGTTTAACCCTCGCAGTGATCCGAAGCACATGACACCTAATTTTTCGAGATGACAAGAAACCTTTTTTTAGATTTCTCACCACAACTACAGCCATGTACAACACAACCTGCACGATATGTAGACGATAGCCAATCCAGGCGTGTCTGCTGGAGTCTGGTCACATGCATGGACGAACTCATCTTCCGTGTCTTGCAGGGATTGTCCAGGCACCAATGTAGTACAACACTTCTCTAGTACTATCGCTCGTCTCCCTCTTCTATTAAGTCACCCGACTTGCGGGGCCGGGGAGTTTGCCTATGGTTGGTTCTCAATTGCCGTCCCACATGTGTGTGCGAATGCAATATGACGCGCGTTCCATTCGGAGAGCAGCGTGCCAGACCGACCGACCGTCTGGGGTGCGACGCGAACGCGACAAGCATGCTGTATACTCCGTACATGTGTACCGCCGTTTTCTAGAAGCTTTGCTCCATGGCGTGGGCGCAATCCATGGATACAAAATTAGTATGCTGTATACTATTTAAAAGTCGAGGGCGGGGCTTTTCCTGCCCGGTAGGCGGCGGGACAGTTCCGCCTAGTCGGGTCGACAGAGACGCGAGAAGACGAGGGAGTAGGCTGCTGCAAGCGTAGGGGCTGTGTGATTTGACAATGAGTTCTTCTTGGACAGGTGGGGCCCGTGATTTGACTTGCCATTATCATTTTAATGCTGGCGCTAGGACCGGCGTGAGTCTCCGATTCCCGACCACCTCCACACAGTGCCTCTCCCAATGCTCCACCATGTAGTAGAGGCTGGCTCTTGCATGAGAGCCCACTTCTCCACTTTTTCCTTGCCTCTCTTTCCTCCACATATGCAAAATACCATGTAAAGTGCACTATTGTACTTACTTGCTCCTCTGGTGCTTAAGCTTGCCACATAGGCATAAAGTCTGATGTGGCAAGTTAATCAAGAAGAGAGAGACTAGTTTGGTGACCCAAGGAAGAAACGGTGCTAAGCGCGTGTACCTAGGTGAAAAGACAATTTTGAGTCTATGGCTAATTAAATGAAGCAAACTTAGCAACACCATTTCATTGGAAGAGGTCACTCCTTGGCAAATGCAATAAATACTAGTACTCCCTGTGTCCCATTATATAAGAACGTTTTTGACACTACACTAGTGTCAAAAATGTTCTTATATTATGGGACGGAGGGAGTACGAAGAAAGAGATAGAGAGGAGTGAAAAAAAATACACTTATAGCCAACCTTATAGCCAACCTTGTTGTAGTATGAGTGACTAAGTGATGACTATGTATGAGATGCCAACATCGGTAGCCTAACGCACCGTGTTAAATCTCCAAGAGCGCGACCACACTTGAAATGACGCGACAGTCGTGGTAGGCGCGACCATGATACGGGCTCTTGGCAGCCCTTGGATCTGAATCAAGCGGTGCATGCTAAGTTGTTGAAAATTTGCGAATAACCCTCCGGATAGGATATTCACCCATAGGTCTAGAATCACGCCATGCAACCGTTCGATCTCAGATCCAAGGGCTCTCGGAAGCCCGTATCATGGGAGAATGGAAAGCCACTACCCTGCCGTTACAAGACGCTGGCAATTCGCTCCTACTCGTCCCCGCACGTCCTTTAATACTACGGCGGTTCGCTCCTAGTCGTCCCGTCCATTCACATTATGGCAGTTCCACTAATCCTAACCCTCCTCCCAAATACACGGCGTCCCAAATCTCCCCGATCGGCGGTGAGTACAAGGTTAGAACCATCACCGGCGATGAGTTCGACGTCATCTACACCCGTACTTCTGCGACGGTGAAAGGATGCCTTTCTCGCTTCAGACGCATGTTCGAAGACTCAGATGATGAGTGGGTCACTGGGCTAGATGTTGAGTACACCATAGTTTTGGGACGAGAGAAGGATCTAAAGGACGAAGAGAGGAAGAAGCCCGCTGTGATCCAGGTTTGCGTGCATGACTTATGCTTGGTCTACCACATATTCCATCTCGACGTTGAGTGCCAGGATTTTAAGGACTTCCTCGAGAGCAACCTAGTCAAATTCATTACTGTAGACTTTGGTAACGACAAAGAAGTCCTGCGTCGGATAGGCCTCGTTGTAGGCAACACCTTCGACCTCCAAAAGAATCGGCTGGTGTCCTCTCGTCAGCCTTCAATGCTGACCCTGGCAGGAGCCATGGTTCATCCTTCGTACGGTAAACTGGAGAAACCTCCATACACGTTTCATCATCATGCATGGCAGCGGAATGTACTAGATATAGAACACATCCAGTACGCTGCAATGGATGGCTACCTTTGTTTCAATATCTACAAGGGTTGGATGAAGAGCAACAACCAAGTTGGCAGTTCAAGCAAAGAAGTATCGGCTAAGAGGAAGAGGGACAAGGACGAAGTCGAGGACGTGGACGAGGACTCCGAGTAAGGTGGCAGTGTCATTGCTCATGGCGGTTCTAAACTTCTAATGCAGTGTCTACCAGATTAGTTGCATAGTTTAATTTCAGGTGTGCTTAGTTTAATTTGAGGGGTGTGTTGTGCTGAGGCCCCAGCAGAACTATGCTATGTTTCTTCTTGTTACTTTAACTCTTCAGTACATACATACTAGTATTTCTTACATTTCATCTTTTAGTTGGTATAGTACTACCACTCGTTTCTTCACATTATATACGTACAATATATATGGCCAACATCATATAGCCAGCAGTTTAGTTGTCAAAGAATTTCAGGGTGTTTAGTTTTGTCAAAGAATTCCATGGTGCTTAGCTTTATTTGAGGGGTGGGTTGTGTGGGACACCATTATTGTGACTAGCCTTTTTAATAGTACTATATGCATAATTTGGCGATGAGCGCTCTCTATATGTACTACCTCCGTCCTGGTTTATAGGTCCCCTTTGTAGTTTGTGTCAAATTTTGACTAAAGATTTAACTAACAAAATGTTAATGCATGTCAAGAAAAATTATCTCATTGGATTCGTACTTGAACATAGTTTTCAAAAATATAATGTTTGGTGACATGCGTAGACATTTTGTTAGTTTAATCTATGATCAAAATTTGGCACGAAATATAATGGGGACCAATAAACCCTGACGGAGGTAGTACCTCCTACTTTAAATTTCAAGTTTTGCACCATGGCGCAATCCATCGATACTCTGCTGTACAAAAGTATACATTTTTAAAAGGCTAGAGGAGGGGCAGTCTAGCTTGGTCGGTTTCATGAGGCGAGGGCCTTTGTGATTTGACGGCTCATTACTGCTGGAAGGCGGGGCCTTGTGATTTGACTGCTCGTATAAATGCGCCGATGACCTGATCGAGGAGAAGCAAAGAACCGTGCGGTATACTCAAGTTTTCCACTGGAGTAGTACTGCGAAGGAGGAGCACGAAACACGGCAGCCCAGTGCCATATGGCGATAAAAAATGATCTAATTTGCTAGTCATCTCATTGTTAGCATTGTTCTATTCATTCCCTCAAAAACCAAAAACCATTGTTCTATTCATGCCTCGCGAAAATGCGACACGTCTTGGCGAAACACCCGAAGCAAAAGATGAAACACAGCAGCAAAAGAAGAAGGAAGATTATCACCCCAAATGATCTAATTCGCCGCAGAGTCGTAACTACTTCTTCATCGCCTCCACGACCTCCATCTCCTTGTGCGTCTCCTCCGCCATCTTCTTCATTCTGTCCATGACATGAGATTTCTCGACGCGAGCCTTCATCATCTGTTCCACGGCCGCATTACGTACCTTGACAGCAGCCAGGTGCTCGATGCGGAGCTTCGCCAACTCCTCCTTCTGTTCCATGACGAGGGCCTGCAGCATCTTCATCGAGGAACTACTATTCTCATGCAGCTTCTTCCAGCCGGTGTTCTTCTCCTTCAACAGGTCGATCTCATGGCAGAGCTTCGCCTTGTCCTCCTGAAGTCGCAGGATTTCGCCGGTCGCCTTCTTCTCCGAGGCAATACTCTTCTTGAAAGATCACCAAGCGGCGGTCAACTCCCCTGCTGATTGAGCTCGGCGGGCATGTCGTCGAGGCTCTCCTTCAGCAACTCCGTCAAGCCTTGGATGAACTCCTTCTGCTTATTGAGGTGCTTATTGAGCTGATCGGGCATGCCGTCGAGGGATAATGACTCCAGCTCCGCTGGCTCGGCATGTTCGCCTCCACGGCTAGGGCGCTCCTGGGAGCCATCGCCTGCCCGTGAGAGATCTTTCGAGGTCTCTGCGTGGCGGCGAGCCCTCTTTATTTTTCCGCAGCCTTGGTTGCCGCTCCCTTATTCTGAGTAGTTCTCGACCTAGAGCTCTGCTCACCGGCCATGGCAACACAGACGAAGAAGAAGCACTTATGAGGAGGAAAGGTAGAGTAATTTTCGGTTAGGTAGTTTCCCTTTTTATAACCTAAGTACTAGCACTAGTAGTACTAATACCTGCATAGTGGGAACACGTTCAGGTTTGGTACATACTAGTAGGTGTGAGCAGGCTTTCGAATGTGATGGGAACAAGGTAAATATTAATTGATGGTTTTGGTTTGAGGCCAAAGCGGCTCCCGATGAGTTTAGCGGAACATAAATTTCAAGTACTACACTGCTCAAATGCGTAAATATTATATTCTTGTCAAAAATTGGCACAAAATACGAAGGAGACCAATGGAAGTACTACTAGCAACCCACGATTTAACTACTCGCATGCGCCGATGGAGTAATAATGTCTTTCTTCCGCCCTCCGTCCACTCAATTTGCATCGCTGTATTAATTGACCATCAATGAAGTGAATGACTTTACACGCGTCAAATTATCACATGGGGTGGATCTTGGTACAAAATTGCGTCCGCCCATGTACCCAGCGTGTGCGTGCGAGGAATGAGTGCGTGCGTGGCGTGCGTGCACATCTTAACCGTGCATGTACGCCAAGTATGGCTCGGGGAGGGCAGTACATTCTTACGGAACCAGAGCGTCAACGTGATCAATCCATGCAAGGAGGTCGCGACAACGCCTCCACATGTGCCACGTGGCTTCATGAATTGTAAGAGAGACACGTGTAGCGTGCCATTGGTATTCTAATTTATGTGTTTTGCACATACTCGAAGTACTAGTAAGGTACACGCATTGCACGCATCAGATTTTGCAACCAAATTATGAATAAATACCACACTATAGCATGTAAGCTCTGAGTCATATATGTGTGATGTAGCCCTTCGTTTAATTCTTATAGTTCATCTCATTCAAAATCAATTAGTTTTTATAAAAAGCTAAGAACGCGTGAATAGGAAAAACATGGGATTATAGTGGAATGTCGTCTTGAATCCTCTGAGGATTGTGCGAGTGTTTGATTGTGCATAGAAAAACGCAGAATTCTTTCAAAGAGGTTTGAGTGGATGGGATGTTTCCTATGAAATCTAGTGCAAATGAATCATATGGAAAAATTCCTATGGTTTACAATCCTCTGAATCAAACAACCAAGATAGGAAAATTCCTAATGATTAGAATCCTCCAAAATTCCTTTGAGAATCCTTTGAATCAAAGAAGCCCTTAATCTATTTTATGATTCATGGAATTGTGCATTGTAAAGCATAAAGTAAAAACAAATAATGGCAATTCAACTAGAAAAAAGTTTGGGCAGTTATGATACGGAAGATTCTAGAACAAAAGAGAACCACTGTTGTTTTGAGGTTTGTGCATTATGCTTAAGTTCAACCATGGAGTCGCTAGATTGTACATGTGGCAAAATCCGGTGGGGGCTAGAAGATGGTGCGAGGGGCCGAGTGGAGGAGACTATGAAGGAATGCACAAGTGCGAGATCGATATTTAGAGAGAGGGGCGAACACGCGCTTGTTGCCTGCAGGGGAGAGCCATGAAAAATAAATGAGCTAGGGGCCAAGCATTGCTAATCCTTTACGAGGAGGGTCAATTCATGAAATTAAACCTTTTTAGCAGCAATTGTCTAATGATCACATTCATATTAGCCTCGATATATAGTGATGTTAGGGGGGCAGGGCCCTTATCGCCTTCTGTCTTCGCCATTATGCACGCGTCTCGAGAGATGAAGCGGAAGGCATGGATGATGAGAGGGGATGTTGGATATATAATTAATGTGGGTGTATTAGCTATATATGTTAATCCTATATAGAGAGGTATAGATTGATCGATGTGGGCGTGGGAAAGAGGGTGAGACCTCACTTTGGATATATCGATTGATCGGTTTGTGTGGAAAACTATGAAAGACCTAGCTATATACACACATACATAGAGGAACATCGATCGTTGCGCATGCAGCGTGAGAGATAAAGAATGCCCGATATGATGGAGAGGGGATGTGTGTGGGTGTGTGCCTTCATGGGAGACCGACCTGAAGAAAAAGATTGCATGCGTCGATGGATAATGCCATTGGTAGTGTGTGTGCATGCATGCACGAGAGAAAGTTAGTGGTACAATTATAAAGAAGACTATTGTGTGGGTGTAAAAGAATAGGTGAGGTCATAATCAATGTAAAGTTGAATTCAAATATTTGAATAAGAGATCCTGATGTTTGAAACCCATGCATGCATGAATATAACGGAGATCTGCGCGGTGTGGTTTGGAAGCGAGCATGTTGTAATGTATACACATTGAACAAGGTCGACCGATTTGAATTTGAGATACCGATGGCGGACATCATTTGCCCACGTCGCATCCGTGCATGGACACACTATTCTAATTGGAGATGATGGGCGGCTTTTGCATCACATATCTATATCTATACCCTATATATATTATATTATATATTTTTATATTGTGTCGGGTAACTTTAACTTTGAAAGATGGTCGTTGGATGAGGCGAATCCGATGGTCCAAAGATGGCAAATTTGAGCACTATTGGCGTTGGATATCATCTAGATTCCACCAGATTTCGCCACATGTATAATCTAGAAGACTCCATGGTTGAACTTAAGCATAATGCACAAACATCAAAACACAAGCACTTCTTATTTGTTCTAGAATCTTCCGTATCAGAATTGCCCAAATGTTTTCTACATGATTTGCCATTATTTGTTTTTACTTTATGTCTTACAACGCATAATTCCATGAATCTTAAAATAGATTAGCTTTCTTATAAAAACTAGATGATTTTGAATGAAATGAACTATAAAAATTAAACGAACATCTACATCATGCATATATGACTCAAAGCTTGCATGCTATAATGTGGTATTTATTCATAATTTGGTTGCCAAATCTCATGCGTGCAATGCACGTGTACCTTACTCTAGTATAAATGGTGTTTGTGTGTGTGTTGTGCGTGTTGAGGTGCAAATTGTCTTTTTTTGGTACACGTTAAGCTTGTTCTTTCGAAATTTCAAGCCGCAGCTTGTTATGCCGAAAATTGAAGCTAGCGTCTCTGTCTATCGTGTTGCGAAACTCCCGCCTCTTCAACCCGCGCCTTGTTAGCCCAAAATATTTAAGATATATCTTTGTCTCGTTGTGCTCCGACAACTCCCTCCATCTCAAACCGCGCCTTGCTATTCCGAAATTACAACGCGCGCGAAAACTCCACCTCTTGTGAAATCCCGACACGCAAAATGCCCGTGGTACCCTGAACCGAAAGAACCGCCTCAAATCGGGGGTACTTTCGTAACTTACCCACATTTTGGACAAGCGCGTCTCTAAGCCATGGTTCCCACTGCCATCCCATCCGCCCACCCATTCAGACACCGAGGCCGCGAAAACCGCGATTTAAACCCCACACCCTGCTCCGTCCACCACCCAGCCGGAGCCTCTTCCCCGACGACGTCGTCCACAGCAACACCTCGACGTCCCTCATCCACCATACCGGATGAGGATCCGTCATCGATCTCATCGTCCCGCCGGTTCAGCCACCCCGTCCTCCACCTCCAAGGAGCTGCCCCGACGTTCCCCTCGTCTTTCACGCCACCTCCATTCCCACACCGCCGTCTTCACCTGCACCACCGGAAGAGCATCATCATCACCGTTTCCTCGGATGAAGCTGCGGCCTAATCGGCGCCACCAAAGAGGTTGTACACTAATCGCCGCATTTTCTTCTTGATTCGATCTCACGGTGCTGCCGGCGCTCGGTCCCGAGCCGACAGGGCGTGGCTCCATCCACGGCGGCGTTGCCGGCCACTTCCTCCACGGCGTCGCTCCCTCGGCGGCGACGTCCACATCAGTAGGAGCTGCTGCTGATTTAGCTCTCGCTCTCGCTGCTCGCTTCTTGCTCTCGGCCCCTGCTGGTCTCTCTTGCTATTGCTCTTGCTCGCGCTGCTGCTCTCTCTCTTGCTCTTGCTTGCGATGCTGCTCGATTTAGCTACCCTTGATCGACTGAATCGAATTTTGGGTCATCGATTTTCAAGGGTGGGCTCGCGGGGTGAAGGAAGAACCAGCCGCAGGGGAGGGGGCTCATGAGAGGTACCCCACTATCTATCTTAGGGTTCGTGGATGGGGGCGGTGGTCGCCGGGCGGTGGCGGGGATCGCGGAGAAAAAGCTCTCAGACGGGGGCTAGAGGGATGGCCAGGCGGTGGTGGACGGCGGTGGGGAGTGTTTTGGCGGTGAGGCGGCATCACCGTCATGGGCATGGCGGGCTGGGCTGTTTGGCAGGTGGTGGTGGCGGCTCGGGGGGTGGAGGTTGAAGATGAACCGCAGCCCTTGATTTCGTATCCAACGCTGCAAAATCGACCGACCAGAGATGAAAAAGTCGATCGACCGACGTGTAGCCTCACCTTGCTAGTGCGTTTAGTTTCGACAACAAAATTCAGTTTCGACAAAGAAAATTCAGTTTCAACAGTTAGGTTCAGTTTAAACGCTTAAGTTCAGTTTGACGGTTAAGTTCAGAGATGAGCGGCTGATGTATTTTACATCTAGCACTTTGTGGTTATGTATTTTACGTCATGTATTGGAGATGCTATTAGAATTCCACTCAGGTTAACGTTGTTCGTTGTCTCTCTTGTCCTGCTTCAGCCTCGGCGTCGTACAACTCACGGAGCTGCTCCAACGATTTAAACCCTCCATCACAGCAGAGAGCAGTACCTCGGGCTCCATCTCCAGACGCCTAAGATCTTCTTCCCTCCTCCGACAAAAAAGTCAGCGGAGCATCCTCACCGGCCAACCCAATCATGCTGAGATCGACATGGCTTCGCCAAAGAGGTTGTACACTTGTTGCATCTCTTTTTTACTCTACATGTTATATATATTGTCCACTGAGCACTCGTAGTAACGGGAAATATGATTATTTTATCCTACTATATGACAAGCAGTGAGGTACCAGGCAACTTAGCTATCCGTGATGGACTCTCTTGAACGCCATCATTATTTATCTCTGCGCGTTTGAGCTGTGCATTTGTCGATGGGCCTGGGAGTTGAGCTAGTATGGTAGTGGCATGGGTCCAAAGTAATAGAAGTAGCACAAAAACATTTTTTTAGTGTAGGATTTTCCTTGCTCAAGCCTGCCTACTAGAATCACCAGTGCTTGAAAGGAAAAGTGAATGAAAAACATAGGAATTGGAAAGTTTCCTATGGTACTACTTTTCATGAATTTGGTGCAAAGGAATGGAGCAAAGGAAAACTGTAGGATTTGTTCCTTTAGTGTCTCCTTGAAAGAAAAACCGTAGGAATTCTAATTTCCACTTCTCCTCCTTTTCATATTCCTATTCATCAAGCACAAGACTAAGAGATAGTAGCATAATAGCATTATAACCGTACATTTTCTTGTGGTTTGACTTAATCTCACCATGCTTTTTGCATCCTGTGATCTTCCAATTGTTGTGAATCAAACACCCAGATTGGCGAAATCCTGTGTTTTAAATTCTCTGTTTTGCACGTGCATTCCTATCCTATTCCTGTCTATTTCCTATCCTGCATTGTTAGAATCCTCAAATTCAAACAAGCCCTTACTCAATTACTTCATTACAGATATGTGTCAAAGAAAACCTTGTGTGGTTTGTCCTGCTCTCAAGGCGCTGTGTTCCACCCCAGCTCAGCTGCTCCAACGACGGAAGGGTTCACCACAGCAGGGATCCGCTCTCCAGACTGTTTTCGCGCCTCGATCTTCTTCCCCGCCACCGCAGCCACGACAACTGCATTACCATCATCAATCGAGCGGATGACCTTGAGGACTACACGGGTCCGCAAGAGAGGTCGCACTCTTCCGTGTCTGCTTACGTTATGTGTCGCTTAATATGATGACATGCTACATTATCGTCGTGTTCACCTATTAGACTCCTAGCCAGGTCCAAACTAATGCTGAAACTTGAGTTTTTAAATGGTTGTGGGGTACATATTGGGGCAGCAATCAGTACTATCTGTCTACTATCTGGTTAATCTCCGGTGTCTACTATGAGTTTCATGTTGGGTGCAAACAAACATTAAAGGAGCCATTATCTGTATTTTTTAACTAAAGCTATTATCTGCTTGCTACCATTGGTTTTGGGTCTATCCACAGTTTGCTACCATCACTCTGGATTTGTGCATGCACTCCTTACATAATCTCACTATGTTTTATTCCTATGCATGCCGCTTATTGTACACAATGGAACTGATCATGTAGAGCAAAGAGACGAGCCTATGCGTGCAATAAAATTTCATGCAGATGTCGTTCCATGGTGGGCGCAAAGGCAGCCCCCTCCACCCATTTCGGATCATAATCAAGAGGAAGATAACTGTTCTGAGGGGATTCAGAAGGAGAAGACCACTCCTATTTACCCCATGAGGTCTTCGCTCTAACTTGGCATGCTGATGTTGGTAATATCATGCATATGGTGCCTTGCATTGCTTCTCGTATACATTAAAGATGTCATCCGCTTAGTTTAGACATGCTTTGTGTCAATGCCATCTGTTTAGTTTCTTTATCGATATGTGAATCATGCAATGCCATCTTGTCTAGCCGGCATCATATATGTGAATTTTGCAATGCCACCCTGGTTAGCCACCATCTTATATGTGAATTATATCATGCCATCATTTTTTATTATGTGTTAAATTTGTCAACAATTTTAGTACATTCAATTACTCTTCCTGCATCAGCCATTCAGCACGGTCATGGAAAAATCTGGAGTGGAAATAAGGTCTTGAGCGCACAATGCTATCGTGACGCGCATGTCTTGCTGGTTACCGATAGCTCCTCGGAGGAGGATTCGAGACAGATGACCACCATATTTCCCCGAGGTGCATGCCCTAACTTGGCGAGGTTATGTTACTCATATCGTGCGTATGGTATCTTGCATTGCTATGTCATTTGCTTAGTTTAGACATGCTTTGTGTGAATGCCACATGTTTAGTGTCTAATTACCATATATGTGAATTATGCAATGCCATCTTGTTGCAAGACATTATATATGTGAATTATGCAATGTTATCTTGTTGCAAGGCATTATGTATGTGAATTATGCAATGCCATGCTGTTTAGGCAAGCGTCATATATGTGAATTATATCATGCCGTCCTTTTTTTGTATTTCTCATTGCTTTTGTCGACAATGTTTGTATATTCAACTGCTCTTTCTGTGCATCAGCCATTTGAATTGGTGATGGAGAAATCTGGAGTGAAAACAAGGTCTTCAGAGCAGACAATGCTACCTGCTGAAGCAGATATCTTGCTGGTTACAGATAGCTCTTCAGAGGAGGATTCAGAGGCAGATGACCAGTCCTATTATCCCCCTGAGGTGTATGCTCAAACTTGGCAGGGTTATATTACTCATATAATGCATATGTTGTATTGCAATGCTTAGTTTTTACATCATATACACAATATTGAATGCCATCTCCTTAGTTGACTCATCATATATGCAATTGCCCTCTACTCACTTCCTTAGTATATAAATCATATATTTGAATTATGTCATGCCATGATGTTTACATAAACAACATGTATCTGAATTATGGCATGCCAACCCATTTTCTAAAAACATAATATAGTTATATCATCTCATCCTGTTTACATAGTCATCATATTTTAAATTATGTCATTCTATCCGTGAATTATATCATGCCATCATGTTTCCATCGACGGCATGTTTGTGATTTATGGCATGCCAACCACTTTAATAGACACATCGTATAGTTATATCATGTCATCCTGTTTACATAGTCATCATATTCTGAAGTATGTCATTCTATCCTGTTTAGTTAGCCATCATACATGTGAAACTGTGTCATGCTATCCTGTTTAATTAGCCATCATATATGTGAAATTATGTCCTGCTATTCTGCTTGCTTAGACAACATAAATGTGAATTATTTCATGCCCTGTTTTCTTCCCTACTATCCATTGCACTGTCTATCTTACAATGTCTCAGACATTCAATTACTTTTCTTGTTTATCAGCCATTTCAATTGGAGGGAGTGATGGCAGATATCGTGGGAGTAAAACACGATTTTCAAAAGATTG